>SJYX01006484.1:115409-153227 GCA_006410675.1 Oreotragus oreotragus
GTCCAACTCTGTGCAACCCCATAGACGGCAGCCCACCAGGCTCCCCCATCCCTGGGATTCTCCAGGCAAGAACACTGGAGTGGGTTGCCATTGCCTTCTCTGATTTCGTCTCTCTAAAAGGTGTTTAAACAAGGTGGAACAAGAAAATAGGAGGGTTGCTGCCTTTAATTTGTACAGATGATCCTTGTTGCAAAATATTTAACTGGTGCTACCTAACTCAAATCAAATTTGTGAGCATGTTGCTGTGTTATACTGGAAGATATCAACCTGAAAATTGAGTTCCTGATGTGACTGATGCTAATTTAATAATTGAGTATGAAATGCGCTTTCCATTTCTCCTTTCAAGCAGTTGACATGAGTCTTCATTATGCTCCTGTAAAGCTTTTAGTTTTCACCAATAGTTGTGTTATTAATGAAGAAAAGCTGAAACTTCTCATTCAATCTTTTTTATATACAATATTTTTAAATACGAAATTTATTCCAAAATAACATACTTTTTGTCCCTCATTTATTGACACCCTAAACATGTCTTGAGCATTCCTATTGGGTGGCCCCACAGGAAGAAAGAGGTATTGGGGCACAGAGGGTCCAGATACCCTTAAGGGACATGCCCACCTAGCACAGCAGAGGGGTAAGAACAGAAGACTTCTCTCCATCATTGGAATAGAGATGAGGAAGCACAGGAAGGAGAAGAAAAGAAAATCCATGCATGTAGGAACTGCAGGAAAGCTTTGTGGGCACAAATGAGAATGAGAGTTAAGAGGAGAAGGTTCAGCACAGCTATTGAAGGGTGGGAAAGCCGGCTGAAGTAAAAAGATTTGAATATATGAAGCTATAAGGAAAATATTAAACCCTCTTTAAAATTCTTAGAGGAATAGAAATGAAGTTTGGAATTACATTTAATTCTTCCTCTGAACTGTCTTTCTTTTGAGACAAGATTTTTTTCATGCATTCAGTCAACTTGTCTACTTAATAAATGTATATTGAGCATCTATCAGGTTCCAGGTCTGTTCTTGGCACTGAAGACACAATGATGAATAAAACAAACAAAACTCTCCTTGCCTATAGAGCTAACATCTTAGTGGAGAGAGATAAACACACAAATCACTAACATCATTTAGTATATCAGATGGTGATTATACTATACTATTATAGAGAAGTACTATATAGTGGAGCATCCCCAGTGCGTCAGTGGTAAAGAATCCACCTGCAATGCAGGAGACACACAGGAGCCACAGATTTGATTCCTGGATTGGGAAGATAGAAGGAAATGGCAACTTACTACAGTATTCTTGCCTGGAAAATCCCATGGACAGAGGAGCCTGGTGCGACAGTCCTTGGGGTCACAGAGTTGGACATGACTTAAGGAGATCCAACCAGTCCATTCTGAAGGAGATCAGCCCTGGGATTTCTTTGGAAGGAATGATGCTAAAGCTGAAACTTCAGTACTTTGGCCACCTCATGTGAAGAGTTGACTCGTTGGAAAAGACTCTGATGCTGGGAGGGGTTGGGGGCAGGAGGAGAAGGGAACGACAGAGGATGAGATGGCTGGATGGTATCACTGACTCGAAGGACGTGAATCTGAGTGAACTCCAGGAGTTGGTGATGGACAGGGAGGCCTGGCGTGCTGCAATTCATGGGGTCACAAAGAGTTGGACACGACTGAGCTACTGAACTGAACTGAACTAGCGACTAAAAACACAACATGCTTTATGGTATAGTATAGAATACTGTGTGCTGCACTGTGCTTAGTCCCTCAGTCATGTCTGACTCTTTATGACCCCATGGACTGCAGCCTGCCAGGCTCTTCTGTCCATGGGGATTCTCCAGGAAAGAATACTGGAGTGGGTTCCCATGCCCTTTTCCAGGGGATCTTACCAACCCAGGGGTCGAAACCAGGTCTCCCACTTTGCAGGTGGATTCTTTACCATCTGAGCCTCCAGGGAAACCCAAGAATACTGGAGTGGGTAGCCTATCCCTTCTCCAGGGGATCTTCCTGACTCAAGAATCAAACCAGGGTCTCCTCTATTATAGGTAGATTCTTTACCAGCTGAGCTACCAGGAAAGTATTACAGAGGAAAATAAAGCAGGAAGTATTGGGGAGGTTGAAAAATTAAATAGGATGTTGAGAAAAATCTAATGTAGGCCTTCTTAAGGAAGATACTTTTGAACAAAGACCTGAAGTGAGTTGAGTAACCCAGTAAGCATTTCAAGAGGAAGCAACAACCACTAAGACCCTGGATGAGGGTGTGTTAGAGGCAAAATTTTCTTCCTCCATCTGGTTAAGACAAACTTGCTTTCTAGATATAGGTATTTACAGATATAAGATAGATCATTATTCTTCAAATTGTGGGTTCAGTTCAGTTCAGTCGCTCAGTTGTGTCCGACTCTTTGCAACCCCATGAATCGCAGCACGCCAGGCCTCCTTGTTCATCACCATCTCTTGGAGTTCACTCAGACTCACGTCCATCGAGTCTGTGATGCCATCCAGCCATCTCATCCTCGGTCGTCCCCTTCTCCTCCTGCCCGCAATACCCCCCAGCATTAGTCTTTTCCAATGAGTCAACTCTTTGCATGAGGTGGCCAAAGTACTGGAGTTTCAGCTTTAGCATCATTCCTTCCAAAGAAATCCCAGGGCTGATCTCCTTCAGAATGGACCGGTTGGATCTCCTTGCAATCCAAGGGACTCTCGAGAGTCTTCTCCAACACCACAGTTCAAAAGCATCAATTCTTCGGTGCTCTGCATTCTTCACAGTCCAACTCTCACATCCATACATGACCACTGGAAAAACCATAGCCTTGACTAGATGGACCTTACTACTCATTAATAGACAAAATGATTGATTTCATTGACCAGTACCACCACTTTTAAAAATACAGTAGAAAAAATGAGAAGATAACAGAGAACACCATGGTGTTGTTTTGAATTTAAAATGTTATTCAGTAGTGTGTGTATTTGTGTTTGCATGTGAGAGACAGCAGGTTTGAGTGTAGTGAGTTGTGGTATAAAATATACTGGGTTGACCAAAAATTTCATTCGGGTTTTTCCATTACATCTTATGGAAAAACCCAAACAAGCTCTTGGTCAACCCAATATTTCTTAGTATGGATGTGTCCAAAAATGTTTCAGAAATATGGAAGCTGCCTGTGCTTCCCTTCTAGGAATTAAAATTCTTAGTTTTATTTCTATCTTCAGAATAGTGATTTTCAATTGAAGTGAACTCTCCCACAAGTAGGAAAAGGAAGACATTTCAGAATCATCTAGGATATACTACCTCCCACCCAGAAATTCTTATATTTCCTCATTCTGACAAAGAATCACTTTCAAGATCCATCCATCACAAACACTGAAAGCTGTTTGTCTCATCTTCCCGCTAAGCAGAGGCTTAACCATTCTAGATTGCCCTGGCGACTGGCTCGGCTAAATCTAGCCTCCTTGTCACAGACATCATTGCCAATGAGAGTCTGAGCCCACAGACTCAAGGCTGTGATCAGCACTGTCCCAGAGAATGGTAAGTGTTACTCCAGACAAGCTGAGATGGAAGGGCTACCCCTGCCTGACCTCTCTGAGTGCACACCTGCGCAGGCACGGTCTTTCATGTATCACAGTCTACATCTGAAGAATAGAGAAGGTCTCAATTCATGTCTAGGTCTCTATCTGGGGGAAAGAAGAAGTATTGAAAATACTCACATGCATATGAAAGACTGCATTTGTCTTACTTCATGCTGAGTTTGTCTTGTGATTTCAACTGCAAGCCCATTTGTTGTTTCTGGAACAACTAACAGCAACTTTTACACATTAAATTGTCCCTTATTCCTTTGCTACAAAACAAAATGTTCATCCTAATGGGCTGAGTACCTGTACTCTTTATGGACCTTTACCCACTACCAGCTTCACAAAGTTTGTATTAACCATTCTACTTTATTTTCTGTTGGTGTATCATTATCATCTTTTGTGCTAAGTTGCTTCAGTCGTGTCCAACTCTTTGCAACCCTATGGACTGTAGCCCTCCAGGCTCCATCATTCATGGGATTCTCCAGGAAAGAATACTGGACTGGGTTGCCATGCTGTCCTCCAGGGGATCTTCCAGACCCAGGGATTGAACCCACATCTCTTGAGTCTCCTGCATTGGCAGGAGAGTTCTTTACCACTAGTGCCACCTGGGAATGGTTACAAATATTCAATGGGTTTCCAGCTCTGAAGTGATACTGTTTAGTATTCCCAAAAGTGAAACTTGGGTGGTATATCTTGTACATATATAAATCACAAGTTCTGGATCAAGATTTTATTTATATTCTGTAGACTTCTTGCAATGTTGTATGTTATCACCATCTACAGGACCAAAATTTATCTAGTTCCCCATGCTTTTCCAAAAATGTTTTAAAAAAATATGAAGTAATAGCTCACATAATATTGTACTATGTAAAGAACGGGTTTCCCTGGTGGCTCAGTGGTAAAGAATCCACCTGTGATGCAGGAGCCACAGAAGACGTGGGTTTGATCCCTGGTTTGGCAAGAACCCCTAGAGGAGGGCACGGCAACCCACTCCAGTTGGAGAATCCCTTGGACAGAGGAGCCCGGCAGGCTACAGTCCACAGGGTTGCAAAGAATCGGACATGACTGAAGCAAATGAGCATACACACCAGTAAAGACCAAAGTCATAGATCTAATCTCTTGGAAGGATTGTTCCAGTCTACAGGTGCAATTCCATATGCATTAGCAACACTCCGTGATGACTGACCACACTAGCACTTGAAGAAAAATAACTTCAACATGTGTTCTGCTAAGGTGTCAATGTCAGTATCACAGACTACAACTAGCCCTGTGAATAACTATCAGCTCATGTATGCTCACATAGTGGGACTGAGCAGGCCTATTAATTTTAAAGGTTTAATTATGTTCTAGTGTGGGTAGCATTAATGGTGTAAGAACCAAAAATAGATTCATATATAATTTTATAATCTAAATCTGGAAAATAAATATAAGAAACATTACAGATTGAAGGTTCTAATCCTGAAAAACAAACATCAGACACATAGGTAGATCTTTCCCCTATCAGCTAAATAAATTTTGGCTATGAGAAAAAATTAGGAATAAAAGCCTACATAGTAAAATCAATAATACTAAATGTTTGAAGTACTCACTAAATCTTACAGTTATGTGGGTGAAGCACTTATGTATTGTTTTATCCATTCAGTGAGTGAAGCAAGCAATAAATGGTTTGGTAAGACTACTATATTACTAAATTAAATAGAGATTTATGTATGAGGATCCATATTTGTACTTAGATTAAAAAATATTTGTGAATACACTTCTCTAATATTGTACATTCAAGTGTTCACTATTACAGGCTGTATTTCTAAACAAGCAAATGGAATAAAGGAAAACCTGTACAGTTTCTTGAATTGAAAAACTTTAAAATATGAAATTGCAGCATAAATTTCCCAACAAATGTAACATATTTTATAGAAAAATTATATATTTTATCTTCCTGAAATAATTTGCTTCTCATTTTAAGTTGCTCATGGAAGGATTTCCAGAGTCACTTGAAAATAAAATGTAAAAGGACATGGAACAATGGAACATACCTGGTGTATGAAAAATGAAATTATAATACATTTCCATGTACAATGCCTTTGAAATCGTAATGTCTGCTTGATATTATCTCTGCTAGAGACAAAAGTATACAAATTTTCTATTCTTAAATACTGTCTCCACTTTTGAAAACAAAACCCATCTGGCCTCCTTTGAGAACCATCCTCGCCTCCCAAACCCTCAATGCTTTCATCCAACAAAATTCATATATCTTAATCAGATCCTATAGTGCTATAGACATCTGGCCTCAGATTATGATACATATTTCAAATTACAAAGAAATAGAGGAAGTTACATATGTATAATCAAAACCCATTGATTCATAAGCAGATTTCCTCCCCCACAGACATTACCCTAACTCAGAGGAATTCATTATTGTCTTATCAACCAAGTCCTTATGAAACAATCTTCTTACAAAGGCAAATGCATATTGTCGGGGGTGGGGGACAGGTGTTTGAGGAAGTCTTTCCCTTCATCCCACCTAATATTAAGTTCCTCTGGGAAGACAGTCTATCGTATTTGCTTTCATTAAAGAAATTTTATTGCATTCTTGAAAACATGAAATTTAACTTATTCCTGCCTCTAAGGAGGTAAGGATACCTGAGGGATTGTTAAAATGAAATTAAACTGTGTTCACAAAGGTGATATCAATTGATAGCGATTCTCAAAGTCCTAGAACACAATAAAATAAAAGAATAAAATACTTCTAAACAAACACAGTCTCTCACTGGTGATTTGGCAAGAAATTCCATATCTCATTATTCTTGAGAGTCATTGTTATAAGTATTCTTTTTTTCTCTGCATACTAGAGTAGATATATTAAGTACATATCAAACTAAGTTGATGTGGACTTTATAAAATGTTCTGGAAGCTAGATTTTAAAATAAATCTCTGAGACTAGCTAACTTATTTAATAGTCGATTCTAATTTATTTAAAAGAAAAAAGTACAATTTGGATCTATTCTAGGTCTTGAATTCAAGATAAATGAGAATATGCTAAAATGAAAAGCTTAAAATCAAATATCACCCTTGAAAAAATGTAAGACACACCTTGTTCTTTATTTATGGTGGTTGTATGTGCTAGACTGGGTTCAATCCTCACACCTTCACTTACTAAGTAAGTACACAGCCTTTGCCAAGGCTCTACTCTTCTCAAGGTCTTGGTTGCCTGTATGTTGTGGACAATAGTAACACTCACCTTCTGAGGCTGTTGTGAGGATTAAAACAACTGATGTGATCCTTGATTTCTCATCTTTTATCTCCCTTATATCCAATTCATCATGAGGTCCTGTTTGTCTTCTTCTAAAGATACCTTGAGCTCCTCCACTTCCCTCTGTCTTCTCTGTGCCCCCATCTGTAAATTAACAGACAAGAGTGAATATAAATAACTTGAGGGTATTGCTTTTGCTATTGAAAGAAATTTACCAACTCAATGAATAAACGCTATAATAGTGGGTAGCATTCAAATGGATTTTATCAGGCAATTATATTCTTTGAGATCTTAGGAAGAAAAGTTTAAATCGATGGAGACATTTGAGTTTCATTTGTAAAAACTGCAGAAATGATAGACTAGTGGATAACAGAATTTTCATTCCTTTCTCAGTGCTCTCTACTGAACTCCACAGGTAAATTTCCCACAGATAGGCACAATATTCCCCTTAACCCAGAAACACACACACGTTAACATGCAGCTGGACAAATGGTAGGTGCTCAAATATTTGTTGAATTGAATTGATTTTGATAGAAATATAACAAAGACAATACTACAAAGAAAGAAGATTCAAGATTTGTTATCCAAAGCCTCATAAATGATTGCACAATAGCTTGGATCATTAATTAATCAGTGACTCTAAACAGATAAACCATAGAAATAACTATCTAGTGCAGGAGATCTCTCATGTGCTTTTAATATAATGTGAAGCAGTGTAAATGTTCTTGGATGGGCAGGAAAGTTGAAAATGTCAGTGGGGTTGAAAATNAGCTAACTTATTTAATAGTCGATTCTAATTTATTTAAAAGAAAAAAGTACAATTTGGATCTATTCTAGGTCTTGAATTCAAGATAAATGAGAATATGCTAAAATGAAAAGCTTAAAATCAAATATCACCCTTGAAAAAATGTAAGACACACCTTGTTCTTTATTTATGGTGGTTGTATGTGCTAGACTGGGTTCAATCCTCACACCTTCACTTACTAAGTAAGTACACAGCCTTTGCCAAGGCTCTACTCTTCTCAAGGTCTTGGTTGCCTGTATGTTGTGGACAATAGTAACACTCACCTTCTGAGGCTGTTGTGAGGATTAAAACAACTGATGTGATCCTTGATTTCTCATCTTTTACCTCCCTTATATCCAATTCATCATGAGGTCCTGTTTGTCTTCCTCTAAAGATACCTTGAGCTCCTCCACTTCCCTCTGTCTTCTCTGTGCCCCCATCTGTAAATTAACAGACAAGAGTGAATATAAATAACTTGAGGGTATTGCTTTTGCTATTGAAAGAAATTTACCAACTCAATGAATAAACGCTATAATAGTGGGTAGCATTCAAATGGATTTTATCAGGCAATTATATTCTTTGAGATCTTAGGAAGAAAAGTTTAAATCGATGGAGACATTTGAGTTTCATTTGTAAAAACTGCAGAAATGATAGACTAGTGGATAACAGAATTTTCATTCCTTTCTCAGTGCTCTCTACTGAACTCCACAGGTAAATTTCCCACAGATAGGCACAATATTCCCCTTAACCCAGAAACACACACACGTTAACATGCAGCTGGACAAATGGTAGGTGCTCAAATATTTGTTGAATTGAATTGATTTTGATAGAAATATAACAAAGACAATACTACAAAGAAAGAAGATTCAAGATTTGTTATCCAAAGCCTCATAAATGATTGCACAATAGCTTGGATCATTAATTAATCAGTGAATCTAAACAGATAAACCATAGAAATAACTATCTAGTGCAGGAGATCTCTCATGTGCTTTTAATATAATGTGAAGCAGTGTAAATGTTCTTGGATGGGCAGGAAAGTTGAAAATGTCGGTGGGGTTGAAAATATTTCTAGACTTGATTAGAGCAAAGAAGAGAGATTATTGTCACAACACGGAAAGAAGAAAGATAATAAAGAGAGAGACTGTGTCAGACAGTAGAATCAGTGACTAGATTGGACATGTTGGGGTAAAATGCAATTTCAACTACAGAAAACAAGAAGAGCTCAGGGAAAAGCAGATATTGCAGAAGGCAAACAAGAGGGAAAGAAGTTTAGGGAGTTTCCATCTACAAGGAAGTACTCAAAACATCCTACTTATTCCTTTGTAATACAATAGAAAAGAACATGCTTCAATTTTAAAACTAAATCTTTGATTTTAAGGAGTTAGCAAACTATGCTCAAAAAGTTACATTTAGAAAAAAGGATTTAAGAGATATATATACTCTCATGGTTATTACAGTATTATTCACAATAGCCAATACATGCAAACAACCTAAATGTCCATCAGTGAACGAATGGATAAGGAAGATGTGAGATGGATGGATGGATAGACAGACAGATAGATAGATAGACAGACAGATAGATCTGCATTTGTGCTCAGTCATGTCCAGCTCTTTGCAACTCCATGGACTGCAGCCCACCAAGTTCCTCTGTCCATGGGATTTTCTAGGCAAGAATACTGGAGTGGGTTGCCATTTCCATGTGCAGGGGATCTTCCCCACCCAGGGATCAACCCCAAGTCTCTTGTGTCACCTGCAATGGCAGGCGGACTCTTGACCACTGATCTATCTGGGAGGCATAGATAGATAGATTGATTGGTGGCGGTGGTTTAGTAGCTAAGTCATGTCCTGCTCTTGCGATTCCATGGACAGAGGAGCTTGGCAGGCTACAGTCCATGGGATTTTCCAGGCAAGAATACTGGAATGGGTCGCCATTTCCTTCTCCAGGGGATTTTCCCAACCCAGGAATCAAACCAAGGTCTCCTGCATTGTAGGAAGACTCTTTACCTACTGAGGAGTATTATTCATCTACGAGAAAGAAGGATATCCTGACATTTGCAACAATATAGACACACCTAGAGCACATTATGATAATGAGCTAAGTCAGATACAGAAAAACAAGTACTGATATGAATCACTTACATGTGAAATCTAAAAAAGCCAAACCTGTAAAAATTGAGTAAAATTGTAGTTACCAGGGAGTTGGAGAGTAAGTTAGATGTTGTTTAAGGGTACAACCTTACAAGCACTAAATAAGCCATAGAAATCTAATGCACAGTATAATGAATTTAGACAACAATATTGTACTATAATCATCAAACTTACTAACAAACTCAAACTTAATTATTCTAACCACTAAAATGAAAGGATAATTATGTAATATGACAAAGGTGCAAAATATCACTACAATAACAATCATAATACATAAATTTATCACCGGTTGCATACCTTAAACTTATACAATGTCATACATCAAATTATTTAATAAAAAATTCACATGAATACCCAATAAGTTATGAAAATAAATCATTTTTACATTTATATTTGAAAGAAAAAGAGATCTAGATAAACGGCAATTCAGATATCTTAAAGGTAAAGTAAAATGTGCATTTTAGACACAAAAACTTTCAGCAATACCTAAACATCTCTGTGGTTTCTCAGAAATTTTATAGAACAAAATATCCTTTATATAAGTCAGGATGTATAGAACTGAATAATTTCTAAAAATTCCCACAGTTTTCACAGATAATATCTGTGAAATATTATCTCTATTATTCCAAATAATATCTGTATTGATTTAAAACTTTCTTCTCAGGATGTCTAAGTATATCACTACATAATAAATATCATTTGTTATACCTTCTCAAGTGACAACAGATGTTATATCTATTTTGTAGAATGGAAAATTGAGCAGATATTGTTGGAATTGTCCAATTTAAAGCAGTAACTCAAAACAAGTTATGATCTCAGACCTGAAGCCCCAGTTTACCAGGTCTTTCTTCTCTCTCTCTGACTGCAAATAATTAAAATTAATACAATATTGAGCGACCCACTAGAATTTCACCTACTCCTAGTATACGCTATTATAAAATAAGCTCAACAAAGTGAAAAATTAAAAAATAAAATTCAAATTTTACCATTAACTTCAAATAATGTTGTTCATTGAAAAGTGTAACCCATAGGTGTTTCTAGATTAAAATACATAAAAATAGACACACACACTTGGGGGGAATAAGACTCTAAGACTGACTCTCCTCTTTCCTCTTAGGAGTCATACACTTGGGCTTCTGGCAAAAGTATTAAAAACTTTAGTATTACTGATTTTATCCCCCATAGAACTACAAGTGCGTGCTCAGCCTCTCTGGTACTTCAGATATTGCAAAAGGATTACGTGAGAAGCTTGTTAAACATCCAAGCACCTCAAGTGGTTCTGATCCAGGCAGTATTGGGATCCACTTTTGGAAACACTTGATCTTAGAGTTAACAACCCAGTCATAAAACAAGAAAAACACACAACCCAAGAAAATACATAGCCATCAGTGCAAGGTGGATGTTTGCTATATGGTAAGAGGTGTGGTCAGCGGAGAGAGATGGCAAACGTGGTCAGGGCTTGCTCCACACAGCTGGAGTTCTCCAAATTACAAGTACAACTCTCCTTGAGATTTAAAGGAACCGGGCATAATTAAAAGGATGCAATGTCTGTCTTCCTCCTCCCCATAAAAAGGCCCTCTGGCTAAAAATGAACTAATCTTACAAGTGATCCAGCCAAGGCTTCTACTGGATCATACTGGAAAAAAACTACTTCTAGCTTTGAAATTCATGAGCATTTAGGAAAATATTTCTCCCATAGTCTTCCTTTGGAATTTAGACCAAAAGCTGTTCTTCCCTACGATTCCCCAGTAAGTAGCTCCACACAGGTCTCAAATTCAAATTCAAATTATATTGCAACTATGCTGTAATTATTTGTGAAAATACATGAACAGAGGTATTTCAGAGACTACTGAGAGAGAATGACCATGGCTGAACACAAAGTTTGATGGGTGAGAAAGTGCTTCTACATCTTAGGGGCAACGAGTTAAAAGGGAAAAGAGGTGAAAATGAATAAACAGCCTCCATTTCTTGTATTTTGGATAGAAACAACTTAATCATAACTTTCTGTCTTCAGTTGGCAGACAAATATAGGACAAACCAAAATACATGTATTCAGATAGTAAAGAACCTACCTGCAATGCAGGAGACCTGGGTTTGATCACTGTGTCAGGAGGATCCCCAGAAGAAGGGAACAGTTACCTACTCTATTCTTGCCTGGGAAATCCTATGGATAGAGGAACCCAGAGGGCTACAGTCCATGGGGTCACAAAAAGTCAGACATGACCGTGCACTTAACACTTTCACTTTCAAGATACATGTATTGAACTCAAAGAGGCAGTTTTGCAAACTGCAAATCCTTTCATGTGCCAGGACAGTCTACTCCTGGGAGAAGACATCACTAAAATGAGGCAATATGAGTATGTGTGAAATTTTCAGAAAATATCATCATCTCCACTATTGAATCATTTCAAATTAGATAATATCCTATGGAACACTTGAAAAGCCTGCTTTTTAAGCCTAGAATCTTACAGATGACACTGGCTGTGGAAAGAAAAAGAGAGAACTGAAAAGAGTCTCCTGTGACCCTGAATAAGAATGATAGAGGCTATTCATGGTTGATAGATTCATTACAGTTCAGTCGCTCAGTCATGTCTGACTCTGCGATCCATGGACTGTAGCAGGCAGGGCTTTCCTGTCCATCACCAACTTCCAGAGCTTGCTTAAACTCATGTCCTTTGAGTTAGTGATGCCATCCAACCATCTCATCCTCTGTCATCCCCTTCTCCTCCTGCCTTCAATCTTTCCCAGCATCAGGGTCTTTTCAGTTTTTTGCATCAAGTGGCAAAAGTATTGGAGTTCAGCTTCAGCATCAGTCCTTCCAAAGAATATTCAGGACTGATACCTTTAGGATTGATTGGGTGGATCTCCTTGCAGTCCAAGGGACTCTCAAGAGTCTTCTCCAACACCATAGTTTAAAAGCATCAATTCTTCAGTGTTCCGCTTTCTTTATAGTCCAACTCTCGCATCCATACATGACTACTGGAAAAACCATAGCTTTGACTAGATGGACCTTTGCTGGCAAAGTAATGTTTCTGCTTTTTAATATGCTGTCTAGGTTGGTCATAGCTTTTCTTCCAAGGAGCAAACATCTTTTAATTTCATGGCTGTAGTCACCATCTGCAGTGATTTTGGAGTCCAAGAAAATAAAGTCTCTCACTGTTTCCATTGTTTCCCCATCTATTTGCCATGAAGTGATGGCTGCTGCTGCTGCTGCTGCTGCTGCTGCTGCTGCTACGTCACTCATCGGGTCCGACTCTGTGCGACCCCATAGACGGCAGCCCACCAGGCTCCCCTGTCCCTGGGATTCTCCAGGCAAGAACACTGGAGTGGGTTGCCATTTCCTTCTCCAATGCATGAAGGTGAAAAGTGAAAGGGAAGTTGCTCCGTTGTGTCCGACCCTTAGCATGGACTGCAGCCCACCAGGCTCCTCCATCCATGGGGTTTTGTAGGCAAGAGTACTGGAGTGGGGTGCCACTGAAGTGAAGGCAGACTCAGTCAGAAGTAAATAAGTACCTCAGAGTGTGAAGCTCTCTGATTCAAAGTTGGCTTTAAATCTTCAAGCAAGATACTTGATGGTGTCCCCAAAACAATTCATAAGAAATTTATCATCAATTTAAAATTTCCTTTTAAAAAGTTTTTTTTTTAACAAATACTCCTATTAAGCATTTTTACTATAATCATTTAACTATATTTAGTTAATTAACTATATTTCCCTCATATGTTAGGAGAATAAATAAGTACACAATGTAGGAATTTACCTCTATATACATTGCCAACCTTTGCCTGC
This sequence comes from Oreotragus oreotragus, assembly GCA_006410675.1. Classification (NCBI taxonomy): domain Eukaryota; kingdom Metazoa; phylum Chordata; class Mammalia; order Artiodactyla; family Bovidae; genus Oreotragus; species Oreotragus oreotragus. Next base: position 128,935 of record SJYX01006484.1, read on the forward strand.
CATCTATCTTCTTACAAAGTCCAAGGAGGTAGGTCTTTTAGTGACTGTACATCAATATCCATCTCAGTTTGCAAATGTGTCCAGTTTTTATTGCAAGGATTAGTATTAACTGCTGCACTTTAAAAAGTGAATTTGCATATTCACTTTACAATTTTTTTTTAAGTAGAGCAGCCACAGTGCATGGTGAAAAATTAAATACGGTATGTTATGAGAGGTTCTGCCAAAATGTCAGTCTTTTATTTTCTCAATGGTCTCTTAATGTTTAGCAATTTCTTTAAAAGGTACGGTCTTTGACTTTATCCTCCTTACTTCCTGGTGTTAAAGAGGTACTAAAGTAAGAGATAAGTTCAACAGAGGGTATTATTTTTTTCCATTTTGAGTGTCAAATTTCTACCAGTCTCAGTGAATTTCATCTCCATTCAGAAGTCAATGAGGCTAAATTAAATACCACTAAGTCAAGTCATTAAGATTTTTGGTGACATAAAAAAATAGAGTTGGAAGGAAGGAGTCTTCTTTTTTTTTTTTTTGGAAGGAGTCTTAAAGAACACCAACAACTGGTCCCAGTGCAGGGAATTCTTCTTCAGCTTTTCTAGTGAATGATCACCATGGCTCTATTTGAACATGAGCAGTCACGGGGAACTTACTCTCTACAGTGGACATGATGATGTGCCACCAGGCACCCTTCAGTGAGGTGCTAACAGTAAACAGCCTTCTCCAGGGATTGCCTCAACTGCACATGCCCAGCACCATGCCTGTTTCAGGATGTCCAGAGTCCATTCAGGGATGGAGGGGTAAGGCTACTGTGGCCTACCTGAAGACATTTCTGAAGCACCACTGGGCTTTCATTGAAACTCAACTTCCACTGTAAAATCCTGCTTAATTTCCCTGCTTTCCAAAGGGCACTTTTCAAAAAAATTCCCTGCCCATTATACAGTATCTCAGAGGCTGCTTCCAGGGAACTCAACCTGCAAAACTGCCTTTCTGTGCAGCCCCATCCATTGTTTGCTTTTTCTCCTGTTGGGCCCATAAACATATACCTTCTGTATTTTCACTTAGTAATTCTTCTGTTCTCAGAAACAACACAAATAGGAATTGTATATTCTGCTGCTATTTGAAATTTTCTTTAAATTTGTTGGGATTTCTTAAAACATGCAGGAAATAATCAATTCTATGACAATAACTAGACCAATATTTATGTCAAAATATAAATTGCAATTGTTCCTCTTTAAGTATTAAAACAGAAATTCACTACAATGGAATATTATTCAGTCATAAAAAAGAATGAAACCTTGCAATTTGCAACATGAGTGGACCTTAAAGGTGTTACACTGAGTGAAATAAATCACACAAAGAGAGACAAACACCATGTGATCTACCCTATAAATGGAATCTAAAAGAAAAAAACAAGTCCCAAGATATAAAGAACAGATTGGTGGTTGCCAGGGGTAGGGGTGGAGAGTAGGTAGGCAAAACAGGTGAAGGAGGTCAAAAGGTACAAACTTCCAGTTATAAAATAAATAAATCATGGGGATGTAATGCACAGCATGGCATCTACTTGCATATATGAAAGTTGCTAAGAGAATAAAACTTAAGAGTTTTCATCAGAAGAAAACAATGTTTTGCATCTATGTATGGTGACGGATGCCAACTAGATATTGTGGTGATCATTTCATAGTATATACAAATACTGAATCATTATACTGTATAATTGAAACAAATGAAATGTTATATGTCAATTATATACATAAGTTAATCAGTTAAATAGATATTCACTAGAAGTTGTTGAAAAATTAATCAGGATTTTCTAAAGTAGTTCTAATATATTTATACTATTGAAAGACTATTTCATCATTTGGATCCTTCTTTTCCAAGATGGATGCCACAATATTCATTTTAATAGAGTCAATATTGGGGGGCTTTGCTATTGATTGGCGTTTAATAGGACATAGGAAGAGTAATATCTTGCACTGTCTAATTCCGAACTCAAACTCACCCCGGCTCTGTCTGGAGGTTTCTGATGGAGATTAATGCAACAGCAGCCACCAAATAAGGGGAAAAGTTTAACACTGTCTAAGCCAATGTCTGATAACTCTTAATATACAGCTCTAATAAAAATTAAAAAAAAAAAAAAAAAACTGGGAGAAGCTTGTATCACTCACCTAGAGCCAGACATCTGGAATGAAAAGTCAAGTGGGCCTTAGGAAGCATCACTATGAACAAAGCTAGTGGAAGTGATGGAATTCCATCTGAGCTATTTCAAATCCTAAAAGATGATGCTGTTAAAGTGCTACACTCAATATGCCAGCAAATTTGGAAAACTCAGCAGTGTCCACAGGACTGGAAAAGGTCCGTTTTCATCCTAATCCCAAAGAAAGGCAATGCCAAAGAATGCTCAAACTACCACACAATTGCACTCATCTCACACACTAGTAAAGTAATGCTCAAAATTCTCCAAGCAAGGGTTTCAACAGTATGTGAACTGAGAACTTCCAGTTGTTCAAGATGTTCAAGCTGGATTTAGAAAAGGCAGAGGATCGAGAGGTCAAATTGCCAACATCTGTTGGATCATTGAAAAACCAAGAGAGTTCCAGAAAAACATCTACTTCTGCATTATTGACTAAATCAAAGCCTTTGACTATGTGGATCACAACAAACTGTGAAAAATTCTTAAATAGAGGGGAATACCAGACCAACTGACCTGCCTCCTTGAAAAATGTATGCAGGTCAAAAGACAACAGTTAGAACCGGACATGGAAAACAGACTGGTTTCAAATCGGGAAAGGAGTACATCAAGGCTGTATATTGTCACTGCTTACTTAACTGATATGCAGAGTATATCATGTGAAATGCTGGGCTGGATGAAGCACAAGCTGGAATCAAGATTTCCAGGAGAAATATCAATAACTTCAGATATGCAGATAACACCACCCTTATGGCAGAAAGTGAGGAACTAAAGAGCCTCTTGATGAAAGTGAAAGAGGAGAGTGAAAAAGTTGGCTGAAAACTCAACATTCAGAAAACTAAGATCATGGCATCTGGTCCCATCACTTCATGGCAAATAGATGGGGAAACAATGGAAACAGTGAGAGACTTTATTTTGGGGGACTCCAAAATCACACCAGATGGTGACTACAACCATGACATTAAAAGATGTTTTAATGCTTCCTGGAAGAAAAGCTATGAACAACCTAGACAGCAAATTAAAAAGCAGAGACATTACTTTGCTGACAAAGGCCCCTCTAGTCAAAGCTATGGTTTTTCCAGTAGTCATGTATGGATGTGAGTGTTGGACTATAAAGAAAACTGAGCAGCAGAGAATTGATGCTTTTGAACTGTGGTGTTGGAGAAGACTCTTGAGAGTCCCTTGGGCTACAAGAAGATCCAACCAGTCAATCCTAAAGGAAATCAGTCCTGAATATTCTTTGGAAAGACTGATGTCAAAGTTGAAAATCCAATTCTTTGGCCACCTGATACGAAGAGCTGACTCATTTGAAAAGACCCTGATGCTGGGAAAGATTGAAGGTGGGAGGAGAAGGGGACAACAGAGGATGAGATGGTTGGGTGGCATCACTAACTCGATGGACATGAGTTTGAGTAAGCTTCGGGAGTTACTGGTGATGGATAGGGAGGCCTGGCATGCTGCAGTCCATGGGGTCACAAAGAGTTGGACACAACTGAGCGACTGAACTGAACTGAACTGTGGCTTTAAGTCAAGCTTAAATGAGGTAGCTTCCCTTTCCTCAGGGGCTTCCCAGAGGATTTAGTGGTAAAGACTCCACTTGCCAACGCAGGAGACACTGTTTGTTTGATCCTTCAGTCAGGAAGATTTCCTGGATGAAGAAATGGCAACTCACTTCAGTATTCTTGACTGAAGAATTCCATAAACAGAGGAGCCTGGGGGCTACAGTCGATGGAGTCGCAGAGTTGGACCTGACTGAGTGACTGAGCACACACACACACACTTAGCTTCCCTCAAGTGTGAATCCAACACTTAGCATCTACTACCTTCTAACTGTTAAAAAGAATAGGAACTAGATGCAAAACCTACATGCCCAATTATGAGCAGCGAGTCAAAAAATAAGTCATCCATCCAAATTTATGGAATAGAAATAACTACATATGGATACAGGATTTTTTTAAAGAAACAATAATCCCACATACTAGTAATCATGGTCTAAATGGTGTTCAGAAAGTTGAGTGATCTAATTGGAGCTTCTTTTATCCTTAAAAGAAAACACTTAAGTAAGAAAGAAATCTGAAAACATTTTCTACTTGTGATTGTCTTCAAATATGAAAATATATACTAAAAAACAAAAAAATTTTCGTTTATTTTAATTTCTCCTCTCTAAAATATGTCTTCAAACTTCTCTTCTAAATGCATGTATTTTATTTTTGTATTAAATAACTTTCCCTAAATTTACAGATATAGGTTTAAAATCTAATGACATACTTACTAGCCATGTGACCCTTGGCAAGTATCTAAAGTCTGGGTCTGTTTTCTAATCTTAAAACAGAAATAATAATAACATCTACCCCCAAAGTGTATTTTGAGAATAACTTTTCACATGTAAACTGACCCAGTGGTTAAGAGCACTGAAGTCAGATGTTGATGCATTTGAAAGCCAGTAAACTTACTTAACCTTGCAAGGTATCATTTTTCCCATACATGGATTGGAAATAATAACAATATTTTCTTTATAGCTATGTTGTCGGGAATGAATTTAAATACTCCATAAAAAACATTTTGTATGAAGATAGCTTAACTATTATAAACTACTATGACTTTTTTAAGCACCTGGAATACAGCAGACACTCAATAATTGTTGGTGTTATCCCTCTCCTCTCTACTCCCAACCCATTTCTTTTACTTTTAACATAACCTTTGTGTACGGAACATACATACGTCTTTTTATTACCTTGTTTTGCCACAAATGATGGGTAAGAGATACACGTCTTTGGTTTTCTGGCAAAGAACTTTAATTAAAAAGACCTTTGGGACTTCCCTAGAGGTCCAGTGGTTAAGAGTCCATGCTTCTAATGCAGAGGGCATGGGTTCCATCCCTGGTTAGGCAACTTAGATTCCCATATGCCGTGTGGTGCAACAAAAAATTTTTTTAAAAAAAGAAAAAGACCTTTGACGCTAGAGTCCATCTTTTGAGGGTCCTTTTGAAAATATTCTGAAAGCTTAATCCAATTCAGGACACGTATTGGCACTAAATCTGGGACACAAAGCAGAAGGATAGATAAACATATTCCACATTTTTTGCCTTAGGCAATTTTTCATATAAATGGCACATATAATATTTTATTTAGCATAACCTTGGACTATCTCTTTCTATGCAAAGGGTAAGCATGCTTGAATAGACATCATTTTTAAGGCATATAAGCATATTACAAGGCTTCCCAGGTGGCACAGTGGTGAAGAATTCGCCTACAATACAGGAGACGTAGGAGACACAAGTTCAATCCCTGGGTCAGAAAGATCCCTTGGAGGAAGAAATGGCAACCTACTGCAGTATTCTTGTCTGGGAAATCCCACGGAGAGAGGAGCCTGGAGGGCTACCATCCATGGGGCCACAAAGAGTCAGACAGGACTGAGCAACTAAACAACAACAATACTGTATGCATTTTAATGACTCTCAGATATCAGGGATGGGAGAGGGGAGGGAAGGAAGTCTGTGCCACCCAACGTTATCTTTCATAGCTCATCAGAGCTTTTACTGAGTCATTGTCTTTAACTCAGATTCAATAAAGTTGCTTTTTTGTTTCTTAATGAACTACTCATACACAAAATTACACGACTAGTCATGTACTTTTAAAAAGAAAATAGAAAGCCCAGAGATTATTCCACACACTTATGGACACCTTATCTTCGACAAAGGAGGCAAGAATATACAATGAATTAAAGACAATCTCTTTAACAAGTGGTGCTGGGAAAACTGNGAAGCTTTACAGACAAGCAAAAGCTGAGAGAATTCAGCACCACCAAACCAGCTCTCCAACAAATGCTAAAGGATATTCTCTAGACAGGAAACAAAAAGGGTGTATAAACCCGAACCCAAAACAATAAAGTAAATGGCAACGGGATCATACTTATCAATAATTACCTTAAATGTAAATGGGTTGAATGCCCCAACCAAAAGGCAAAGACTGGCTGAATGGATAAAAAAACAAGACCCCTATATATGTTGCCTACAAGAAATCCACCTCAAAACAAGGGACACATACAGACTGAAAGCGAAGGGCTAGACAAAGATATATCACGCAAACAGAGACCAAAAGAAAGCAGGAGTGGCAATATGGATTCGTGCTTTCAAGACAGAGTCTGTACTGTTTCCTCCTTCAATGACTCAAAAATTCATTTCTACCATTCGTAAACTGAATCCATAAGAAAATTTCCAGGAGGAAAACCTCATCAGATGAATGCCTAGAACTCTGCATTTATTACAATGTTTAATGCTCTAAAATACTCTGTCAGGCTGGTAGTACTATTAAAACTTTAACAACAACAGTACTAAAGTTCAAATGAAGTTTAACAAATCCAGTTAAGACAGTTGAGAAGGAAGATACTATGAGTTCAGGGCCTGTCTCTTCTACTATGCTTGTCTTTACATACAAAGGACAATACTATATAACTAAATAACTCTGGAGACTGCTACAGGACTACATTAAAAATTCTTTTTATTTTTAATTGGAGGATAATTGCTTTACAATGTTGCATTGGTTTCTGCCATATAACATTATGAATCAGCCAGGACTACATTTTTCAAAATGCAAATGACAAATGTTAACATCTTTCTCCTCTTTTTCAATCCATACTCAGATCCACTCATCTTGAAAATGTATACATTGCAATAATTATCTGATGTAACAAGTGAATAGTTGTTCTTTCCCTGAGGACAGAATGTGTGGCTTGAAGTGAAGAAGGAATTCATAGGGCCTGGACTCTATCTTAGGCCTGTTCATGCTGATCATGCTCAGCCACTTTTCCAATGGACTCTGAACTCTGTGTTTAGTGCCTATGGAAACAGCAACAGAAGGATAAGACTCCCTCCAAACAGGGCAACCTTCAAGATCATATCTAGGTTACTCATCACCTAAGAGAAAACATACACTAATCACCCCTTCCTCCAGACAGGCCATAAATTTTTCTGTATCTATCGGAGTGTAACCTCAAGTTTATTGATTATTGGCTAATTGTTTGACTGTTTGAGCACATGAGCACATAGCCCATGAATGATGAGGTTATTGGGATTGTTTTTTCCTTGGTTTATGTAAGTCTCAAGGAATTTGGAGTGGTGGGTTCAGACATGTACACATGGGGTATAAAAGATTTTTACAAATGCTGGTTGGGGTCCTTGGCTAAAAGGAAACTCTGCCTTGGGCCTGCCGGTGTAATAAACTGTACTCCACTATCTGCACTGTCCTTCTGAGTGAGTTTGTTTCCCCAAACGCTTGGCTACAACAGAAGAATTAAGTAAGAAAGAATAAAATGCTAGAAATTATCAAGATACTAAGGTAAAAGGCTGAGCACCAAAGAATTGATGCTTTTGAACTGTGGTGTTGGAGAAGACTCTTGAGAGTCCCTTGGACTGCAAGATTCAACCAGTCCATTCTGAAGGAGATCAACCCTGGGATTTCTTTGGAAAGAATGATGCTAAAGCTGAAACTCCAGTACTCTGGCCACCTCATGCGAAGAGTTGACTCATTGGAAAAGACTCTGATGGTGGGAGGGATTGGGGGCAGGAGGAGCAGGAGATGACCGAGGATGAGATGGCTGGATAGCATCACGGACTTTCATGTCTCTTAGATGTGTATAAGAGACAGCCCTTGGACTGCAAGATTCAACCAGTCCATTCTGAAGGAGATCAACCCTGGGATTTCTTTGGAAAGAATGATGCTAAAGCTGAAACTCCAGTACTCTGGCCACCTCATGCGAAGAGTTGACTCATTGGAAAAGACTCTGATGGTGGGAGGGATTGGGGGCAGGAGGAGCAGGAGATGACCGAGGATGAGATGGCTGGATAGCATCACGGACTCGATGGACGTGAGTCTGAGTGAAGTCCGGGAGTTGGTGGTGGACAGGGAGGCCTGGCGTGCTGCGATTCATGGGGTTGCAAAGAGTCAGACATGACTGAGCGACTGAACTGAACTGAACTGAAGGTAAAAGGAGAAAAATAAATGTTTCACAGTAGCCAAGATTCTTAATATGGTTGAAAAATTCTGTATTGAGGATCTAAAGCACAGGGGACTGAGACAGAGTCTCCTGGATGAAGAACAACAAAAGCAGGCTGGATTTTATCTAATATGCTGGGCTTTTCTTCAAATTTCTAACTCAGATTTTTAGCTTATCATTATGCCTTAAGGCTGGGTAGTTAACAGTGGACAATTATCAATAGGCCTGTGGTCATACCCCAATAAGCATAATAGAATGTATGATTCTATTCAGTTACACGGATAATTAGGGTATTCTTTTAGGCAATGGAGAGCCCTGGTTTTTCTAATAAAAAAAACAGTAGAGATTTATTAGGCCCCATATATGTGGCAAACATTTTTTAAAGAGGAAGAAGGTATGTCTATTTGCTAAAAAGTCCATATTAGAAGCATGAAGCCAAAAGTAAGTCAAAATGAATCAATAAGAAGATAATGAGCCCAATTCTGGCTATTATTAAATAATTTATACTGGATATGGACTTCTACTGACTGTAAAAATGAACACAACATCAGATACAACTGTTTTTAGGCATTGAACATCAAACAGAATGATGATGTTTGAGACAGGAAAAAAAAAAAGTGAACATTCATCCAATTTTTCTAACTGGAAGTACCTTCTCTACAAAAGAAGGGAGGTGGAGCCCATGAAGAATTCTGTCCTGTTAAGCTAAGGAGAAAGTTATTGAATCTGCTGGAATTTGTAAGTAAAATATTACAGAAGAGAAAGTTGGCAGTGATAAGGAGCACTGGAAACTTTAGAGTTAATGACACGTTATTTGTCCATGTTTGGGTTGCAAATGTGTAAGTGAAAACACTATGAAAACTAGCAAAGGGACATTCTTTCTGTGAAAGAAACTGGAAAAAGATTCTTGAAGTCTCACAGTGTTGGGAGATATTGAAATCCCAGTTTTGCAAGAGTAAAGTGATCCCTATGAGCCCTTTGTGCATTCATGGGGGTGGGTGGGAGGGGGGGGGGAACCTCACAAGATGTTAATATCTTTTCAGAATCAAATTCAAGAATTTCTAAATGAAGGTGACATAATTCAGACTACTTACATCAAACCATTAGCAACAGCCATTATATAATAAGTACTCACACATGAAGCAGCAGAGAAAAGAAACCCAAAGTCAAAACCAAAATCTATCAATAAAGAAAAAGCATAGAAAAGAAATCTGGAACATTTAATATAAATCTGTTCAAGGGTGTAGAGGGAACTCATTATTCACAACTGGTTCTGTTAATATATTTTATGCTTCTATGTTTATTAGTAACTGCAGTCTGGGACAGCCAATGCCAGCAGGTTTGATGGTTAATTCTTCAGGCTGAAATAAAATAAAATCCAGATAAACATGTAAACCCACTGAGAAAAGTAAACTTTAAATAAGGGGCATTTATTCATAGTTAACTAAAACTAAAATATCAACAACATACTTTGAAATTTGTAACATGTACAATAACATAGCGGTAAAGAATCAGCCTGCCAATGCAGGAGACACGGGTTTGAGCCTTTGATCCCTGGGTCAGGAAAATCTCCTGGAGTAGGAAATGGCAACCTTTCCAGTATTCTTGCCTGGAGAATTCAATGTACAGAGGGACCTGGTGGGCTACAGTCCATGGGGTCTCAAAGAATCAGACACAATTTAGCAACCAAAACAACAATAACAAAAAAGGATAAATGGCTAATGAAATTAAACTGTTGTATGATTCTTAAATTTTACAAGTATTGCAATGCAAATTGTAAGTAGAATGTGATAAATTAAGTTGCATATTATGCTGCTGAGTCAACAGAAACAAAAACACACCTAGAGAGTTGTAAATTTTTTAAAAAACAGAATAATTAAAACTGTACTAAAAATATAAAAGTACTCCCTTAATCTGAAAGAGGGCAGAGAGACATTGAATATGTAGACAGTAATACCCTGTTGATATAATCACAAAAATATCAATAATTATTGCCATTTTAAATTGCCCAAATTATCAGTGAAAGCTAAATTAAAAGATTAAAAACTGATACCTAGTTTTATGCTGACTACAAAAGAAATATAAAGACAACCATAGCTTGAATTAAAGGGATGGAAAACTTTTGCTCTGCAGACATGAAATATAAGAACTCTGGAGAGACTATAATAATAGTAGACAAAGTCAACATTTCAAGAGATGGAGAAGGAAATTTCATAATGCTGAAAGGGCAAATATTTCGGGAAGACATGAAAATAACAAATGTGCATGCAGCATAAATAAGGTTTCAAAATAAATGAAGCAAAACTTGACAGAATTAAATGGAGAAACAGAGAAATCTTTAATCACAATAAGAGTTTTTAGCAATTCTCTCAGTAATTGATAGGAAAATGAGACAAAAGTACAGAAAGGATGTGTAATATTTGAATAATGATCCAAATTAATTTGAAGTAACAGATATTTACAGGACAACATCCTCAATAACTGCCAAATACGTATTAGATGATGCTGTTAAAGTGCTGAATTCAAATAAGCCAGCAAATATGGAATATTCAGCAGCAGACACAGGTCTACAAAAGGTCAGTTTTCATTCAAATCCCAAGAAAGGACAATGTCAACCAGTGTTCAAAATACTGCACAATTGTACTCATTTCACATGCTAGCAAAGTAATGTTCAAAATTCTCCAAGCGAAACTTCAACAGTACATGAAATCAGAACTTCCAGATGTTCAAGCAGGAATTAGGAAAGGCAGAGGAACCAGAGATCCAATTGCCAACATCCACTGGATCATAGAAAAAGCAAGAGAATTTCAGAAAAACATCTATTTCTGCTTCATTGACTACTCATAAGTCTTTGACTGTGTGGGGCACAACAAACTGTGGAAATTCTTAGAAATGGAAATACCAGACCACCTTACCTGCCTGCTGAGAAACCTGTACTAGGGTCAAGAAACAATAGTTAGAACTAGACAAGGAACAACAGACTGGCTTCAAATTGGGAAAGGAGTAGGTCAAGGCTATATATTGTCACCTTGCTTATTTAACTTATATGCAGAGGACATCATGTGAAATGCCAGGCTGGATGAAGCACAAGCTGGGCTCAAACTTGCCAGGAGAAATATGAATAATCTCAGATATGCAGAAGATACTACAGTTATAGCAAGAGTGATAAGCCAAGAAAAATTAAAGAGCCTGTTGATGAAGGTGAAAGAGGAGAGTGAAAAAGCTGGGTTAAAACTCAGCATTCAAAAAATGAAGATCATGGTATCCAGTTCCATTGCTTCATGACAAATAGATGGGGAAACAATGAAATCAGTGACAGACTTTATTTTCTTGGACTCCAAATTACTGCAGATGGTGACTGTGGCCACGAAATTAAAAGACGCTTGTTCCTTGGAAGAAAAGCTATTACATGCCTAGACAGCTTATTAAAAATCAGAGACATTACTTTGCCAACAAAGGTCCATCTAGTCAAGGCTATGGCTTTTACAGTAGTCATGTATGAATGTGAGAGTTGGACCATAAAGAAAGCTGAGTGCCAAAGAACTTGTACTATCAAACTGCAGTATTAGAGAAGACTCTTGAGAATCTCCTGGACTATAAGGAGATCAAACCAGCCAATTTCCTGAATATTCATTAGAAGAACTGATGCTGAAGCTCTTATACTTTGGCCACCAGATGTGAAAAGCTGACTCATTATAAAAGACCCTGATGCTGTGAAAGATTAGCAGGAGAAGAAGGGGATGACAGAGGATGAGATAGTTACATGACATCACTGACTCAATGGACGTGAGTTTGAGCAAGCTCTGGGAGATGGTGAAGGACAGGGAAGCCTGGAGTGCTCCAGTCCATGGGACTGCGAGTCCAACACGACTGAGTGACTGAATGACAGCATATTAGCTTCAAGTGCACAGTGAACATTCAATAAAGTAGATCATATTCTGAACTATAAATAAATCTAAATAAATTTAAAAGAACTGAGTTAAGAGTTACATATTCTCAATGGAACAAAATAGAAAGCCCAGAAATAAATTCATGGACCTATGGACACCTTATCTTTGACAAAGGAGGCAAGAATATGCAATGGAGAAAAGACAATCTCTTTAACAAGTGGTGCTGAGAAAACTGGTCAACCACTTGTAAAAGAATGAAACTAGAACACTTTCTAACACTGCACACAAAAATAAACTCAAAATGGATTAAAGATCTAAATGCAAGACGAGAAACTCTAAAACTCTTAGAGGAGAACATAGGCAAAACACTCTCCAACATAAATCACAGCAGGATCCTCTATGACCCACCTCCCAGAATACTGGAAATAAAAGCAAAAATAAACAAATGGGACCTAATTAAAATTAAAAGCTTCTGCACAACAAAAGAAACTATAAGCAAGGTGAAAAGACAGCCTTCTGAATGGGAGAAAATAATAGCAAATGAAGCAACTGACAAACAACTAATCTCAAAAATATACAAGCAACTTATACAGCTCAATTCCAGAAAAATAAACGACCCAATCAAAAAATGGGCCAAAGAACTAAATAGACATTTCTCCAAAGAAGACATACGGATGGCTAACAAACACATGAAAAGATGCTCAACGTCACTCATTATCAGAGAAATGCAAATCAAGACCACAATGAGATACCACTTCACACCAGTCAGAATGGCTGCGATCCAAAAGTCTGCAAGCAATAAATGCTGGAGAGGGTGTGGAGAAAAGGGAACCCTCTTACACTGTTGGTGGGAATGCAAACTAGTACAGCCACTATGGAGAACAGTGTGGAGATTCCTTAAAAAATTGCAAATAGAACTGCCTTATGACCCAGCAATCCCACAGCTGGGCATACACACCGAGGAAACCAGAATTGAAAGAGACACGTGTACCCTAATGTTCATTGCAGCACTGTTTATAATAGCCAGGACATGAGCAACCTAGATGTCCATCAGCAGATGAATGGATAAGAAAGCTGTGGTACATATACACAATGGAGTATTACTCAGCCATTAAAAAGAATACATTTGAATCAGTTCTAATGAGGTGGATGAAACTGGAGCCGATTATACAGAGTGAAGTAAGCCAGAAAGAAAAACACCAATACAGTATACTAACACATATATATGGAATTTAGAAAGATGGTAATGATAACCCTGCATGCAAGACAGCAAAAGAGACACAGATGTATAGAACACTCTTTTGGACTCTGTGGGAGAGGAAGAGGGTGGGGTGATTTGGGAGAATAGCATTGAAACATGTATAATATCATATAAGAAACAAATCGCCAGTCTAGGTTCGATGCAGGATACAGGATGCTTGGGGCTGGTGCACTGGGACGACCCAGAGAGATGGTATGGGGAGGGAGGTGGAAGGGGGTTTCAGGATTGGGAACACGTGTACAGCCGTGGCGGATTCATGTTGATGTATGGCAAAACCAATACAGTATTGTAAAGTAAAATGAAGTAAAATTTTTTAAATAAATAAATAAAAATAAAAAGAATGCTTTCTTATCAAGGCCAAGTAAGCAACAAGGTAATTATTAAGTGTTAGCACTTTTATCCAGTGTTGGTGTGACACAAGCACTAAATTTGCTGTTAGTTGTAAATATTGTTATTATTCTTCATGGCAGACCAGTAGGCACCATAAAAATAAATCAAATAACATTTATTTAGTTCCACTTCAATTCAATAATGCTCTGAGTTCACAAGTTCTTGGGATGATATGCAGGGATGATGTGGGGTGGGAGGTGGGAGGGGGGTTCATGTTTTGGAGTTCGTGTAAAAAAATAAATAAAACTAAGAAAGATAATTCTGAATATAAAAATATTCACTTCCCCATCATGCCAAAATGCTTAAAGTTTTCTTGTGGTAAATGACAGAACATTAATTTTAAAGAATTAAATAGCCCATAAACTCCATTATGCTAATACTAATTAAAATTTCTAACTTAGGTTAAATTCAGATCAATTTGTTCAGAAACAGAAGTGTCTCCTGTTATACAGCATAACATAATAGAAACAAGACAATTAGAGTTGNTATGCGAGACAGCAAAAGAGACACAGATATATAGGACAGTCTTTTGCACTCTGTGAGAGAGGGAGAGGGTGGGATAATTTGGGAGAATGGCATTGAAACATGTATAATATCATATAAGAAATGAATCGCCGGTCTAGGTTCGATGCAGGATACAGGATTTTGGGGGCTGGTGCACTGGGATGACCCAGAGGGATGGTATGGGGAGGGAAGTGAGAGGGGGGTTCAAGATTGGGAACATATGTGCACCCGTGGTGGATTCATGTTGATGTATGGCAAAACCAATACAGTATTGTAAAGTAATTAGCCTCCAATTAAAATAAATAAATTTAAATTAAAAAAAAGTGTTATATATTTTCTGAACCTCTAACCCCATGGAAGTAATTATAAACCAATAAAGAAACAAAGAAAATTCTCAAATATTTGGAAATCAAGCACCACAGTTCTAAGTATTCAAGAAGGTAAAGAGAAAACACAGTTTTAAATATTTCAAACTGTGACAGTTAAAATGAGATGAGAAAATTGCATGCCAATTTAAAAATTTATGTTTGCAAAAACAGACTTAAAATGATGTAATTTTCCATATTGATTTGCTTGAAAAAGGAGAGAAAATCAAACCTGAACTAAACGGTAAGAAGTAATAAAATAGAGATCAATTACCAATAAAATATAAAAAGCATAGCGATAAATCAAAGAAGTTAAGTTTCTTTAAAAAGATTGATTGAATAGAAAAACCATAACTATGGTTGAATAAAACAGAAAAGAAAACACATATTATAAGCTGAGATATGAAACAGAGATTTCTACTACAGAGCCTAAAGACATTAAAAGTATAAGACAACATAATTAACAACTTTATACCCATGAATTGAAAGTTAGATGAAATAATTCTGTGAATAACAGATTTTATCAAAACTGACACAGAAGAGATGAAAAATGTTAATGTCCTATATCTAATGTTAAATTTAATTTCTAATGAAATTCTTCCTATAAGGAAAAACTAAGCCCAAATATTTTCACCTTCAAAAGAAGAAGGTGAATTCTCAACACTTAAAAAAATCTAAAAGTAGTAATTTTTTTTTACCAGCAATTTACAATTAGAGGCCAAAGTATGTTCTTCAAAAGCTTTTATAAACAAATCATAATTTTGATATCAAAAATTAAAAAGTAAAATATCAGAAAAAGGAATTACAGATTAACTTCATTCTTGAATATAAACATAAAAATCAAAAAATTATCAAGAAACAATATCCAATACCATATAATGGCTTCCCAGCAGTAAATGGGGACTCAGCAGTAAAGAATTCTTCTGCAATGCAGGAGAAGCAGGTTTGATCCCTGGGTCTGGAAGATCCCTTGGAAAAGGAAATGGCAACTTACTCCAGTATTCTTGCCTGGGAAATCCCATGGACAGAGGAGTCTCACAGTTTACAGGCCATGGGGTTACAAAAGAGTCAGATGCGACTTAGTGACTAAAAAATAACATAGAAATGAGATCTATTAACATATGAAATGAGATTTATCCCAGGTATGTAAGTTTGCAGTAACAGGCAAAAATCTATTTATTTATCCACTTTAATAGAAAAAAAAGAGGAAAAAACCACATGATCATTAAAAAACATGTCTATATCTAACATTATACTTAATTATGAGAATCTAAATGCCTCCCCTTAAGGTTAGAACACAAACACATTTTCTGTTCTTGCCATTTACACTTAATACTGAATTATAAGTTCTAACCAGGTAAATATAGTAAGATTAAAAAAAAAAAAACTAGAAGGCAAGCAAATTTGAAAGAATTAAACTAATCTCTATTAGCAATATGATTACTGATACAAAACACCCTAAGAAGTTTATAAAATAACTATCAAAATGAATAATTTACCAAGAGTATACTACATTAAAGTTGACATTTAAAAAATGTATTATTATATCTTATCAGTGACAAAAAATTTTAAATGTCATTTCCAATATTAACTTTAAAAACTTAAATGATTTAGAGTTAACTTAACAGGACCTTTGAAAACTACAAAACTAAATAATGCAGAGACATGGTCCATTGACTGATTAGAAGAAACATTAAAATTTCAGTTCTCCCAAAGTCCATTTAAAGATTCAGTGCGTTCCAAGTTAAACTCATGAGATGTTTTACCGAAATGGACAAGTAGATTCTAAAAATTAATATGTGAATGCAAAGAAACTAAGTTAGCCAAGATGCTTTAAAATGTAAAGTTGGAGAACTCACATTATCTAACTTAAAAACTCAGTGAAAAACATTTACCAAAAAAGTGTTGTACTGGTTTAAAAATAGATCAATGGAATATAGCAGGAAATCCTGAGATGTACCCATATACATGTAGTCAAACAATATTCCTTATTCTCAAGATAAGTCATGAAAGAAAGGATTCATTTAAACAAATAATGCAGGAACATCAAATTAAATATGTAGAGAAAAATGTACTTTGACCTCTACCAAACACCAAAATTTGAGATCAGAAAAAAACAGAGCTAAATTTTGAATTTCTAGAAGAAAACTAGGAGAATAGTTTCATGACCATCAAGTAAGCAAATATTTCATAAAAGGGTGACAAAAAGTATCTGAAAATGATTAACTGTATTTCATCAATATTAAAAACTTATTATCAAAATATGATCACTTAGAAAATAGAGAAAGGATACAGACCTAGACAAAATATCGATGATGTGTACATCTGACAAAGGGTTTTTCTGGATTAAATAAAAATAAATCTTATAACTCAATAATGAAAAGACAACTCAGTAAGAAAACAGATTAACATGAATAACAGAAGAAGCAAACAGATGATGTATATATATAGCTCAGTCGGTAAAGAATCTGCCTGCAATGCAGGAGACCTGGGTTCAGTTCCTGGGTTGGGAAGATCCCCTGGAGAAGGAAATGGCAATCCACTCCAGTATTCTTGCCTGGAAAATCCCATGGACAGAGGAGCCTGGCGGGCTATAGTCCACAGGGTTACAAGAGTCGGACACGACTGAGCAACTAAACCATATCTTCACAAAAAAAAATATATGAAAGGCCAATGAATATAAGAAAAGACACTCAGCAATATTAGTCCCAAGGAAATGCAAAATAAAACCAGAGTAAGATTCCCCTTCACATTAGCAAGGCTAAAATTCCAAAGATTATCAACACCAATGCTAGAGTTGCTAAAAATCTGGAGGAAATAGCATATATCCAGGATGAGATAAAAAATTATACAAAAACTTTTGACAACAGTTTATAGGTGTCATACACCTAACACACAACCCAGCAAATTGATCTCCTGACATTTATCCAAGAGAAATAAAAACATGTGTCCACAAAAACACATATCCAAAAATACACAACTGCTACAATCTGGAAATAATCCAAAAGTCTACCAATAGAACGGAGACTCAGCATGTAATAATATATTCACACAAATACTGTGCTGTGCTTAGTCACTCAGTCATGTCTGACTCTTTGTGACCTCATGAACTGTGGCCCACCAGACTACTACTCAGACCAAAAAAGTGAACTACTGAAATATGCAACAATATGTATGAATTTCAAAACCATGCTCAGCAAAAGAAACCAGATACAAAAAATAAAAGCCTGCAATCCCTGTTTGTGTTCAGATGAAGTTCAATAACAGGCAAAACTAACCTTGATGATGCAAATCAGACCAGCGGCTGTCTTGGCATGGGGGTGAGGTACTAATTAGAAATGACACGAAGGCACTTTCTAAAGAAATGAACATATTCTATATCTTGAATGAGGTATAGCTACACTTGTGTAGACATTCATACTTAAGAGGAGAAGACAATGGTACCCCACTCCAGTATTTTTGCCTGGAAAGTCCCATGGACGGAGGAGCCTGGTAGGCTGCAGTCCATGCTAAGGGTCAGACATGACTGAGCGACTTCCCTTTCACTTTTCACTTTCATGCATTGGAGAAGGAAACGGCAACCCACTCCAGTGTTCTTGCCTGGAGAATCCCAGGGACGGGGGAGCCTGGTGGACTGCTGTCTATAGGGTCGCACAGAGTCAGACATGACTGAAGTGACTTAGCAGCATACTTAAGAAATGAACACTTAAGATCTGATATTTTTTTTCCACCTCTGTGTTCCATGATAACATTTTGGTAGCTTGAAATTGGATGTGGTGGACTTATACATGGAAATCAGGAAATTCCACAAATCAAGGTTTATTTTTCAACACACCACTGCCAAGATCCCTTCCTTTCAAAGTGATTCATGATATAGCAAATAAAAGTCTGAGACTATTGGTATCCAGCTATTTTCTGTGGACTGAGCAAAAGAAATCCTACCTGCAGCAAGTGAGAGAAGAGAAATAAAGGAGATACTCAAAGAAAATCAAAGAGGCTGAATCAGATATCCAACAGATCAGAAGAAGGATAGCATCACTGATAGAAAGGGGATGAACAGGGAACTCCAGTTCAATGACTCTGGCTAGCTGCTACACTTCTAAACTCACTGAACTACCTCTCAAGACCTAGTAAAAGGTGAATTTCAAAAGAAATTTAAAATGCTGGCAGTAGTAGCTAATTAGAAATAAAATTTTAACAGTCTTTATGTAAAAAAAAATAAAGTTATCAAATGCCATTATCAAAATAGCAAAGGAGCTAATTTTATTTTGGTCATTTCCTTCATAGCACCTACCATTTCCTGACATAATATCATGTATCTGCTCATTTTATAGCTGTGACCTCATTATAATGAAGGCCAAATCTTTGTCAGACCTTCCACTATAATAACGCCAGCACCTAGACCATACTTACCATGCTGTGGGTGTACGTGTGCATGCTAAGTAACTTCAGTTGTGTCTGACTTTTTTGCAATCCCAAGGACTGTAGGCCACCAGCCTCCTCTGTCCATAGGATTCTCCAGACAAGAATACTGGAGGGTTGCCATGCTCTCCTCCAGGGAATCTTCCCAACCCAGGGGTCAAACTCATGTCTCTTACATCTCCTGCATTGGCAGATGGGTTCTTTACCACTAGCACCACGTGGAAGCCCAACACACTGTAGATAGACAATAAATATTAGAGAACTAAATAAATAAACAAAAAGGAACAGATTTCTATGGAAGATGGGCTTAATGTTCTACTTTCCAATAGGTCAGTAACTATAGAAAGAAGAAATCTAGTCATTGATAAGGGACTCTCTTTCCTGCTGACTTTGAGATGTAGGCAGGATAAGTCTGTCACAAATATAAAGAATACAGCTGACTCTGGGTTTGACTTTTCAGGGGTAACAGAATATAGACACATAAATCTTCAGTAAAAGTAACAGTTATTGCCTAAAAGAAACTTTAGGCCAATGTTTTAGTTTATTTTTACTTGTCCTTTTATCCCTATTAGGACTTCCCTGGTGGCTCAGACGGTAAAGCGTCTGTCTCCAATGTGGGAGACCTGGGTTCAATCCCTGGGTCGGGAAGATCCCCTGGAGAAGGAAATGGCAATCCACTCCAGTACTCTTGCCTGGAAAATCCCATGGACGGAGGAGCCTGGTAGGCTACCGTCCATGAGGTCGCCAAGAGTCGGACAGGACTGAGCGACTTCACTTTCACTTTTATGCATTGGAGAAGGAAATGGCAACCCACTCCAGTGTTCTTGCCTGGAGAATCCCAGGGACGGGAGAGCCTGGTGGGCTGCCCAGAGCAGCCCTGGGGTCGCAGAGTCGGACATGACTGAAGCGACTTAGCAGTAGCAGCACATCCAATGTGATCGCCTTCATAGAAAGTCCCTCAATAAAAAGAAATCTACTCTCCCCGCAAAAATCTCATTGATCACAAGTTATATTCTTGGTGTAATTTGTTTGTTTGCAGTAAAGATGTCAAGTTCTGCCTGAAGGAAAACTGCCTCAAGAAAAAATTAGAAAAAAAAAAAAAAACAGAAACAGAGTGGAATCTTTTCATCACGAATAAATAATCTTATATTGAAAACACCATAACTTTCCTGGGCAATGTACAGCTTTCATTTAATGGTACACTTGTGTTTTTCATAAAAACTCAATGGAGATGGGAGAAAAAGTACATCCAAGGTTTCATTCCCCCACATGCCCCCACATTTACAATGATGATAAGTGAAAGGCAATTCAGATCCTATATATCTTTTCCCTTTTTCCCACTCAGTAAGACAGGTCAGAATGAATGGACATTACCAACCATCTCTGAGTCAACTTCATAGGAAATTTCACAAATGATAGCTCAACTCAATCCTCACAGTAAGCATCTGAGGTATTTCATCAGAGATTTTGTCAAATTGGTGGTGTCCTTTGATATATTTTTACAAAGAGAGATGGCAGAGACCCAGAAGCCCTGGAACAGAGCTTGGTCCACAAGCAACTACCCCTGCTGCTACCACTGGAAAAGCATAAACTTACTGTCATACCATCAAGTAAATAACAAAAAGAACATGTTATTAATAGCTGGACTTTGGATTCCTACTCCAGTATATGGCCTAGCTAATCTAGTTTCATGTAGACAGGCATTTTGCCTAGACTAAATGCAGAGAAAGAACAAGCCAGAAGGAAAGATTCTTTACAATCCTGAGCATATAAATATGCCCCTTGGCCTATGAGTTATATCAGATTCCCTTTGCTGCTGCTGCTACTAAGTCATTTCAGTCGTGTCCGACTCTGTGTGATCCCATAGACGGCAGCCCACCAGGCTCCTCCGTCCCTGGGACTCTCCAGGCAAGAACACTGAAGTGGGTTTCCATTTCCTTCCCCAATGCATAAAAGTGAAAAGTGAAAGAGAAGTCACTCAGTCATGTCCGACTCTTCGCGACCCCATGGAATGCAACCCACCAGGCTCCTCCGTCCATGGGATTTTCCAGACAAGAGTACTGGAGTGGGGTGCCATCGCCTTCTCTGCAGACTCCCTTTACCTATATATTAAAACATGAAAAAAAATGCAAAGAAAGTAAAAGATGCCTGGGCTTCTAGCCAGGAAGAACTGGGTATTCCTCTGGCTCACCTTTTGAACCTCTTAAATATAAGAGCAACAGAGAGGGCAATGGCTGTGCCATTTCTAAGAAACAGAGATTTCTTACATTCAATTTCTTAAAAATAAGAGGTTTGGAAAAGGGGCACTCACTTATAAGCTAAATTTTAATCCTTTCCATTAGCACAAAGGTATAGTTAGGATTGTTTTTATTTGAATCACAAGCAGCACAACCATTGGATTGCTGAAATTAAGAACATTTGTTTGGGCTTCCCTGCTGGCTCATATCTGCCTGCAATGCAGGAACCAGGGTTCCATCCCTGGGTCAGAAAGATCCCTGGAGAAGGGAATGGCAACCCATTCCAGTATTAATGCCTGGAGAATTCCACGGACAGAATCTGGTGGGCTGCAGTCCAAGGGGCTGCAAGAATCGGAGACGACTGAGCAACTAACACACACACACACACATACATACACACACACACAATAATTCACTGGAAGGACATTCCAGTATCACATAACACATAGCCAAGACTCAAGAAAAGATGAAATAGGTGGTTTCCCAGTACCCTAGTCCCACACAAGTTGCTCCATAGTTTGACTTTCCCACAGCCACACTTTAATATTTTTCCCCAAATACATGGAATTTCTTGTAGCATACCAAATGTTCATTGTGCACTTTTAAACATTGCACTAAACCTTGGCTTTTATTTCCCAATTTTTCTTGCATTTTCTAATCCATATTCATCTTTCAAGCATCAATATATAGACTGCTTCTATTTACAAAGACTTCTGTGACATTTCACATCCAATGTCCTTTCTCTTGTCCAGTATCACCATGTGTATATCTTTATCATATAATGAAAAAGCAAAAGTGTGAGTCACTTAGTCATGTCTGACTGTGACCCATGGACTGTAGCCCACCAGGTTCTTCTGTCCATGGAATTCTCCAGGCAAGAATACTGGAGTGGAGTGGGTAGCCATTCTCTTCTCCAGGGGATCTTCCCGATCCAGAGACTAAGCCTGGTCTCCTTCATTGGAGGCAGATTCTTTACCATCTGAGCCACCAGGGAAGCCCACATAATAACAAACACCAACATCAGTGAGAGTGCAGGTTAACCTATCATATGCCAGTCTCTGTGATAGTTTATTAAATCATTTTATCTAATCTTTGCAGATTTCTGTTCGATGCTGTGAGATGGAAATACTTGATTATTTCATCCTAACAAAAACTTTATTCCACAAAATTAAAGACCAGATAAGTATCACATGTTCAAGCTTTTCATCTACTTTGCCCATATTTTCCAAGTACCAGTTCACACCAAAGAATATACTTCCAAATTCCTATCAGCACTGTCATAAAATGTTGCTTTATAACTCAACTTAAATACATGTGAGAATTAGTTCAATCATCTCAGTGGCGTACCCTCTTGTTTCATATTCTCCATCATCCAAATGAAAGTAAAAGTGCTTTCCCCTCCACTTTTCATTCCTCTTGCATCCATTTATCCTTTTGATTGGGTTAAGATTAAATCTGCATCAAGATATTTATTTATGTAATCTAATACAGCTAAGTATGGACACCAGAATTAGACCCCACCTCTTGCCCTCACAGGGCACATAAGCTTTGATAGGTCATTTTTCTTTACTTAATAAAAGCAGAACATCAGACTTTTGTCTGTCAGATTGTCATGAAAATGAAAGTGTTTGACACAAATCTGGACTTCATTAAATACTTAAGATCTAACTCCATTGCTAATATTTCCAATAAATATACAGAAATAATCAAACAAAAATTAGCTTGAGGGGGTATATATGTGTTTCCCTATTTATACTCTCTTGTATCATACTTTAAGTATAGTTTCTTTACTTCTGACTTTTAATTAGCAAAAGTGTGATAGAAGTTATTTGTTGATTATTGAGACTCACTAAACATTTTCTTTTAGCCTGGGTAGAATCAAGTGATTCCACTACTTCCTGGTCATATTAAAACAGAAATTTTAATTTGACCATGCTACTATTTATATTTTTCTGTTCCTTTAGTTTCAGTTCTTCAACACTCTGCCTAGACAGACAGTAACTAGGCCATAGTTACTGATGCGGATTTGAAAACTGTACTTGAGTAATGTATAGCAAATATAACTTACAAATTTTAGTGGAGTAGATCTGATCATTGAAATCAGTGCTAATTAGGTCATTAACACATATTGTTTAATTACTTGACCTTTACCTCTGCAGACAACACATGTCTTCAACAATTAAACTGTCTCTTCCAAATTATCAACCTCCTGAGCTTACTGCTGCTGCTAAGTCACTTCAGTCGTGTCCGACTCTGTGCGACGCCGTCCATGGGATTTTCCAGGCAAGAGTACTGGAGTGGGTTGCCATTGCCTTCTCCCCTGAGCTTACTAGGTGTATCTTAAGAAGTAGAGTTACATATTCAAATATTTCAACTCCTCTCTGAAGAGTCGCAGTATGCATATTCCATTTTTATGAAATCTCAATTAGCATCTAAGAACAAACTTTGAATAATGTTAATTTAGAATGCTCTACTTTCAGAAAATAATATACTATGCGCTGACCATGAATCTTTTTTCTTTGCTATTTTGTGGGCATGTTATGAGCTTCCCTAGTGGCTTTTTACATCAAAACTCCAAAGGTACAGTCGGTTTCAAGTAAAGCTGGACGTAACAGTTCGAATTATATCACCAACACTCATTTTCTCTCAGCTCTCCACTGGCCTCAGACTGTCTCCCTGTCTCTACACTATCAACCCTCTATAGCTACCTCTAGAAAAAAAGAGAAAGAAAGGAAGGGAGGGAGTGAAGAGAAGGGTGAACAAAGAAGGGGAAAGAAGGGAAGAGAAAGGAGGAAGGAATAAAGGGAGATATTAAAGGAAAAGAGAAAAAAACCCTTCATCTGTATTTGTGATATCTATGGTTTTTCCTGTGGTCATGTATGGATGTGAGAGTTGGACTGTGAAGAAGGCTGAGCACTGAAGAATTGATGCTTTTGAACTGTGGTGTTGGAGAAGACTCTTGAGAGTCCTTTGGACTGCAAGGAGATCCAACCAGTCCATTCTGAAGGAGATCAACCCTGGGATTTCTTTGGAAGGAATGATGCTAAA
>SJYX01006484.1:153550-186384 GCA_006410675.1 Oreotragus oreotragus
AACTCCGGGAGATGGTGATGAACAGGGAGGCGTGGTGTGCTGCAATTCATGGGGTCGCAAAGAGTTGGACACGACTAAGTGACTGAACCAAACTGAACTGATGGTATAAACACTCCCAAGAGGGCCATGGCCATTTCAAGCTATCAGTGTGATGTCACTGAATGCAGGTTAAGTTATACAATCAGCCCTCATAGGCAGGTAAGGGCCAGTTCCATCTCCCCTCTGTTAGCTGTAGCTCAGTATTCATATTTTTATATCACTAAGTCTTGGGTTATAAGGTTTCTCCAGGTAGTTCCTGAGAAAAAAGAAAGAACTGTTTTCTCCCCAAAGCCTTACACTAGTTTGCCAGTATCTCATGAACTCTGATTGGTTTATTTACCCACGAAATTTCTGGGGGAATGAAATCTATTAATTAGCTGAAGCTAGTCCAGAGCTCACTGCTCTGTGAATCGTACTGTCCAAATGTTTCTCCATTTGGACACAGAAGAGTGAAATCCTCATTCAGAAATAAGGGAATCATTAATTTAAAAAAAAATGGGAAGATACATGGAAGGAAGAAAACCTAAATAAATAAATAAATAAATAATGCCAACAGGGAACATAAAAGAAAATCACTTTAGACTAAAACATCAGCACTATACTTGAATGCAAGCTCTATGAATACAGAGGCATTTCGTCCTCACTTTACTTTTGTTGATACTACTGATAAGTGTTCAATGAACACTTGTTGAATGAAAGTTAAATTGGAAGAACTAAAATACTTTTGACTGTATGAAGGAGAAAAGTCAAAATCTTTACACAAATAACTTGGCTTTTCTCTATTAAAATAATTCTTGGACTTTGATACATGCAGTTGTATCAACGTCACTAGCTTTGTAAATAGTCCTGTCAGTTCAGTTCAGTTGCTCACTCATGTCCGACTCTTTGCGACCCCATGAATCGCAACATGCTAGGCCTCCCTGTCCATCACCATCTCCCGGAGTTCACTCAAACTCATGTCCATCGAGTCAGTGATGCCAACCAGCCATCTCATCCTCTGTTGTCCCCTTTTTCTCCTGCCCCCAATCCCTCCCAGCATCAGAATCTTTTCCAATGAATCAACTCTTCTCATGAGGTGGCCAAAGTACTGGAGTTTCAACTTTAGCATCATTCCTTCCAAAGAACACCCAGGGCTGATCTCCTTTAGAATGGACTGGTTGGATCTCCTTGCAGTCCAAGGGCNCATTCCTTGACCAGAAGATTTTCCTCCTCTGCCAAGAGGAATCGTGACTCAGAAGATACAAGGGACAAGAAAAAAGAGATTTGGGCCCAGGTAGACGCCCATCTAGTGACACTGTTGCAGGAAAGGGCACCCCTTCCAGGGCCTGAAAGTGGGCTCTGGTCTAACACTCGGAAATGAATTGAGCACCCCTTCCGGGGCCTGAAAGTGGGCTCTGGTCTAACACTTGGAAATGAATTGTCCAAGGAGACACACGTGCTGACAAAGCAAGAGATTTTATTGGAAAGGGTGCTTGGGGGGGAGTGGTAGGGTAAGGGAACCCAGGAGAACTGCTCTGCCACATGGCTGGCAGTCTCAGGTTTTATGGTGATGGGATTAGTTTCCAGGTTGTCTTTAACTAATCATTCTGACTCAGAGTCCTTCCTGGTGGTGTAAGCCTTGTTCAGCCAAGATGGATACCAGAGAGGATTCTGGGAGGTGGTTGGACATGTGGTGTCTCCTTTGGATCTTTCCCAAACTCTTTCAGTTGGTGGTGGCTTATTAGTTCCATGTTCCTTACCAGGACCTCCTGACACATAACAACACATGCAAATGGTTACTATGGTGCCTGGCCAGGGTGGGCAGTTTCAGTCAGTGTCCTTCCCCTAAAACACCAAAAGAGTTCAGGTTCCTAATCCTCCTTCCCACTCAAACTGGGCAGCAGGAACCCTCAACCCCGATCCTCCTGTCACCCTGGATCTGGAATGTCTGTTTTTCCACTTCAGCATTTCAAGAAGCCAGATGTACTATTTGGCTTTCTCCAATAATGGGCCAGGGGGCACTTCCCAGGTGGCGCTAGTGGTAAAGAACCCACTTACCAATATAAGCAGACACGGATGGGTTAAGAGAAGTGGGTTTGATCCCTCAGTAGGGAAGATCCCCTGCATGAAGGTATGGCAACCCACTCCCATATTCTTGACTGGAGAATCCCAGAGGAGCTTGATGAACTACAGTCTATAGGGACACAAAGAATCAGACATGACTGAAGTGACTTAGCATACAATCATAAGGGAGAGGCCACTTAAAATTCTTGTCAGATGAGCCCTTTCCCTTGTTCTAACCTCTCCTCAACCTGCTCCTTCTCAGAATCTCCTCTCTTGGTATTCTTTTCCCCGAAGCCCTTACCTGCACCTAAATGGCCAGAAAGCTAGGTATCAGGCAAGAGTGCTGGAAGTGGGAAGTGGAACATTATCTTTCCTCCGTGTATGTTCACATTCAGTTTTTTAAATTTTAAATGTTTTGTTTTTACATTTCAGAAATACAGTACTTACATTTGTAAGGGAGGAAGAATATGGATATTTATCCTCAGATTTCTCTTTTCGTTGTAGTGTTTTACTATTTGGCTAAATTAACATGTATCAAATAGAAAATATTTTCCATCAGCTACAAAAGAAAGGGCAATTTGTTAAAACATGCTGATTGTTCACATTGTTTAAGACACACTCTTTGGAGAGTAACGTAACACAATAAAAATAAGATTTTCTACTAAATAGGAAATTCTTCATAACTTGGTCATGTTTATCATTTAAAGAATGCTTCTGGTGATACTTCCCAAATAGTTTTTATAAATCGGGTGAATTCATTTGCAATTTTTAAACTTAAATTTTTCTAAAAGAAATCCACATTTTAGATGTTCAGCAAATTAATCCATGTAGGGCCTAGTAAATGTTTATTTTTGTCTTGTTTTAGAAAAATGATCTATCTCTTCCACTTTGAAGCATTTTAATCTTTATAAATGTGAGTTAGTTCAGTTGTGTCCTGTCAGAGGGATGCAGCCTGCTAGGCCGCTCACCTCTGGCCTCTTTACCTCCAGGAAACCCAGGAGAAGTCTAGCCTTGCAGAAGGGTTGCTGCCTGCCAGTCCATCCCCGCCTAGATGGCTCTTCAGCCAGACTTCCAAAGAACTGTCACCCACTAGCCATATTAACTTAGATCAGGTGTTCTCAACAAGGGAAGTCTATGGACCACCTGAAATTCTATGCAAATTTGTACAAGTTTGGGCTAGTGGGGTACATGCACTTTTGTGGGAAGACTGTTTGTACCTTAGGTACCTGAAAAAGCCTATGCATTAGCAGGGCAACATGATGGGGAAACTGAAGCTGTGAAGTAGAGACAAGACAAAGGAGGAGAAGGAGATATGAGGGGAGGGGAGAAAAGACTGAGTCCAAAGCTGAGCCAAGTTAATAGTAAAACACTACAGTGCTCAGGTCCTGGCTCCCAGAGTTCCATTCAAAACTGGCTGTCAATTCTCAGATCCCCTTAGGATCCTAGTCTTCTCTCACTTCTGTTCAGTCACTCAGTCGTGTCCAACTCTTTGCGACCCCATGGAACTGCAGCATGTCAGGCTTCCCTGTTCATCACCAACTCCCAGAGCTGCTTCAAACTCATGTCCATCAAGTTGGTGATGCCATCTAACCATCTTATCCTCTGTCGTCCCCTTCTTCTCCTGCCTTCTATCTTTCCCAGCATCAGGGTCTTTGCCAGTGAGTCAGTTCTTCGCATCAGGTGGCCGAAGTATTGGAGTTTCAGCTTCAGCATCAGTCCTTCCAATGAATATTCAGGGTTGATTTCTTTTAGGATTGACTGGTTTGATCTTGCAAGTCCAAGGGGCTCCCAAGAGTTTTCTCCAACACCAGAGTTCAAAACCATCAATTTTTCAGCACTCAGCTTTCTTTACAGTCCAACTCTCACATCTATACATGATTACTGGGAAAACCATAGCCTTGACTAGATGGACCTTTGTTGGCAGAGTAATGTCTCTGCTTTTTGTATACTGTCTAGGTTGGTCATAGCTTTTTTTCGAAGGAGCAAGCGTCTTTTAATTTCATGGCTGCAGTCACCATCTGCAGTCCTTCTGGAGCCCAAGAAAATAAAGTCTGACAGTGTTTCCATTGTTTCCCCATCTATTTGCCATGATGTGATGGGACTGGATGCCATGATCTTTATTTTTTGAATGTTGAGTTTTAAGACAACTTTTTTACTCTCCTCTTTCACTTTCATCAAAAGGCTCTTTAGTTCCTCTTTACTTTCTGCCATAAGGGTGGTGTCATCTGCATAGTTAAGGTTATTGATATTTCTCCTGGAAATCTTGATTCCAGCTTGTCCTTCATTGAGCCCAGCATTTTGCATGATGTACCCTGCGTATAAGTTAAATAATCAGGATGACAATATACAACCTTGATGTACTCCTTTCCCAATTTGGAACCAGTCAGTTGTTCCATGTCCAGTTCTAACTGTTGCTTCTTGACCTCTGTACAGATTTCTCAGGAGGCAGATCAGGTGGTCTGGTATTCCCATCTCTTTAAGAATGTTCCACAGTTTGTTGTGATCCACATAGTCAAATGTTTTTGCATAGTCAATAAAGCAGAAGTAGATGTTTTCCTGGAACTCTCTTGCTTTTTTGATAATCCAGTGGATGTTGGCAATTTGATCTCTGGTACCTCTGCCTTTTCTAAATCAAGCTTGAACATCTGGAAGTTCATAGTTCACATATTGTTGAAGCCTGGCTTGGAGAATTTTGAGCATTACTTTGCTAGTGTGTGAGATGAGTGCAATTGTGTGGTAGTTTGAGCAGTCTTTGGCTTGCCTTTCTTAGGGATTGGAATGAAAACTGACCTTTTCCGGTCCTGTGGCCATTGCTGAGTTTTCCAAATTTGCTGGCATATTGAGTGCAGCACTTTCACAGCATCATCTTTTAGGATTGCAAGCAGCTGTACAAGACTGAAGCAACTGAGCACAAGTGAGCACATAAATGACTTATAACACTATATTAGTTTCAGGTGTAAAACACGGTGATTCAATATATATATATATGGCAAAGTGATCACCATGATAAATCTAGTTCACATTCATACACTATTTTATAGTTTCAAAAACACGTGTGAATAGATGATATAGTTAGAAAAGCAGGATCCCCATCATCGAGGCCTTTCAGAGAAAGGGCTTATGGAAAGGGTGGACTGCCAGGTCAATAGGAGCTCAGAGAAGGCAAAGGCCAGTTAGTCCAAAATAGTCAGAGGAAGCCTCATGGAAGTAAAAGACCTTGACCTAGGCCTCACAGGGTGGGCAGGATCTAGATGGAGGGTGGGAAGGGAAGAGACCAGTCTGACTGTATCCTGACCCCATGTCCTTACCATTACCCTGGCCTGTTTTAAGCTTCCTTGCTGGGTCAGATTCATTGTTCCTCTTTCTGGGTATTTATGTCTATTGACAGTGGCTATTGTCTGAAAGCAGGTTCAGTGAAAGCAATTTTTGACAAGCTCTACACTAACCCCAAGGATTTTCTCACTTATTTCCAGGTTATAGAATCTGAATTGGTCAACCTTTCTGGATAGTTCTTGAAAGTGAAAGTGTTAGTTGCTCAGTCATGTCCGACTCTTTGTGACCTCATGAACAGCAGTCTACCAGGCTCCTCTGTCCATGAAATTCTCTAGGCAACAATACTGGAATGGGTAGTCATTCGCTTCTCCAGGAGACCTTCCCAACCCAGGAATCAACCCAGGTCTCAAGCACTGCAGACAGATTCTTTAAGGTTTGAGCCTCCAGGGAAGCCCTTTAGTTCTTCAGTTCACTTCAGTCACTCAGTCGTGTCCGATTCTTTGTGACCCCATAAATCACAGCATGCCAGGCCTCCCTGTCCATCACCAACTCCCGGAGTTCACCCAAACTCATGTGCATCAAGTCGGTAATGCCATCCAGCCATCTCATCCTCTGTCGTCCCCTTCTCCTCCTGCCCTCAATCCCTCCCACCATCAGGGTCTTTTCCAATGAGTCAATTCTTTGCATGAGGTGGCCAAAGTACTGGAGTTTCAGCCTCAGCATCAGTCCTTCCAATGAACACCCAGGACTGATCTCCTTTAGAACGGACTGGTTGGATCTCCTTGCAGTCCAAGGGACTCTCAAGAGTCTTCTCCAACACCACAGTTCAAAAGCATCAATTCTTTGGAGCTGAGCTTTCTTCACAGTCCAAATCTCACATCCATACATGACCATTGGAAAAACCATAGCCTTCATTAGACAGATCTTTGTTGGCCAAGTAATATCTCTGCTTTTTAATATGCTATCAACGTTGGTCATAATTTTCCTTCCAAGGAGTAAGTGTCTATTAATTTCACGGCTGCAATCACTATCTGCAGTGATTTTGGAGCCCAAAAAAATAAAGTCTGACACTGTTTCCCCATCTATTTCGCATGAAGTGAAGGGACCAGATGCCATGATCTTTTCTGAATGTTGAGCTTTATGCTAACTTTTTCACTCTCCTCTTTCACTTTCATCAAGAGGCTTCTCAGCTCCTCCTCACTTTCTGCCATAAGGGTGGTGTCATCTGCATATCTGAGGTTATTGATATTTCTCCCAGCAGTCTTGATGCCAGCTTGTGCTTCTTCCAGTCCAGCGTTTCTCATGATGTACTCTGCATAGAAGTTAAATAATCGGGGTGACAATATACAGCCTTGACGTACTCCTTTTCCTATTTGGAACCAGTCTGTTGTTCCATGTCCAGTTCTAACTGTTGCTTCCTGACCTGCATACAGGTTTCTCAAGAGGCAGCTCAGGTGGTCTGGTATTCCCATCTCTTTCAGAATTTTCCACAGTTTATTGTGATCCACACAGTCAAAGGCTTTGGCATAGTCAATAAAGCAGAAATAGAATGTTTTTCTGAAACTCTCTTGCTTTTTCCATGATCCAGCGGATGTTGGCAATTTGATCTCTGGTTCCTCTGCCTTTTCCAAAACCAGCTTGAACATCTGGAAGTTCACAGTTCACGTATTGCTGAAGCCTGGTTTGGAGAATTTTGAGCATTACTTTACTAGTTTGTCAGATGAGTGCAATTGTGTGGTAGTTTGAGCATTCTTTGGCATTGCCTTTCTTTGGGATTGGGATGAAAACTGACCTTTTCCAGTCCTGTGGCCACTGCTGAGTTTTCCAAATTTTGCTGGCATATTGAGTGCAGCACTTTCACAGCATCACCTTTTAGGATTTGAGATAGCTCAACTGGAATTCCATCACTTCTAATAGCTTAGTTCGTAGTGATGCCCACTTGACTTNACCCCTGTCTCTTATACACATCTAGATGTGTATAAGAGACAGGTCAAAGGCTTTGGCATAGTCAATAAAGCAGAAATAGATGTTTTCTGGAACTCTTTTCCTTTTTCCATGATCCAGTGGATGTTGGCAATTTGATCTCTGGTTCCTCTGCCTTTTCTAAAACCAGCTTGAACATCTGGAAGTTCATGGTTCACATATTGCTGAAGCTTGGCTTGGAGAATTTTGAGCATTACCTTACTAGCGTGTGAGATGAGTGCAATTGTGCTGTAGTTTGAGCATTCTTTGCCATTGCCTTTCCTTGGGACTGGAATGAAAACTCACTTTTTCTAGTCCTGTGGCCACTGCTGAGTTTTCCAAAATTGCTGGAATATTGAGTGCAGCACTTTCACAGCATCATCTTTCAGGATATGAAAGAGCTCAACTGGAATTCCATCACCTCCACTAGCTTTGTTTGTAGTAGTGCTTTCTAAGGCCAATTTGACTTCACATTCCAGAAACCCAAGTAAGACAGTAGGTGTTGCAAGAGGGCTTCAGAGGGCAGACACACTGAAACCATAATCACAGAAAACTAATCAATCTAATCACACTAGAACCACAGCCTTGTCTAACTCAATGAAACTAATCATGGCCTGTGGAGCCACCCAAGATGGGTGGGTCATGGTGGAGAGGTCTGACAGAATGTGGTCCACTGGAGAAGGGAATGGCAAACCACTTCAGTATTCTTGCCTGGAGAACCCCATGAACAGTATGAAAAGGCAAAATGATAGGATACTGAAAGAGGAACTCCCCAGGTCAGTAGGTGCCCAATATGCTACTGGAGATCAGTGGAGAAATAACTCCAGAAAGAATGAAGAGATGGAGCCAAAGCAAATAGTCCTGTAACTTAGAGTAATTTATATCCTCCAAAATGATTCAGTCATATTAAATTCTAGCCCATGAAGGTTTATACTGAGGTATTAGCGTATTTTCTCACTTTAACTATGAAAACTGGCCCCATTATCATGTACCAAACAATGCTGTTATCATAAAAGAACCCATTTTAGGATGTTAATAGGTATTTTACTCCTGTACCATCCAACTCTTGGAGCATATAGGAGGATTGTACAGTGGTCAGCCATATAAGATGTTGGAGAATATAAAGATCTGCCAGATAAAGACCCATTTGTGTTCATCCATAGGCACTGCTACAATATCAGCAGGTCATTGTTGACTCATTTTAGGGCATTTTCTATCTTTTTGAGGAGAACTGAAATATTTTAAAAGCAACAGACAGACAAGCATCTTCTTTTTCTCTCCATACAGTACTTTTGCAAATATTAAAATAACTAATCAATTGTTTTCTCCCTAGTGTTATGTGTATTTTGTGGACTATGCAGAGATTAATAGCAGCCTGCAATAATCTGTTGTCCTTTGTGGAAAAAAAAAAAAAAAACTATGCTGCTGTTTCTGGAAAGAAATAATTGGTACATAGCTTATAGAGTCAACGTCTGAATTTAATGGAGCATAATGGGGTGGTATTTCTCATGAAGGAGGCATATTATCTGTTTAAACAGCTTTCAGTCTTGCACATAAATTAGGCCTTCGACAAGCTTTGGAAAAAGAGAAACCACAGAGTAATGAATTAACATGCTTGCATATTCCTAACAAAGAAACCATCTCTTCTGAAAGGAAGAGAAAGAAAACTCCAGTGTCTTGGCTACATTTGGAAATCTAAAATTAATTATTGACATTTCCATATTGTTTGCAGCCACTTTGCTTGTTCATTTATTGTAAAATGTATATATGCTAATTGTTTTATGGGAGCTCATAAAACTCAGACTATAAATGATATAATATATAACCAATTTATTGCGTTTGCCCTTCAGACATAGAGCTAAACCTGGCATAAATGAAAAGTGGTCAATGCACATTTTGTCAAGGTCTTTCCTTACTCCAGAAAGAAAATGAAATGGTAAAACACTCAAATAGCTGTACTTGAAAAACATTTTATATTTCTCTCTAAACTATTTCCTTTACCAGCTAAAAACCAATTTGGGGTAGTTTCTAGAATCCCCCCTGGTGAATATATTTACACCAAAAAATGATAATAATTTATAGAATATAAAATCCGACACTCTTTTCCCATTTACTACAGGTAACACTATAATTCCTATTCTTTGAAAAAGAAACTGAACAAATATCTGCTGTTAAACTTACATTAAACTTAAGGAAAAATTAATATGAACTGTACTATTCAAGCTATCATTCTCTGTTTATGAGAGCAGGTATGTCAGCTTGGAAGAACCCATTCAGTTAAGCCCAAACCCCTAGGCAAGACTGCCAGTACAAACAAAGGTGACCACTAATCTCTAGGAAAGAAGATTCCAACCTTCTTTGGTAGCTCATTTCCATAGCTAAAGTTAATAACTCTTTCACAAAGTTCTTCTTTTTTCCACTGAATTAAAACTTTCCTACTTTAGGTCAGACACATTCAGTTTCCTTTTATGTCAGTTAAGTTCACTCAGTTGTGTCTGACTTTTTCTGATCCCATGAACTGCAGCACGGCAGGCCTTCCTGTCCATCACCAACTCCCAGAGGTTACTCAAACTTGTGTCCATTGAGTTGGTGATGCCATCCAATCATCGCAGTCTCTGTTGTCCCCTTCTCCTCCCACCTTCAATCTTTTCCAACATTAGGGTCTTTTCAAATGAGTCAGTCCTTCGCATCAGGTGGCCAAAGTATTGGAACTTCAACTTCAACATCAGTCCTTCCAGTGATTATTCAGGATTGATCTCCTTTAGGATGGACTAGTTGGATTTCCTTTCTGTCCAAGGGATTCTCAAGAGTCTTCTCCAACATCACAGTGCAAAAGCATCAATTCTTTGGCACTCAGCTTTTTTTATAATCCAACTCTCACATCCAAACATGCCTACTAGAAATGCCACAGCTTTGACTAGATGGACCTTTGATGGCAAAGTAACGTTTCTGCTTTTTAATATTTTGCCTAGGTTGGTCATCACTTTTCTTCCAAGGAGCAAGTGTCTTTTAATTTTATGGCAGCAGTCACCATCCGCAGTGATTTTGGGGCCCACAAAAATAACGTCTGTCCCTGTTTTCACTATTTCCCCATCTCTTTGTCATGAAGTGATGGGACCAGATGTCATGATCTTAGTTTTCTGAATGTTTAGTTTTAAGCCAACTTTTTCACTCTTCTCTTTCACTTTCATCAAGAGGCTCTTTAGTTCTTCTTCACTTTCTGCCATAAGGGTGGTGTCATCTGCATATCTGAGGTTATCGATATTTCTCCTAGCAATCTTGATTCCAGCTTGTGCTTCATCCAGGCCAGCATTTCCCATGATGTATTCTGTATATAACTTAAATAAGCAGGGTGACAATATACAGCTTTGACATACTCCTTTTCCTATTTGGAACCAGTCTGTTGTTCCATGTCAAGTTCTAACTGTTGCTTCCTGACCTGTATATAGGTTTCTCAAGAGGCAGGTCAGGTGATCTGGTATTCCTATCTCTTTAAGAATTTTCCACAGTTTGTTCTGATCCATATAAAGGCTTTGGCATAGTCAATAAAGCAGAAGTAGATGTTTTCTGGAACTCTCTTGCTCTTTTGATGATCCAACAGATGTTGGCAATTTGATGTCTGGTTACTTTGGTTTACTAAATCCAGCTGGAACATCTGGAAGTTCATGGTTCACAGACTGTTGAAACCTGGCTTGGAGAATTTTGAGCATTACTTTGCTAGCATGTAAGACGGATGCAATTGTGCAGTAGTTGACCATTCTTTGGCATTGCCTTTCTTTGGAACTGGAATAAAATCTAACCTTTTCCAGTCCTGTGGTCACTGCTAAGTTCTCCCAATTTGCTGGCATATTGAGTATAGCACTCCTTTTGTAGTAAGGAGTCACAACGTGAGCCACAGTTTGCTCTCGGTCTTGTTTTTGCTGACTGTATAGAGCTTCTTCATCATTGACTGCAAAGAATATAATCAATCTGACTTTGGTATTGACCATCTGGTGATGTTCATGTGTAGAGCCTTCTCTTGTGGAAGAGGATGTTTGCTATGACCAGTGCCTTTTAGTAAAACTCTATTAACCTTTGCCCTGCTTCATTCCGTACTTTAAGGCCAAATTTGCCTGTTACTCCAGGAATCTCTTGACTTCCTGCTTTTGCATTCCAGTCCCCTAAAATGAAAAGGACATGTTTTTGGGGTGTTAGTTCTAGAAGATCTTATAGGTCTTCATAGAACCATTTAAATTAGCTTCTTCATCATTCCTGGTTAGGGCACAGGCTTGGATAACTGTGATATGAATGGTTTGCCTTGGAAACGAACAGAGATCATTCTGTCATTTTTGAGATTGCATCCAAGTACTGCATTTTGGATTATTTTGTTGACTATGATGGCTACTTCATTTCTTCTAAGGGATTCATGCCCGCACTGGTAAATATAATGGTCATCTGAGTTAAATTCACCCATTCCAGTCCATTTTAGTTCTCTGATTCCTAGAATGTCGACGTTCACTCTTGCCATCTCTTGTTTGACCACTTCCAATTTGCCTTGATTCATGGACCTGACATTCCAGGTTCCTATGCAATATTGTTCTTTACAGCATTAAAAAAAAAAAAAAAAGAACAACCAAACAGAGATGAAGAATACAATAAATGAAATGAGGAATCAAGAATAAGTAAATGATAAAGAGGAATGATCAATGACCTAAATGATAGAGTAGTAGTAAATCACTGAAGCTGAAAGGAAAAAAAAAGAATGAAAAGAAATGAAGACAGCTTAAGGGACCTCTGCAACAATATCAAGCACACTAATATTCACATTACAGGGGTCTCAGAAGTCAGAAGAGAAAAAGGGTCTGAGAACATACTGAAGATATAATAGCTGAAAATTTCCCTAATCTGGGAAAGGAAACAGTCAAGTCCAGGAAGGACAGAGAGTTCCATATAAGACTAACTGAAAGAGGAACACATCAAAACACATTGTAATTAAAAGGAAAAAAAAATTAACCATAAAGTGAGACTATTAAAAGCATCAGTGAAAAATCAACAAATAACATAAAAGAAAGCTCCCATAAGGGACAGAAATTCTACAGACCAAAGCAACTGGAACAATGTATTTAAAATGATGGAAGGGGGAAACCTACAACCTAGAATATTCTACAGAGCAAGATTCTCATTCATTTTGGTGGAGAGAGAAAAAGTTTTACAGAAAAGCAAAAGCTGAAACAGTTTAGCACTACCAAATGAACTTTAAAACAAATGCTAAAGGAACTTCAACATGAAAAAGAAAAAAAAGGCAACAACAAGAAACAATTAGGAAATAAAAATGCTCATCAGTAAAGGCAAACCTTTACTTCACTTTCTTTTCACATGCTAGCAAGGTCATGCTAAAAATCCTCCAAGCTAGGCTTCAACAGTACATGTACTAAGAACTTCCAGATGTAGAAGCTGAATTTAGAAAAAGCAGAGGAACCAGAGATCAAATTGCCAACATCCAATCAATAACAGAAAAAAATAAGAGAATTCAAAAAAAAAAAGAAATCTGCTTCATTGACTATGTTAAAGCCTTTGATTGTGTATATCACAACAAACTGTGGAAAATTCTTTAAAGAATTCTTCAGAATTTCTCTTAAAGAGAATGAGATACCAGATCACATTACCTGCCTCCTGAAAAAAACTGTATGCAGGTCAAGAAACAACAGTTAGAACCGAACATGGAACAACAGACTGGTTCAAAATTGGGAAAGGAGTCCATCAAGGCTGTATACTCTCACCCAGTTTATTTAACTCATATGCAGAGTTAATCATGTGAAATGCCAGGCTGGATGAAGCACAAGCTGGAATCAAGATTGCCAGGAGCCTCTTGATGAAGGTGAAAAAAGAGAGTGAAAAAGTTGGCTTAAAATTCAATGTTCAGGAAACTAAGTTCATAGCATCCAGTCCCATGACTTCATGGCATATAGATGGGGAAACAGTGGAAACAGTGACAGACTTTATTTTCTTTGTCTCCAAAATGGGCAGATGGTGATTGTAGCCATGAAACTAAAGGATGCTTGCTCCTCGGAAGAAAAGTTATGACCAACCTAGACAGCATATTAAAAAGCAGAGCCATTACTTTGCCAACAAAAGTCCACATAGTTAAAGCTATGGTTTCTCCAGTAGTCGTGTATGGATTTGAGAGTTGGACCATAGAGAAAGCTGAGCACTGAAGAATTGATGCTTTTGAACTGTGTGTTGGAGAAGACTCTTGAGAATCCCATGGACTCAAGGAGATCAAACCAGTCAATCCTAAAGAAAAATCAACCCTGAATATTCATTGGAAGGACTGATGCTGAAGCTAGAGCTCCAATACTTTGGCCACCTGATGTAAAGAACTGACTCATTGGAAAAGACCCTGATTTTGGGAAACATAGAAGGCTGGAGAAGACAGGGATGACAGAGGATGAAATGGTTGGATGGCATCACTGACTCAATGGACATGAGTTTGAGCAAGCTCTGGGAGATGGTGAAGGACAGGGAAGCCTGGTACGCTGCAGTCCATAGGTGTACAAAGAATAGGAAATGACTGAGCAACTGAACAACAGCAACATACACAAAGGCAAACCTATACTAAAGGTAGAAAGTCATCCACATACAAAGCTAATAGAAAGTATGAAGACAAAAGTAGTAAAGTCATCTATATCCACAATAAGCAATTAAGGGATACATAAAACAAGTAGAGTAATATATGACAGAAAAAGACAGTAATCACAAGGGGAGGAGGGTGTAAATTGAGGGTTTTGAAAATGCATTTGAAATTAACAGACAAGCAATTTAAAATAATCACATTTACAGAGAGAATGCTACATAAAAACCTCATGGTACTCAAAAATAAAATTTATAATATAGATATACATACACACAAGATGTGTATAAGAGACAGCTTAAAAGCATTGGACCTTGCTTCTATCACCAGTCACATCCATAACTGAGTGTTGTTTTTGCTTTGGCTCCATCCCTTCATTCTTTCTGGAATTATTTCTCCACTGATCTCCAGGAGCATATTGGGCATCTACTGAACTGGGAGTTCATCTTTCAGTGTCCTATCATTTTGCCTTTCCATACTGTTCATGGGGTTCTCCATGCCAGAATACTGAAGTGGTTTGCCATTCNATAACTGAGTGTTGTTTTTGCTTTGGCTCCATCCCTTCATTCTTTCTGGAATTATTTCTCCACTGATCTCCAGGAGCATATTGGGCATCTACTGAACTGGGAGTTCATCTTTCAGTGTCCTATCATTTTGCCTTTCCATACTGTTCATGGGGTTCTCCATGCCAGAATACTGAAGTGCTTTGCCATTCCCTTCTCCAATGGACCACGTTTTGACAGAACTCTCCACCATGACCCATTCATCTTGGGTGGCCCTACATGGCATGGCTCATAGTTTTTTATTGAGTTAGACAAGGCTGTGGACCATGAGATCAGATTGGTTAGTTTTCTCTGATCATAGTTTTAGGTAGTAAATAAATGGACAGTAAACTTTCTTGAGACTGTTTTTCAGAAGACCTTGCCAGATATAACAGAACTTATTAAATTTCTGGTAAGTGAATCAATAACTAAAGTACTGAAGTGAGGCTGCATTTAAGCAGAAAAAATTACTTAGCATATTATTAAAAATTTAAGAGAAACTCACTCATTTCAAGATGACAAATAGTGCTATGCAAATAGCTGCTGCTGCTACTGCTAAGTCACTTCAGTCATGTCCAACTCCATGTGATCCCATAGATGGCACTCTACCAGGCTCCTCCATCCCTGGGATTCTCCAGGCAAGAACACTGGAGTGGGTTGCCATTTCCTCCTCCAATNCTGCTGCTACTGCTAAGTCACTTCAGTCATGTCCAACTCCATGTGATCCCATAGATGGCACTCTACCAGGCTCCTCCATCCCTGGGATTCTCCAGGCAAGAACACTGGAGTGGGTTGCCATTTCCTCCTCCAATTGTGAAAATTGAGAAAGGTTCAAATGTAATTTTGATATTAATTAGAGGGAGTTTAATAAAAAGGAATTATCAACAATGAGATTAAAAGGTAGTGATCATATAGGCAAACTCAACTAAGAGTTGCCCCCTTCCTTATACTTTTAAGAGAAATCTATTTCTATGAGTGTCAGAATTAGACCTGAGCGTGGTGTCATACAATAGGTCACAAGGCCTCACCCACAAAATGTTAGTAATTTTGTCATTAGATTCTGCCTGTCAGTAGTTCAGCACTAATTCCAATACCTAGCCTCACCCATTAGTAAGCAGGAAACAAGTCTAGAGTCTTCTGGACCCTGACTCCACCCGGCAAACCAGCACTAGCCCAGTGAGCCATCTCATGACTAGACCCTGCCAAACAGTGGCCAGCAGAGTCCACACAAAGCAGAGTCTGGCAACCAGCCAGACTGGGAGTCAAACAAGCCTATCAGACGATCTAAATAGCCAGTTCATTACAACAAATAGACCAGTGCAGCCCTTAATAGTAGAACCCCTAGAGTATATAGCTCTAGTGAACAAAGAGAGGCGTCCCCTGCAGAAACACATAGGATGACTCCTAGATAAAACCATTTCTCCAAGTTCAGGAAATGTAACTAACGTACCAAAGATAGAAAAATACAAAACCAACTTAGTCAAAATGAAGCAGAAGAGAAACATGTTCCAGACAAAGGAGCAAGATAAAACTAAGTGAAATGGAGACAGACAATCTACCTGAGAAAGAGTTCAGGGTAATGATAAGATAACCAAAGAACTCAAGAGAAGAAAACATGCAAACATTCAAAACATGCATGAGAAGTTAAAAGTTTCTAACAAAGAGTTATAAAATATAATCAGTTCTAATAAGATGGATGAAACTGGAACCAATTATACAGAGTGAAGTAAGCCAGAAAGAAAATAAAAAAAAAAAAAGGAAAAGAAATCCAAACATAACATTAAAGATAGTCATCAAATCACAAGGGAAGAGAAAATAAGAGCGGAAAAAAGGAGTAGCTAGATGAATACAAAACAAGGCCCATATATAGGCTGCCCACAAGAGATTCACTTCAGATCTAAAAACACACATAGACTGAAAGTGAGGGGATGAAAAAAGTTATTCAGTACAAATGGAAATCAAAAGAAAGCCTGAGTAGCAATACTTCACTTCAGTTCAGTTCAGTGGCTCAGCCATGTCTGACTCTTTGCGACCCCATGAATCGCAGCACGCCAGGCCTCCCTGTCCATCACCAACTCTTGGAGTTCACTCAGACTCACGTCCATTGAGTCGGTGATGCCATCCAGCCATCTCATCCTCTGTCATCCCCTTCTCCTCCTGCCCCCAATCCCTCCCAGCATCAGGGTCTTTTTCAGTGAGTCAACTCTTCACATGAGGTGGCCATTATATCAAAGGAAATAGATATTAAAACAAAGACTTAGACAAAGAAGAACACTAAACATGATCAAGGGATCAAGCCAAGAGGTTACAACAGTTGTAAATATTTATGCACCCAACACAAGAGCCCCCAAATATATAATATAAATATTAACAGAAATAAAAGGAGAAATGAACAGTAACATAATAATAGTGGTAGACTTTAACACCCCACTTATATCAAAGGACTGATCATCCAGACAGAAAATCAATATGAAAATATTGGCCTTAAATGACACATTAGAGCAGGGGGCTTAATTGTTATACGGAGAGCATTCCACCTGAAAGCAGCAGATAACACATTCTTTTCAAGTGTACATGGGACAATGCACATACCTATCTTCAATTAATCTACAAAAGTGGAAACAAGACTATCCAATGGGAAAAGATAGTCTCTTCAACAAGTGGTGCTAAGAAAACTGGACAGCTACATGTAAAAGAATACAATTAGAACATTTT
Source organism: Oreotragus oreotragus (assembly GCA_006410675.1). NCBI lineage: Eukaryota > Metazoa > Chordata > Mammalia > Artiodactyla > Bovidae > Oreotragus > Oreotragus oreotragus. The sequence continues at coordinate 170,735 of SJYX01006484.1, forward strand.
CTCACACCATATACAATAAACTCCAAGTGGCTTAAAGGCCTAAATGTAAAACCACAAACCATGAAATTCCTAGAAGAAAACATAGGCAGAACACTTTTTGGTATAAATCATAGAAATATTTTTTTGAATCTGTCTCCTAAAGCAAAGGAAATAAAAGCAAAATAAATAAGTAGGATCTAATTAAACTTAAAAGCTTTTGCTCAACAATGGAAATCATTGGCAAAATTAAAAATCTTACTGAATGGGAGAAAGTATTTGCAAATAATATGACCTATAAGAGGTTAATATATATAAACAGATCATACGACTTGACATCAAAGAAAAAGAAAAAACACGATTGAGAAACAGAAGATCTGAAAGAACATTTTCCTAAAGAGGTCATGCAGATGACCAACAGATGACTGTATAAAAATACACTTAACACTGCTAATCATCAGAGAAATGCAAATCAAAACCTCAGTAAGATGTCACCTCACACTTGTCAGAATGGCTATCATCAAGAAGACTACAAATAACAAATATTGGTGAGGATGTGGAGGATTCTTCTGCTGGTAGGAATGCAAACTGGTACAGTCACAGTGAAAAACAGTATGGAGGTTTCTCAAAAAAACCTGAAAGAAGAATTACCGTATAACCCTGCAATTCTACTCCTGGGTACATATCCAAAAAAAACTAAAAGCACTAATTTGAAAAGATACATGCACTCCAATGTTCATGTGTGTGCTTAGTCACTTAGTCATGTCTGATTCTTTGCAACCCTGTGGAATGTAGTCTGCCAGGCTCCTCTGTCCATGTGGATTCTCCAAGCAAGAATACTAGAGTGGGTTTCAATGCCATCCTCCAGGGGATCTTCCCAACCCAGGGATCAAACCCAGGGCTCCCACATGGCAGGTGGATTCATTACTGTCTGAGCCACCAAGGAAACCCAAGAATACTGGAGTGGGTATCCTATCCCTTCTCCAGGAGAACTTACCAACCCAGGAATTGAACCAGGGTCTCCTGCATTATAGGCAGATTCTTTACCAGCTGAGCTACCCAGGAAGCTATGTCAATGTTCATAGCAGCACTGTTTACGATAATCAAGACATGTGAGTAACTTAGATGTCCATCAACAGCTGAATAGACAAAGAAGTTGGGGCCCGTATATACAAGGGAATTTACTAAGCCACTAAGAAGAATGAAATTGGGTCATTTGTAGTGATGTGGATGAATCTAGAGTCTGTCAAACACACTGAAGAGGTCAGAAAAAGAAAAAATAAATATTCCATGCTAGCAAATATATGTATGGAATCTTAAAAAATGGTACTGATGAACTTATTTGCAGGGCAGGAATGGAGATACAGATGTAGAGAATGGACTTATGGATACAGCAGAGTAAGGAGTGGGGGGACGAACTGAGACAGTATCATTGACACATACACACTATCGTGTGTAAAACAGACAGCTAGTGGGAAGCTGCTGTAGAGCGCAGGAAGCGCAACTCGATGCTTTGTGACGACCTAGAGGGGTGTGATGAGGAGCTGAGGGAGGCTCAAGAGGGAGGGGAAGTATGTGCACTTATGGTTGATTCCTATTGTTGTACAGCAGAAACTAACACAACATTGTAAGGCAATTATCCTCCAATTAAAAAAATAAATTAAACTGAAAAATACCTTCCTAATCATTGAACATCCAGCCTGTTTCAACAAACTATGAGTTTAACTACGGACTCAATCCATCTTACCCAATACATTAAAATGAACTATTTCTAGTACTTAAAACCCCTGAATTTTCCTTCTTAGTGAAGTAGACACTAACTTTCTTCTCTGACGTGTATTCCCTTGCATGATTTTTTTTTAAACTTTGAGGATATCTGCTCCATCCTCTGACAATGTTTTAATATCTTTATGTAAGGTTGGTACCACCCACTTCTGATCTGCTTGTAGTGTTTGCTGAGAAACTGCATGTGGAACACTTTGAATCTGTTCTCTTTTTCCTCGGCGTCTAGTGGATTTTCCTAACAATTTGGTCCCAGCAAGGCCAGAGGGCTTTGTGCAGATTCCTCTTCCTTCCCTGACCTGGTAGATTGCTATCCAGATCTTAGAAGAGGGACCCTTTACCTAGAGCTTTAATGATACACATTGACAGGTTCCCCCAGATCCTGAGTTCACTTATATACCTTTGCCTGGTAGCCAGTAGGAACATACTTCTTCTGGCATGCCACACGGGAAATGGCATTGTCTCAGGAGTATCTTCTATTACCCAGTCCTACAGGCCTTTCCTTAGCTACTACTGTCCACGTGTGGGCAATGGTATAGCTTCCAGAGCCCCTAAATGGGGCAGGTCAAAAACTCCTCTCATTATTTCCTTTAACCGAACATAGCTTCCCTTCTGGGACCTGCCCAGAGAGAAGACATTGTAACAGACATCCTCTGCTTCCTTTACTTCTCTCCCCTCCTTCTTCCCACAATCCCTATTAACTGGATCAACTATATTCTAGTTTGATTTCCTACCAAGTAGAGATTTCTTCAAAGACTTCTAGGCTCAAACCTTATGACTCTTCCTAAATGATGAGTGGAATATGGAGACATTGGCTTAATAACAATGGAATATAAATGAACAGGAATATAGAAAATAATGAAATGATTTTACTGTGAAATGTCTGGCACATAGTAATTATTTAAACATTTAAACCTATGATTATTACACTACCTAGAAAGATACTTTACAACATAGCCAAATAGCAATTAATAGCTTCCAAGTCTCAGTTTTCAATCAGGAAAGAGGTTAATATTGCCTGACAGTGAGAAATACCCAGGTCATTTGCCAAACGTAAAAAATCCTGTGAAGTGATAAGAAAAGCAATGCAGCAGGGCAAAGCTGGACAGATAAACTCTGCAGGAAGCTTGAGCCATAGAGATCTGTTATTTTTATTTTTTGTATGGATCTGGGATCTACCAGAGAATGTGGGCAAATTATTGTAACAGCTTCTTGCTTTTCTTTATGCAACCTGTCCAGATTTTAAACCTCAGGGCATTATGTTACAACACCAAGGCCAAATGTTACGCCACCACTGATCCTAACCCTTAAAAGAGGGACTGTCTAATTCAGGGGTCCCCTAGCCCCAAGCCTCAGGCAGAAAGTGGTCTGCAGCTTGTGAGGAACCACACCACACAGCAGGAGGTCCACAGCAAGCCAGGAGGGAAGCTTCATCTGCTGCTCCTCATCGCACCCATTTCCACCTAAATCTCCCTCTCCCAGGTTCCGTGGAAAAATTATCGTCTATGAAACCGGTCTCTGGTGCCAAACAGGTTGGGACCACAGCTCCAATTGATAGTGCTGTGTGATCAAAAACAAAAAATACACAACACTGACCATGAATCCTTTATCTGTGCAAGAACCACCACCAGGCAAATATATATTTGGTAAATTATTAGGAATGCATATGCTGTTATGCATCTGGACTCTGTCTCTCTATACAGAATTGCTCCAGACTCAGTGCCATTCTGTCTTCCCCAGATCTTTGTGTGTAATCTTCACCTTTAGCACACAGTGTTGTCATCTGCCTACTATTTACTTCATGAGGGTGATACTTCCTCCACTATTTTCCCTTTTATATGCACCCTTCAATTACAATCTCTGCCTGTCTTTTTCAGGAAATGGCTTGCTATTTCCAGACTTCCCAAGACAACAAAAAGTCAAATTATTTTTTTCTCTCATCCTAAAAGTCTTAGATTGCAAATTAAGCTGGAAAGGTAAAGCAAAAATAAAATGGTAGATGGGCTACTAGGTCAGAGTCAAGAAAATATGCCATGGAATGAGGCAGAGTTATTCAGTAGTATGATAGAGCATTATGAATCTAATCCAAAATGAAAAGCCTGGTAGTGTTAACTGGAAGATAACTATAATATGTATTTTTCTCTTTTGAATAATAGCTTTCTTTGGCCACCTGCCTGCCAAGTTTCTTAACCTTTTTAGTCTCTAACTTTGGTTTCCAAAGTTACTTTAATCCCATTAACACACATACCTTCAGACCTCAGCCTTTGAAAATCTTCTGTGGGTCATCGAAAGATGAGATCATTGAGCCAAGGGAACATAAAGCCAGATCAAAGAAGGGCCAGTTTTTTAACATGAAAGAATTTGAATTAAACACCCCCCATCTTCCAAGTTATCAAATTCCAAGAGACTGCTTTCTGTATTATTCCAGAAAATTTTGAGGGGCAATATTTAATGTATATAGAGTTTGAAGTTAAGCAGACATGAGTTTGAATCCAGATCCTAATCACTCACTTGTTTTGATCCTCAGTTTCTTATCTATAAAATGGGAATAATCTCTCAGAGTCTTGCTGTGCCATGAGGACTTGGGAGATTCTATCTAAAGAGTTTCCAGCACAAAGTTGGGTACATGGAAGGCACATTATTAGTGGTAGTTCTTTGAACTTCCTTCACAATCTTCTACTCCAGGGCTTTGCCATATCTTAGGTTTCAAGTCTACCACCAACCTTTGAGGATCCCAGGGTTTCCTAGTTTCCAGGGAATCATAGCCATACATGCAATATATTAGAGAAGAGGTAACTAGTCTGGAAAGTCTGCAAAGCAACATTAATTTCTTCATATAAGAAAGAAAATTCTTATTCAAGAAGCTTTAAACCGAAGGAAAAACATATTAGGCCATTTTCCATGGAAATGACTGGATAACATAGCCCATGGTAATTGTGGTCATATTCTTATAAGTTACACACATTATCATGAGCATATTCAAAAGATGCCTATCAAAGGACCATGAATTTTACTGGAGTCTCATCACCATGTATTCCTCAACTGATGTTTTTAGTCTTCTTGTTCCAGGTTCTCTAAAAGAAGAATGATATCTAAATAGGTTATATAGCGTGGCTGGAGAAATATTCCTGCTGAAAAATGTCTAAATTTCCGAGATTATCGATTGTATCAAAACCATTATTATCTATGATAATTATATGTAGACTCCCATTTCAATTTTCAACAATATTTTTCAACAGTACTGCTACCATAAATGATTGGGGCCCTAAGCAAATGAATATTCTGGGTTTTCTTATCTCTTCTATTAAAGCAGAGCTTGCATTAAAAAAACTAAGGTCCTAAGATATTTCTTTCAACATCTGCTGATATTATGCTACTACTTAAATGATCAGGAGGAGTGCAGGCATTTACTAAGAATACAAGTAAGAGAAAGGGTTAACAACTGTTTTCTGAGCTGTCTCCCTGCACAGAACTCTGCTTGTATGAGCTCAAGACTCTCTTTCTCATTCTGGGTTCCACACTCAGAACTCAGGTATCTACTCCCCAGCTGGTAGTTCCCTCTCTCTGGAATGAAGGACAAAAGTCAGAAAACAATCAAAGATCCTTAGAAAAATGAGTGCCTAGAAGTGGGATGGAAACAGAGGGAAAGGTGGAGTCGGACTACCCAAGACAAGGCTCTCCCTACTGGAGTTTTGAAGGAAAGGGAACTAGGTGAACCAGTTGCCAGGACAACCTGCTGTTGGGGCAAGGGCAGTCGGGGCAAGGATATGGGAGACCTGTGGCTGCTCCTGCTCCTGCCCCTGTCCCTGGCAGCCTTCCATGGGGTCAAAGGCTGTTTGGAATGTGACCCCAAATTCATCGAGGAAGTTAAAGCCTTGCTTGGAAAGCTGGTACCCCCAGAAGTCCCTGGCCGAACTCATATGCTTGAACGGCAGATGGAGGAGATGATCCGTTTAAGCTTCAAGGTCTCCCACAGGGACAAGATGCTTCGGGTGTTGGGTGAGGGAAGCCTAAGCCCCTAAGAATTTGGGGAGCTAAAGGGAGAAGGGAAGTAGGGAAGAGAGTACCTGGGGCCACGGAATTTCCTCTGTAAATGTAATTAACCCTTACATGTTCCTTTACCCCTCCTCTCTAGCTGTTCAAAAGGTTGTCAATTTGAGAACATGGCTGAAGATCGAACTTGATAAACTGAGCAAGGAAACATGGAAAGGTGAGGTACTATTTCAGTGTTAAAAGAATGTATTGCCCAAGCAAGTCTGAGAACAATTCACTGGGGGAAACAAGGCAAAACAATTAGGATTAAATTATGAAGGGAAAGGCCACCTCTCTCTTCTGATGTCCATTCCACCCCTTTTCAGGTGTCTTTATCCTTCAAGGCAGGCTTCTCGATATCCGCAAAAACCTGGACTCCAAACTGGAAAAACTATTAAAGAAATTCTCTGAAGTTGGTAATATCAGATGTGTATCTAATGCCACTGAAATTATGTGAAAGGAATAGGAAATGAGGGGTGAGAGGAGGAACAGGGATTCACATTAAAATAATCCAGAATGGGTGGAGGGGTGGCTGGAAGGTAATGGGTAACCAAATAAAGACAACTTGAGTATAAATATGACACACTTTAAGTTGATTCTAAGCTCATTAGATCTTTCTGATTCTCTTTTAGCTTGTTCTGAAGATTGTGGTAAGTACAGTATATGTAGTGTCTGGAGGTTTCAGTTCCCGTCTCCTTTATCTCCTCTACTTGTCACACTGAGAACATAATTCTAAAGCTCTCAGCTACAAGGGGGAATGTCAATGATCTGTGACAACAAAATCTAGCTTATGAAATCTCAATCACTCCATATAATTTGACATGCTCAGAGGCCTTCTATACCAGAGTTTTTAATCCATAGCCCCAAAATAAGCTGAGGCATCATTTTCCCACATCTTCCCAGAGACTGGGCTTAAAATTTTGATCCATCTCTAAAACTGATGGCTAGCGAGTGACTAAACTGAACTGAACTGAATTGAGGGGAAGAAGAAAGTTCCAACAATGTAACCAATGGAAATGCCCAAGATCTAATTCATACTGATGTCTAAACTAAGGAAACTCCATGGTGTGGCCCCCTTCCAACTATCTTTCTTCTTCTCTCCATCAGTTGTGACTGAAGGTCCTATCCTGGATTGTTGGACATGTCTTCGCATCACCTCTCGATGTTTCAAAGGAGAATATTGTGAAGGTAACAAAGATTGTTGTGTGCCACTTGGAAAGGCCAGGGATCAAGGAGTTTCTCATTGATCTAGTCAACAATTATTTGTTCATCACATTCTATGTAGGTCATGCTAATACTACAAATAAGAGCTAAGATGCTGGACAAAATTTTTGCCAGAATGAATTATTGGGCACTGGGTCACTGAAGAGCTTAGAAATGAAAAAGTGTACTAAAGGTGGAGAAATTAGGCTAGGGGTAGTAGGTGAAAATGTTTTGTAGAGCCTAGGAGTCTAAGAAAGAGCAGAAAACCAGGGAACAGGATGTAAACGGTGAACAGGGCAATTTTTAAGGTTAAAAGAGTCTTATGGATAAAGCTCTCAAATTACTAATTTTCCCCTCCAGCTCATGTTTTCCTCTTTTTCCCTCCAGAGGATGATCCGAAGAAGGCTGAGAATCGAGAAATTGGACTATTTCTGATATTATTAGCAGAAGGTGTAATACTAGGAGGTGTTTTGCTACTGTGAGTTTTCCTGCTTTCAAACATACACTGGGTCAATCATTTCTTTGGCAAAGAGACTGCCCAATCTTCCCCCTTCTTCCAATGGAAATAGGGGGAAAGAAGTAATCTCAAACTTTGGGATATCATACTAATAGGAATGAAACATAAAAGCTTGATGGGATAAAAGTTGGAATATAGGAAATGGAGAAAGTGTGATGAAGTATGAGAAAAACGCCTGTAGAGGAATTCAAAAAAAGGAAGAAAAAATAGTTACAATTTTTTAAAGAATTGGGCTACTAATATTTAAGTTGGGATTATCTTATTTCTCTAGATTCCATTTTTGCATCTCTCATCGGAGGAAAATGAAGGCAATACGAAGGTCATTAAAGAAATACTTGGAGAAGAAACTTGAAGAATTAATGGGGATAAAGGATGAGAACGAGAAAGATTTCAAAGGCAGAGAATAAATACATAGACAGGCAGGAGGTCTTTCGTAATTTTCTTATGTGTTGACGCTGAGTAGAAAATCAGGAATTAAGCTCTTTTGCAGTCATAAAGTCAAAGTATTCTAAAACTGAACTTAGTTTCTCTGGTAAAGATCCTTTCTAATATCCTGAGGGCAATGGAAGCAAACATTTTATTGAAAGTTGGACAGAAAGCAATGCTGGTATGTAACAATGCACATGAAAGATAATACACTGCATAATAACAAAGAGCGAATGGTAATCTAAAATTCCGCAGAAAAGGTAATAAAGACATAGTTTTATTTCTCATTCTATCAGTCTAAGCATCCAAACAATGGACTTAATGTGTATAATTATTACGAACAAAATTTTAAATATGGTTTTGGTTCTTTTGTTTAAAAAAAGGCAAAATAAAAGAAGTGGAATCAATTTCCTGATAGTGTAGACTCCATTTAGGATAATGATGACATAGATGAAAAACTTATGCTTGCAGAACAGAATTTGTCATTTTTCTAAACTTTTTTTTTTTTCTATGATGTCAACCCATGTTCAACTTATTATAAATAAAGTTCTTTGCAATCACATTTTAAGAAAGACTGCATGGTTGGTAACTCTCATTAATGTCTTTAATAAAGATCCCTTTCAAATGTCTAGGGCTGTTTTATTCCCATCTTTCACTTAGTAATTGTTTCCATATTCATCAGTAAGTTCAGTGCAGGAAATTTTCTTTGACATTACATAGCAGGTAATCATCATCATGATATCATACACACACACACACACGTCCAAAATATGAGCCTGAGTTTTGTCCCAACCATTTTCCATAAATCTATGTTCTATGATTGAGTTGGATATTGTCTTAGTCTAACTGTTCTTATTAAACACTTCTAATGTGTATATTAAATCTTAATTAGTGTTTTACATCTACTATCAAACTGAACTCTCACAATAATCTTTTGAGTGATACTGTTATTGACTGCAGCACTATGAATGAGGAAACAGGAACATATCTAACTCAAGGTCCCACAACAAGTAATTTAGGCTATGACAAACTCCCCTGGTGGCTAACCTTATTCATACCATCTGACTGGAACTGACATCTATAATCATGGAGATAAATGGAAAGATGGTAAGTGTGGGTTTATTGTCAACATATTTTTGATTACAGACAGTGGTGGCAAAACCTGGAATAAAACTGCTGCTGCTGCTGCTGCTGCTGCTGCTGTCACTTCAGTCGTGTCCGACTCTGTGTGACCCCATAGATGGCAGCCCACCAGGCTCCCCCGTCCCTGGGATTCTCCAGGCAAGAACACTGGAGTGGGTTGCCACTTCCTTCTCCAATGCATGAGAGTGAAAAGTGAAAGTGAAGTTGCTCAGTCGTATCAGAATAAAACTGAGGCCTGGCTAACTCTAAAATATTTGAACTTTCCACTCTATTTTGTTTTGTTCTATTCTGGAAGCTTATTTAGAAAGAATAATACCACAGTTTATTGTTAGGAAAACAGGTTCTGTTTCAGTGGTACATGTGTGCATGCTCAGTTTCTTGCTCAGTCGTATCAGAATAAAACTGAGGCCTGGCTAACTCTAAAATATTTGAACTTTCCACTCTATTTTGTTTTGTTCTATTCTGGAAGCTTATTTAGAAAGAATAATACCACAGTTTATTGTTAGGAAAACAGGTTCTGTTTCAGTGGTACATGTGTGCATGCTCAGTTTCTCAGCTGTGTCTGCTTCTCTGTGACTCTCTGGTCTATAGCCCACCAGGCTCTTTTGTCCATGGAATTTTCCAAGCAAGAATATTGGAATGGGTTGCCATTTACTCCTGTACTGGAGTGGGGGGCCATTGCCTTCTCCGACATTTCTTGTTCAACAGTTGCAAAATAACCTGTGTAAGAGTGAAAATGTCTACAGCAAGGTCTTTTTCACACCAAAGAACACTAGGCGCCCTGCTTTGAACATCCACCACAATGCAGACTCCTGATCAGCTCATGGATGACATGAGAGAAAGCAAGGATGAGGCAAGATGTTGGCATTTTAGTGGGGAGATTGACAGTGATGATCCACTCTGACATCGGTACCGGGCAGAGCTGTTCTGTACTTAGACCAGTACTAACTTATACCAGTACTAACAGTTGCAGAGCAGGTCTTAACCAGCAGTGAGATCAGAAACACAGCCTGCAGGTTACTGTCCAACTTTCATCCTATACCGTCTCCATTTCAAGCAGTGCTTGGCAATGGCTCTGGTTTTGTGGCACGTTAGCTTTTATTTTGGGAAGGCTGATATACTGAGCATGTCCTAGTGAGTCATGTCCTTAGCAAATCATGAGTGCTCTGTTATCAAACAGGAGTGTTTATGGAGAATGTGACCTGTGCCTAGATACTGCATAAATGCTGAGAGGGACTTGTGTGTATTCAGGAGTACCTGTTCTCACAAATAGATGCAAAGTCAAGACTAAGTTATGAACCAAAGTCATGGTATATGGTTTAGGGTATAGCCACATGACAATGTATAGTAGAGATGAAATGCAGCAGGAGTTCAGAGAAAGAAGACATTAATTAGTAGGGTGAGAGATTCGGGGTTTGTGAGAGAGGTACGATTGAAAGATAGGATTGAACCATAATATTTCTGTTTCCTTTCCTATTATTTCAGCCAGTGAATCTCCATTTCTTGTGGCCACCCTTTTCTTGTAGCTAGAGAGGGCTATGAAATTACTCTTATAATAGTATTGATGGTTTTCAGCTCATCTTTGTGGCCAAGATTAGGAAGCAGATCAATCATTTCTGATGGTTCCCCATGACAGTCAAAAGACATCTTCCATCCAATGACTGGGCATGAAGATACTTCAGTCATAATGCTCTGGATATTCTTAAGTTACTTTTATGAAGAGGTTGAAGACTATTAATGTTGCACAGAAAGGATCATACTGCTGCTCCTGCTGCTACTGCTAAGTCGCTTCAGTCGTGTCTGACTCTGTACGACCCCATAGATGGCAGCCCACCAGGTTCCCCCGTCCCTGGGATTCTCCAGGCAAGAACACTGGAGTGGGGTGCCATTGCCTTCTCCAAAAGGATCATAGTACAGTGAAAATATAGGATCCATTTGTCGCTCCATTACTGCGAAGGCACTGCTTCCACTCCCCCTCCAATGGTACCATGCTCAGAGGAAACACAGAACTACAGTGAAGCTGCTCTGCAGATATCAGGCTCTCGATGTGGAGGCAGAGAACAGCGCCAACATTTTGCCATCTCCTAGGGAAAATGATAGAAGCCTGCAAAGGATCTGTGTGAGCAAGAAGGGTTCAGGTTTCAGACCATCCAGGGAAAGAATAAAGAGCTTAAAGACCACCACAACTGTTCCCTTAGCCCTGGCTGTCAAAGTTTATTACAGTTGCTAAACCCCATGTACTGTTACATATAAATACATATGGTAACTTGTTTATAAAATTTTCTAGCAAATGTGAATTCAGTCATCCTGAAAATTCCTTTTGTCTCTATAAAGTCCTAAAGTTAAAGACATTCCATCTTGATATTATTATACACAAATACATGAGGAGTTTAATAGCAGGCAAGACACTGGTTCCTATTGAAGGCAAGACCAGATGGTCAGCACCCCTTAGTAGTTCTGTTTAGGTATGTTACATATTTCATAGCTCTAGCTTGGAAGATAAGATTTCAAAATTCTTGCTCAGCTCATGGGGAAAAAAAAAAAGAAAACTGAACAAGAGGCAATATAAGTTTTAAAAGCTTATTCTATTATAGTGCTTTCAAAAGTTATCTCAGAAAAGGAAATAGAGATTTTGCAATTCATTTGATCAAACTATCAAGGTGATGAAAATAGCTCTAAAACTATAGAGTCTTCAGGAGGTATAGGGGGCTGCAGCCTGAATGTTCCGTGTCATTGAGTTAGTACCATCAGCAAAGGGCTGCAGACTGATTTGTAATACTGCTATCTATCATTTTCGAAATCCCGTTGGTTAATGGTGGAAGCTGCTAATATGAGCCGGAACATTCTGGATAATAAATACTATGTAAGGGATGGGGGAATTATTGCAAAGAAAGCTGTTGGAACAAAAGAATTCAGGCAGTATTGTGTCTGTTGGCTAAAACTGCTGTGCCTGAAGAAAAAAAATATTATCCCAAGGTAAAAAGAATGTCACCACTGTTAACAGACACTGACTTGTTTCGACTCTGAAAGCTGATTTTTCTCAGTACTGGGGTAGATTTTAAGCAGGTTTATGTGGGCTGTAACGTAAAACAAACAAGCAAAAGCAACACATTCTATCTTTGACTATTCTCACCAGGTACTTTGATATTATTTCAGCATTGTCAGTATTAATTTCAACATGTCTTATTATTAGAACATACATAGAAATGAATCATACTAATCTCAAGATTGTGATTAGCTCTGGGTAGAAAGAAAGGAAGTGGGATTGGAGAGGAGTTAATAGAAGACTTTAGTAATTTTTGCAATATTTTATTCCTTAAAAGAAAGAAAACAAACAATATTTGAAACACATTGGGCAATATGTCAACATTTGTTCATGTGGGTTCACGTGGGCTTGTTATTCTTTATACTTTTCCATATGTTTGAAATATTTTGGGCTTAAAAGTCATTAGAAGAGAATAAAAATGCTATCTCTGAAGGCTTATGCTAGCAAAGAATGAAGTTTGGTGGGCATCTGTTCCCTAGGATACTGCTTGATAATTTTCCAGGGACTGTCATGAATCTGTTATCTGTTTTTTATTAATTTTAATTTAATCTGTTTTTAATTAATCCCAGGGCAGGTATTGGCAAATTACCCAGAGCTATCACAACATAGTCCCCTTTAACTTACCACCTCTTCAATGTAAATAAAGGCAAATGTCAGTTGTATTTGTAGCCCAAGAAAAAGTACATATCACCACTTGAAGTTATGTCTGTGTGTGTCTGTGTTTGTGTGAGTGCTTTTATCCTTGACACTTCATAACTAGTCAAATATTTTTTTTGTATCAGTATTCATCCCCCCATCAAGTTATGCATTTTCCCTATATTTTTTGTCACTTTCTAAAACATATTTTGTGTTTTATTAGTGACTAAGCATGTAACTTTTACCATTCGAGGGGAAAATATTTGCTAAAGCATATACTCTTGACAAATACTAATATTAATCTTCTCACAGATATCCTTATATTTATGTATAGAGAGTATTTTAAATGCTTTTGCTGCTACTGCTGCTAAGTCACTTCAGTCGTGTCTTTTATTGCGCCCATCTTTGCATGAAATGTTCCCTTAGTATCTCTAATTTTCTTGATGAAATCTCTAGTCTTTCTCATTCTATTGTTTTCTTCTATTTTTTTGCATAGATCACTGAGGAAGGCTTTTCATTATAGGAAATTATATTAATAGGATAATATATTTGCCAGATTTTGTGTGTTGCTTTCATGCAGCCTTTTGAATTTCTTGATGTTTCCTCCCACTCCTCTTCTACTCCATTCTCATTACTCTCTTTTAGAAAACCCTGGTTAACAAGGATGTATCTTTCATTACTTTATCAAAACCTAATTGGTTATAAGCAAACAGATACACACACATACATATAAATACATTTATACAAGTAATTGCTTGCTATTAAGAATTATGCACACTTTTGCATATTGATTTTCATAGTTACATATTTTGTGACAATTAAGCTAACTGATATCAAAGTCTATTCACATTTTGGTGGTTGTGCACCATACCATAGTGTGATGGTGCCATAGTTATTCTAACATGCCTCTATTTTGGGTATTCTTTTCATTAGCTTTTTTTTTTTTTTCAGTCACTGTAAATAATGCTACAATAAACACCTATGCAATAAATATCTACTTACTGATTCTCCCATTTGTAAGAGATGATGTTACAGAACTAGAATATCTAAAGTGAAAGTTATATGTTCTTCATCAGAGTCTGCCCACATATCCCCATCCCAATTTACAGAACCCAATTCTTTCCTAATTTAATGCCCTGAATTAAACAATAGGCACCCTACAAGGCTGGTATTCAACTTGCATTGTAATTCAGCCAATAGAAGGATAAGGTCCTGTGTTTTATTTTCAGTAACTGCAACCCTGCACCTATAGGACATAAGGTTCTTCCTCAAAGTACAGCAAGAAGCTTCTATGTCATATATGTGGGGTCTGAGCTGAGAATTTGAATCCCAGAGTTCATCCTTTGAGCACTGTGTCCAATAAATAGAAGCAACCAATCAACATCATCACATTCCTTAGTTTTCAAAAAACATTTGAAAGTATCATATACAGAATCACCCAGCTTATGTCTTATAAATCATTGATTAATAGTATCCAATGGAGATACTTTACATAACACCATAAACAGTTCATGCCAAGGACTATCAGTGCTCTCCTTACTACTGGCAGTAAGTTATTAGCATCTTTAAACTAACAGGACTAGAAAGTCAATTCCCAAAATTCAAAACCAATTCTGAAAACCCATCTTTAAAATTATACTCCTCTAGAACTACCCTTAACAACAAAATCTGCATTAGTCTGGGTTCTTCAGAGAAACAGAAGCAAAAAGATAGATCAGTAGACAGAAAATTTAAGAAGATTTATTATAGGAATTGGTTCACACTATTATGGATCCTGAGAATATGCCATCATATACAGTCTACAAGTTGGAGACCCGGTGTCATAATTCACTTAGAGTTGAATGTCTGAGAACAAGGAGGAATCTGTTCAAGAGGTGGAAAGCCCAAGAACCTAGGAGATCCCCTGGCTGAGGGCAGGAAATAACAGATGTCACAGTCTGTTGATTTGTGTGTGTGTGTGTGTGTGTGTGTGTGTGTGTGTGTGTGTGTGTGTGTGTGTGTGGTGTGTGTGAGAGGGAGAGACAGATGGAATGAGGGGGGAGGGAGACAGGAAGGGAGAAAATGTGCCTTTCTTTCACCGGCCCTCAATGGAGTGAATGATGCCACATACTTTGGTGAGGACAGATATTCTTTACTTAGTCTACTGATTTAAATGTTAATCTCTCCCAAAAACACCTTGTTAGACAAACCCAGGTACAATGTTTTGCCAGCTATCTGGGCTTCCCTTAGTCCAGTAAGGTTGAACACGTAACAGTAACAATCACAAAACATTACTTATCAAATCTTGTGAAGAGTGGCTAATTATATTCATTTGAGACTGTATATTCATATATCATAAAGAATATAAAAACACTGAATAGGGCATTCTAAGTAGCTAGGAAAAGAACATAGTAAACTCAAAACATGTACACAGAGGGAAGTTAGACTGTATCTCAATGAAACAAAAGGCAGAAATTAAAGAGATAATAGCAGATGCTAATAAAAGTCTTCATCCAAACACTTAACAAAAATTTTAGATGATACATTAAAAAGTTGGAAATAGAGAATCAATGCTACAGCAAGATTTATTTTTATCTTAAGAGACTGTTTAAAACAACTAAATGGCAATAACATACAAAACATGGATAAAATAGATATTTTAATAAAAGCACAAATAAACAATATTGACAAGGAAAAAAAATAACCAGGTTGCCAAAGTTCTTTAAAGAAATTTAAAAACAGTATGAACACTACTGAAAAATGCTTAAGGAAAAACCTGAAATGAGATATAACATGCTGCCTCTGATTTTTACCCAAATGGTGAAACTCTGGTTTCCTCCCACCTGAAGTACATGGTGCTTGGTTGTTCCCTTCACTAAAGTAAGCAAGTGGTTGTTGCTGCTTGTCACT
>SJYX01006485.1:0-27104 GCA_006410675.1 Oreotragus oreotragus
ATCTGTGACACAAATAGCAACTTTGAATGCTCCAAGAGAAAGAGTCCATTGGAAGCAATCTTTTTGGTTCGTTTAAAACAATTGATGAGAGGTTAGTTTAATAAAGCTTATAAGGCACTGAAAGCAAGTCTAGGTTCTGATTTGGCAGTGATTGTCACACCATTCCAACCTAAGAACCACTTGTGAAGGTCAAAAGCACGATTTATTAATCTCATGGGCTATAAAAAGGAAAACATGACCCACAGTTCGGCACATGCTTTTGATGAAAAGCTAGCATTAAATGATGAACTCATGCCAAGAACAGAAGTATAAAGATTGGAATCCAGATCAGCAGTGATTAACTCAAGGAATATGCTAGAACGCCCACACACACATCCAAACTAAGGACCCCACTTGGGAAGCACCAAATATCATAACTAAAAATGGTCATTAGATGAACTTACAGCCCACATTGGGAAAGCTCTCACATCAATTACTTGCATGAAGAGACTAGGAAATTTGTGGAAGTCACGATAGTGGCTTCTGAAGTCAAAACAAAAAGGAGTGTGTGTTTAAAAATAGGGCTTGGGTCAAAATGTTTATTTTCAAAATGGGGGTGGGAATTGAAGATCTGGATATAGAAGGAATTACCTTCTATATNCTCACATCAATTACTTGCGTGAAGAGACTAGGAAATTTGTGGAAGTCACGATAGTGGCTTCTGAAGTCAAAACAAAAAGGAGTGTGTGTTTAAAAATAGGGCTTGGGTCAAAATGTTTATTTTCAAAATGGGGGTGGGAATTGAAGATCTGGATATAGAAGGAATTACCTTCTATATCCTTCCATGGTGAGCTCCTCCTGAGAAAAGAAATGAATTTAATTCTAGTGTTCTTGTCATGTTTCTGATCATTTACATCCTCATTTTCAGTTCTGAGATTATGGTTTCGTAAATGGTCCTCAGACCCAATAAGCATATCAGCAGAGACATTTTTTAGAAAATTAATCAAAATGCAGGAAAGACAATGGGATGATGCTTGAAATAACAAATCACTTGATTACTTAATTAGGTTTGCAAGACTGCCACAAAATGAAACCCTGCCATTTTTTAAAAACTCAGTTGAAAACATTCTGGATAATGACATGTACATTTTCAAAGAATAAGAAAAACTGGCTCTTTTGAAGGTTACTGGCAGGTGCGAACTGTGTACCATTCTAAGGAGTCCTTAGAGGACTCTGAAAATACTAAAGGGATTGGTTAATTATCTTAAAATCTCAAAGAGCAGTCTAAACTACACAATAATACAGTAAAGCCACATAAAGCCTCCTGATGTTTTATGGAAAGTCCTAGTTAGCCCAAGCTTTTGGAATGGTTGAAATCCTTATTTCCACATTCAGTATCAAACACCTTGAAAGCTGTAATTTCAAATAAATCTCTCTGCTGTGTCTTTTGGAGAAGGCAATGGCACCCCACTCCAGTACCCTTGCCTGGAAAATCCCATGCATGGAGGAGCCTGGTAGGCTGCAGTCGCGAAGAGTCGGACACGACCGAGCGACTTCACTTTCACATTTCCCTTTCATGCACTGGAGAAGGAAATGGCAATTCTCCAGTGATCTTGCCTGGAGAATCTCAGGGATGGGGGAGCCTGGTGGGCTGCCGTCTATGGGGTCGCACAGAGTCGGACAAGATTGAAACGACTTAGCAGCAGCAGCTGTGTCTTTTGCTTCTTAATATATTAATCATAGATATATCTGTATACAGAATCATCTAGAACAACTCTATCTTTGAAAAGCATGTTTACTAAAATAATACTAAAAGTACCCAAAGGAAATATAACAATTTAAAAAGCAGCCATTATTAAAGGTCTTCACCAGCAGTGCTTAATAGTTTACATGCAGCCTGGTGTCTTATCACAAGAGCCCCGAGACAGGTCTTATTTACCCCATTGACAAGACGGCATGAGGAAGTCACATACCTCACCAGATTCACAGCAGAGAGGGAAATGACTGAACAGCGATGCAGACCCCACCTTCTAACTCTACTTGGGTCGTGCTTCCTGATGGATGAATCCAAAACCCCTTTCTGGAATCAATATCACCTCTTTGGGAAACTATAAGTTGGCCTATTTTACTTTAATTTTCATAGCAGATGGAATCTTCTAAAGTAAGATTTTAACTCTAATCTTGGCATTTCTTATAACACTCCTTCAACTCCGCTGAAAATTGAGGATGTAACAGCCCCTGTCATTTGGAGCTTTTGAGCAGATATTAACAGCAGGAAATAATTAGCATACTCTGAAAGACAGATAGGGCTGGGAGTTTAGAGACACTCTGGATGGATACGATTTGAAATGTGTTCCTCAAGCGTGTTTATTCACGTGGCTCCTTTATTCAGTCAGTAAATACCTGTCACTCCTCTCTCTGCAGCCGACATCTAACAAGCACTTTCCTAAAAGTGAAGAGGGCTTGTTTAGCAGACCTAGAAGCAGCCTCCCTTGCAGTCCCCCCAAGTGGAATTTTGCCAGATGTTTCCCCCTCAGCCCTATTATCTCCTGGCACCCAGATTCGAAAGCCCAAGTGTCCTGGACCTGCTTGAGCAACCCCCACATGTAGGATTTCTGAGATAGAGCAGTGTATGTGCGTTCCAGAATGCTAAGCCCCTACGAGGATTGGCACCAGTGTGTGACACCGTGCCGTCTGACTGAAATAGGACTCGAAGTCTGTGCTTACTGCGTGCTCAACAGTCGACAGGCTTTACCCCATGACTCCAGTGGCCGTTTTGGGAAATCTATACTATCATTATCAACATTTGCAGTTGAGATGACTATGGCTTAGAGACCTAAGTCATCTAAAGCCTATGCCCTTAGCTACCGCACCATACTTTCTCAGGATTTAATAGCTTTCATTGCTTGAAAAATGGAAGATCAGTGGCCTGTATTAAGCTACAATACCGTTATTCTGAATTCCCTGATTTCTACTTTGAAACACAGCAGCATGAGTTTCCCTTTGAAGGATTACAGGCGCTTTCTTTTGCTCTCCCCAAAGTAACCTATCCTGCCTTCAAAGGTAAAACTGTATATTTCCACTTTGTAAAAGCCTGAAGTTGAGGCTGTCTCAAATTCTCATGATCAGATATTCCTTATCAGAGCCCCTTGAGGAAGACAGAAGACCAGGGTGGTTGCAAAGCACCGCGCAACAAACGCCGAAGTCCAGGTAACAGGGCCGCCCTGAGACGCAGCAGCATCTGTGAGCTCACTCCCTTCGCAGCACACAGCGTGGCAGGGGCTTCCAGTCGGGACTGGATTTCTGAATTTCTGCTAGAGTAACATCTGCCAGGAACAAGCCCTCAAGGCACTACTTGCCCCGAAGAGAAAAATGAGGAGCTTAGCATGCAGGCCTGTGTCAGGATAACACCTGTTGTCAGGCTAACGATTTCAATACTCCTGGATGAAATGCCAGGTCTGCGGTCAAGGGAGCAAGTTGAGCTACAAACTGCTTGGAAGCAAGCGGATTCTAAGTTGCCATGGCAAGGAAGATGAAGACAATGCAAAGCTTTTACATGAATATCCTCTGTGCCTTGTTATGATAGGAACGTCCAGCGGAGGGGCACTTTCTTGCTGCTGCCACTGACATGAAAGATTCAAATAATAAACACTAATTACAGAGCATTATGATGATTCCTGGGCTTCACCTCAGAGGAGCATACCTCTAGCTGGGTAATTACTTCTCTGATAGATGGGTTTTTCTGCAAGAATTGAGGATCATGAGTCCAGTTTATTGACCACTGATGAGACCACAGGGGAGGAAGGTCATGAGGCATGCTTATTAAGAACATTTTAGTCAACGCGCTTTTCATTCAAGTTGTCAAGGTACCCACTGCTGGTTAGAGAAATTCTTCCTACAGAAATAACACAGAGATTCTCAGGCATAGAATCTGTTACTTCAGGGAAGGGACTGAACAGAGACTGATCTTACTGTGGGAGGTGTTTTCTGAAAGGGACGTCTTTGCCTGTCTTGCTCTGTAAGTTTCTTCCTAAAGGAGACAGCCAGACACTTTACTACACTGACAATCCCTGAAAGATTCTTTCCCCGCTAAGAATGTGGATTAAAGGTCCTACAAAGTTCTGGATAATGTTTAGAAGGAACTCTGACCTCAGGAAATTTATTTTCACAAGTACATAAACCCACGTGCTTTGATCCTTTCCACATCCTCTTGAGAAACTCTTTCACAACACCCTTATTTTACCTGGAAAAGGAGAGCTGAGGGTAATTCTCCTTGCTGTGTACTCATAGATATTAAAGAATCTATAGAAGGGGGAAAAAAGAAAATTAGAGACTTCAGAGAAAAAAAGGAAGTAAAAGAAATAAAAGAAACCTGAGGCTTTATCAAAAACTTGAATATGTACATGTGCTCTGCCCTTGTGGAAATGATTTCTCTTAAGATGATATGGTTCTAACACTTTGTAGCCCTGTTACAAGGGATTATAAGGATTCAAAGGGGGAAAAAAATGGTTCGACACTATGGCAAATGATTTCTACTCCAAACACTGAGTAGCGATTCTTGGGTTGTGATGAAGTATAAATGTCAGAGTGCAGTCCCCTCTTGGAATTTCTAAAGAAATTCAGGTATTGTAGAAATGCAAGCTCATCTGGACTGCTTATAAAATATGATTTTCTCCCCAGTAGACTGTGTGCTGTTTGGTACTATTGATCATCTAGTTCTGCGTCTACTTTGAATGCTCTAAGGGAAATTCATCCACACCTAAACAGACCTCTTGCAATATTTATTCCTAACATAATAGAGGTCCTTAATCTGCTTTACAGAAATAAACAGATTTCCATTTCCTCCCTAACTACACTTAATCCTGTTCAATATGGCACAAGAGCAAAATACATTCGTGTGGTACAGATGGCTATTCAAGATATCCATTTTTTCAATTCAGAAAGAGTTTTTCCCAAAACAAATGGAAAAAACCTCTTGTACTTCTCTAATCTTTATGAACATTTTGCTGTCATCCCTCACAGAATTTACAGTTAGACAAAACACATCATCAAATGATCAGAATTTAGTCTTTTTGTTTTGCAACAAAACAAATATCTTTTATCTTATAAAGGAGTGAATCATTAGATTACTCAGACATGTGAAAATAAACTATTGTATCTCTCAATTCATCAACATGGAAAAGCACGTGTGCCTTTCCAAAAGATGCAAATCCTTCTTTATCTTTGTTATTTTGATGAGCTAACAAGAGGAATTCCTCTCCAGAACACTATTCAATTATGATCAACATCCCTAAGAATACAACCTCTTATGGATTATATCTATTATTTGGGAATTCCCTATGGAAACTAGAATTTAATAGAAGTATTATTTGTGTCATAGTCTTACAACCAGAGGATTTGCCCTCCTCTGGAAAACTTAACATTGAGGATAGGCTGAGAGATGGTCATTTTAATATGGAAGATTTTTCATAAATAAAGAGAATTGAGTTTTCACAGTTGAAGCAAATTCTCCATATGTATCATGTATTTATCTTTTGCTGAGTGCTGAATTAACACAGTTAACACAGCAACTGAAAGTTCCCAGGCTTTGAAAATACCCAGATTTAAGTAACCACCTCTTAAACATATGTTTATTACAATTGCTCATAAATAAGCTTTTATGTAAACATTTTGATAATACATATTTTATATACAAAATTGAAACCACATTTTATAGGATTAGATTTGTATGCCAAAAATCTTTAGACCGCCTCTTCCATGTCTCTAATTCTCTAATGCTGGGATAGCAAAAACAAGTCTAATTGAACAGATTAGTATTAAAATAAGCAGACTTTATCAAGCTACATGGACCCTATAACCAGATTGGCCTGTATCTCGTATAAGTATAAAAATTATTCCGCTTGGCACTGGCATGTAAAATTTGAGTTCAGCAAAAATTCTTAAGTGGCTTTACATCGCCTAACCATATGGGTTACAGACGAAGATGCTGTGGCGTTAAGTTGCAGGGTTGTTTTGACAAACATTTTTTACACTATCCTGGGAGCTCTGGAACACCATATACTTAGAGCCACGATGATTTTAATGTGTCGTTTCATCATTTCAAGCTTGGAATAGAAGCACTGTCAGCAAACAAAAATGAAAGTTGATTCAGTTTTTTGGGCAGATGTAAGACATCATCGCTTATTATATGACAGGTTTAATTGGCTTTCTCCTGAGTTACACAGACATCATGCTCCTAATCTGTTTATACATAGGTGTTTAATACCGACATCTTTGAATTGTTGTTTGATTGTTTCCTCTTTTATGCTAAGAGTTACCTACCAAGCAATGTATAATGAACATGGGCCAGGGGTGGGTAACTGCGATTCAGTGTGGAACAAGCAGCTGTCCAAAAATCTTTTTCCTCAAATCTCTAAGACAAAAATCAGTTCTATGTAAATCAGTTATTGGAAGTGGATTCCCAGGCCTTTTTGTGTGCTTTTTGTTGTCTATCTATTTGTGGGTGCTCAATCAAGATTTATGTATATTCATTGATTTTCCAAGTCTGATTAGCCTTGAAAACATAGCTTGAATCTTTATGCTCACCCCTCCAAA
Organism: Oreotragus oreotragus; assembly: GCA_006410675.1. Taxonomy (NCBI): domain Eukaryota; kingdom Metazoa; phylum Chordata; class Mammalia; order Artiodactyla; family Bovidae; genus Oreotragus; species Oreotragus oreotragus. The sequence continues at coordinate 6,574 of SJYX01006485.1, forward strand.
AAAAATGTCAATCACAATTAAAATTAAAGTCATGATACCAAAATTACTGGTGGCAGAATGCCAAGATTTAGAGTTCAAAATGGTGTCATAGCAAAATTATAAGCTAGATTACATTTGCAGACTACAATTATGTATTTTAGAATAAAATCATGTATTAGGCTGAGGTTACCAATTCGAGGGGACCATCAATCACTCGTGGGGATTAATTCGATTACCTGTTTTTTTTTTATTTCAGAAAAAATGTGTTATGTATGAGCATACTCAGTGAAAGAAAGCCAAGAATAGATTGTCTTTGGTGAGAGCACACGATTCATGCCTCTTCAGAGACCATGCTTTTCCTGCTCTTTTCAGTGTGTGGATAGAGTGGTGTATCATTCACTGAGTTCAGTTCAGTTCAGTCGCTCAGTCGTGTCCGACTCTTTGCGACCCCATGAATCGCAGCACGCCAGGCCTCCCTATCCATCACCATCTCCCGGAGTTCACTCAGACTCACATCCATCGAGTCCGTGATGCCATCCAGCCATCTCATCCTCGGTCGTCCCCTTCTCCTCCTGCCCCCAATCCCTCCCAGCATCAGAGTCTTTTCCAATGAGTCAACTCTTCGCATGAGGTGGCCAAAGTACTGGAGTTTCAGCTTTAGCATCATTCCTTCCAAAGAAATCCCAGGGTTGATCTCCTTCAGAATGGACTGGTTGGATCTCCTTGCAGTCCAAGGGACTCTCAAGAGTCTTCTCCAACACCACAGTTCAAAAGCATCGATTCTTCGGCGCTCAGCTTTCTTCACAGTCCAACTTTCACATCCATACATGACCACAGGAAAAACCATAGCCTTGACTAGGCGGACCTTAGTCGGCAAAGTAATGTCTCTGCTTTTGAATATACTATCCAGGTTGGTCATAACTTTTCTTCCAAGGAGTAAGCGTCTTTTAATTTCATGGCTGCAGTCACCATCTGCAGTGATTTTGGAGCCCAAAAAAATAAAGTCTGACACTGTTTCCACTGTTTCCCCATCTATTTCCCATGAAGTGATGGGACCGGATGCCATGATCTTCGTTTTCTGAATGTTGAGCTTTAAGCCAACTTTTTCGCTCTCCTCCTTCACTTTCATCAAGAGGCTTTTTAGCTCCTCCTCACTTTCTGCCATAAGGGTGGTGTCATCAGCATATCTGAGGTTATTGATATTTCTCCCGGCAATCTTGATTCCAGCTTGTGTTTCTTCCAGTCCAGCGTTTCTCATGATGTACTCTGCATATAAGTTAAATAAGCAGGGAGACAATATACAGCCTTGACGTACTCCTTTTCCTATTTGGAACCAGTCTGTTGTTCCATGTCCAGTTCTAACTGTTGCTTCCTGACCTGCATACAGATTTCTCAAGAGGCAGGTTAGGTGGTCTGGTATTCCCATCTCTTTCAGAATTTTCCACAGTTTATTGTGATCCACACAGTCAAAGGCTTTGGCATAGTCAATAAAGCAGAAATAGATGTTTTTCTGGAACTCTCTTGCTTTTTCCATGATCCAGCGGATGTTGGCAATTTGATCTCTGGTTCCTCTGCCTGTTCTAAAACCAGCTTGAACATCAGGGAGTTCACGGTTCACATATTGCTGAAGCCTGGCTTGGAGAATTTTGAGCATTACTTTACTAGCGTGTGAGATGAGTGCAATTGTGCGGTAGTTTGAGCATTCTTTGGCATTGCCTTTCTTTGGAATTGGAATGAAAACTGACCTTTTCCAGTCCTGTGGCCACTGCTGAGTTTTCCAAATTTGCTGGCATATTGAGTGCAGCACTTTCACAGCATCATCTTCCAGGATTTGAAACAGCTCAACGGGAATTCCATCACCTCCACTAGCTTTGTTCTTAGTGATGCTTTCTAAGGCCCACTTGACTTCACATTCCAAGATGTCTGGCTCTAGATTAGTGATCACATCCTCATGATTATCTGGGTCGTGAAGATCTTTTCTGTACAGTTCTTCTGTGTATTCTTGCCACCTCTTCTTAATATCTTCTGCTTCTGTTAGGTCCATACCATTTCTATCCTTTATCGAGCCCATCTTTGCATGAAATGTTCCCTTGGTATCTCCAATTCTCTTGAAGAGATCTCTAGTCTTTCCCATTCTGTTGTTTTCCTCTATCTCTTTGCATTGATTGCTGAAGAAGGCTTTCTTATCTCTTCTTGCTATTCTTTGGAACTCTGCATTCAGATGCTTATATCTTTTCTTTTCTCCTTTGCTTTTCGCCTCTCTTCTTTTCAGTGCTATTTGTAAGGCTTCTCCAGACAGCCATTTTGCTTTTTTGCATTTCTTTTCCATGGGGATGGTCTTGATCCCTGTCTCCTGTACAATGTCACGAACCTCATTCCATAGTTCATCAGGAACTCTGTCTATCAGATCTAGGCCCTTAAATCTATTTCTCACTTCCACTGTATAATCATAAGGGATTTGATTTAGGTCATACCTGAATGGTCTAGCGGTTTTCCCTACTTTCTTCAATTTAAGTCTGAATTTGGAAATAAGGAGTTCATGATCTGAGCCACAGTCAGCTCCTGGTCTTATTTTTGTTGACTGTATAGAGCTTCTCCATCTTTGGCTGCAAAGAATATAATCAATCTGATTTCGGTGTTGACCATCTGGTGATGTCCATGTGTAGAGTCTTCTCTTGTGTTGCTGGAAGAGGGTGTTTGCTATGAGCAGTGCATTTTCTTGGCAAAACTCTATTAGTCTTTGCCCTGCTTCATTCCGCACTCCAAGGCCAAATTTGCCTGTTACTCCAGGTGTTTCTTGACTTCCTACTTTAGCATTCCAGTCCCCTATAATGAAAAGGACATCTTTTTTGGGTGTTAGTTCTACAAGGTCTTGTAGGTCTTCATAAAACCGTTCAACTTCAGCTTTTCAGCATTACTGGTTGGGGCATAGACTTGGATAACTGTGATCATTCACTGAACAAGCTAGAAAAACCCTGCAGTCAAAAGGAAAACCAGATTTGCTACTGAAACTCAGTCCAGTCCAAAATTAAGACAGTCAGGCAAACGTCACCGCCGCGGTCTCCGATGCAGCTGTGCTGTCGGAACTGCTACTTTAAATCAGCACTGTTAGATCCTGGGTCTCGAGTTAACCCATAAGGGTTTCCAGTCCATCACCCTGCTGGTAGATAACATTGCTTTAAACCACTCCCAAAGAAAGGAACCGCATTCTTCTTTAGAGAAGTATTTGATTCTTGACAAACCAAATATATCTATAGAGAAATATATAATTAATATATTTTTATGTAAAAACAATGAATTTCCAACCCAAAAAAGTTCATAAGATTTCTTTGGAAAGAGCCCCATCCCCCCCCCCCAAATATGTCTTTGGGTGTTTTTTTTCTCCTTTTTGTTTTCTGTTGCATGGACTGTTTTCCTGCCCATTATACTCCTATTGAAAACATTAATAACTGCTCTGCATTCCTGAAATTCTCTAGTGTTGAGTCTTTAAATAACTATTACTGCCATAGTCTCTGAAACCTAATAATGTTTACACACATTCTCAGCGCCCTTTCCTGAGGCTAGCAGGTCCCAGGCGTCTGTGTCCAGAGTCTCCAGAGCCCTGGCTCTGAGGCTGCCCTGAAGCAGCCGCCTCGCGCCGTGTCCACCCCCCCACACTTTCCTCCCTCTCTCCTCCTGCTGTCTGTCCACGGTCAATGTCTCTGTAATTCTACCTTCTCATCCTTCCTGACTTCCCTCTCAACATTAACCGCACACGTTGAAAACAGGCTGTTGGACGAATAACCTATTGCAGCATTTCATAAAGTCATTCTGAATGCAGTTGACATAAAGATGTTTGCCTGCAGGGGATGAAGGAAGTGAATGTGTGATGGTAGACATACGTGTTAGCACACATGATAACCACGGCAGACATATGCGACTGAGATAAAGGCAGGCTGTCTCCACTGTCAGCACTTATGCCATCTGTACCCTCCTTCCCACCTTATAACCTGTCAATATTTTAGCTAATATCCTTCATAAAAGGAATATTTTTGCATATTATGTCCTTTTGCTTGAAGAGGTAGTAATTTTCAGAGACAGCAGTGGCCCAGAGAAGTGGTTGGAAATTAGTGGTAATTCTAAAGTTAACATCTGGCTCTTTTTTCTACCAACATTCAATGGAGAAACACCACCATGAGTTCTAGTCATGATTATACCGTGATTCAAACCACAGCTATGGGCAAGTCACGTAACTTATCCAGGCATCAATTTCTCAAATGAAAAAAATTTAACTGTTTGACATCTAAGCTTCCTTATATTTTTTTAATCAATGGTTTTATTACTTTTTAATTAAATAAGGTTTAGAAACCTCATCTATCAAATGAAATTACTGTAAAGAGGAAAAACACGAGAAATAATTTCAAATATCAACTATGTCAGCTGAGCTAACATTTGGAGGATAATTCTAACTAGCTTCAATCAATTCTCTATTCAATTTTTTTTCTATGTGCATTTTATTAAGAATGATGCACAAAATATTCTATGTGCATTCTATTGGGGATGCCAATTAAGATTTATTTTTAAACTTGTTTATAATGTCAATATAGTCTTAAGAAATGCCCAAATAATAGTTGCTAGGAGGAGAGAGGCTAAAATGCCTATTAGATGGTCTTGGAAATTTCTATAATATCTGTAATACCTAATTATGTATAGATCCAGGTTGTTCATACTTAATATACAAATAACTGCTAGAATTAGAATGGTTTGACTAATACATACTATTAAGTGGACATATTTTAACCCTTTTCTTAGGAAGTTGTTTATAATAAGAGCATTTTTAGGTGATGTATTTAATCCAAAATCTTCAACATCTCACCATTAAGTTCTCATAAACAGTTAACGTCATTTTGTTACATTAAAACAAAAGATCCTCTACATCCAGTACACACTTTTTCTTCTACTATGTTGTGTAAATACTTAAACATGTTTGCATGTAGCTATAGGGGAGACAGGCAATAGATGGAGCTGGGCCTGAAAATACCTGCGATGTACTTGGAACATTTTTCCAGTTCCTTAGTCACTATCTTTCAACACTTTACTTATGTCTTTTTTCTCTCCAACATATACACATCACTGTCTTCCTTCAAAAAAAAACACTACTGATTTCAGGGGAAGAATCTTGAAACCATGTAGTGGTAGAAATTTCCAAAAAAGGGGTTTCCATATTCTTTCTATTCATAGAAAACTTAAACAGATACTTCAAATCCCAGTTTCTAGCACTAATCATAAAAATTATAAAGGACATGATACTCATGATTTTATATACACGATTTCTGTCTCCACCTGCTAAGCCTGTGACATACCTAAGTCTTGCTGTTTAACAAACTCCTAAGGAACTCATTTTTGAATGCTATTAGGGATGTGTATTCATGCTATCTGAAATCTAGTTATACCATGTTTATAAAAAATTCTTAATAAGTCAAATTATCCTATTTGTCCCATTATTCTCCATGACTGTCTACTTGCAACAGAATTGTGTAATTAGGTTATTCTCATTCATATTTCACACCCTGACAGGAAATTAAGGCATGGAAATATCAGTCCTGGCTCAAGCCATATTTTCAATAAATTATAGAATATATTATAGCAATACATCTTTCAACAACACAATAGTCAACCATAGTTTTGTACACAGATGCTGAACCGATGCCCCACTGTAAAAATTCTAGTACGAGGTATTTATACTCTTCCCAGTAATGTGACCTCTAATAGATCTAGTAAGTCTTAAATTAGACAGCCCATGGAAATGAAGAACGTTTTTAGCAAACTTAAATAATGTAAGATACTGCCATTTGCTAAACGCCTGATAAGAATCAGACAATGTGCTGAGTGTAGCACAGAGAAGGGCACAGCATCCCTGTGGGGTAAGTAAGTACTCTCATCACTTTGCAGATGAGGAAGCTAAAACTTTAAGAACTTAAGTAGCTGTTCACTATTCTGGAGACAGAGCTAGAAGTCACGTTCATCTGGCTCTGTAATCAGCATCCTATCCTGCCCCTGCTGCTCCTGCTGCTGCTGCTGCTAAGTCACTTCAGTCGTGTCCGACTCTGTGTGACCCCATAGACGGCAGCCCACCAGGCTCCCCCATCCCTGGGATTCTCCAGGCAAGAATACTGGAGTGGGTTGCCATTTCCTTCTCCAATGCATGAAAGAGAAAAGTGAAAGTGAAGTCACTCAGTCTGTCTGACTGTTAGCGACCCCATGGACTGCAGCCCACCAGGCTCCTCCGTCCATTGGATTTTCCAGGCAAGAGTACTGGGGTGGGGTGCCATTGCCTTCCCCGATCCTGCCCCTAGCTTCATGTTTATATTCAGGGTTCCTTTGCCATCTCACCATAAAATGCTGCCACCTCATCTTAATGGTTGAAGAGTTTCAAGTCTCACTTCTAGCATGTATCATGGGACACAATTTTAAATGTAACTCTGGAAGTTTCCAAGGATATTTAGCTTGATTGCTAAATTCTTTAAGCTGAATTCAGTCTTTCGTGGGCTTCCCCGTCCAGTGCAAATTACGTCACCTGGAGCACAGTGACAGTTGTTACTTTTAAGATTAGGTACAGCCGCTAGGCACAGAGGTTAAATAGTTGTATTCTATCAGAAGGGTGTGTTATTATAGAATCTCCAGGGAGAGTTGTTAAAAATGCGGGTCCCCAGACCCACCCCAGTGATTCTGACTCTGCATCTCTGGGATAGAGACTCAGGTATCTGCATATAACAACTCCTGGTTATTCTGATGCAAAGTCTTGAAGAATCACCCTCTAAGAAACACCAACTTCACAATATATAACACAAAAAAAAGGACAAAAGTGTTTTTTGAAAACAAACAGTAAAGGAAGTTTTCAGGAAGGAATGTATGTATACCGATGGCTGATTCATGTTGAGGTATGACAGAAAACAGCAAAATTCTGTAAAGCAATTATCCTCCACTAAAAAATTAAATTAAAAAAAAATTCCTTCCCCAGTTCTGAAATGTGTACACACTGGGGGACACTGGAGTCAGTGCTCAGAAATTTTGAAAAGCCCCCTAAGAATGCAAAAACCTAGTTTAATAAAGAATGACACAGTTCATAGGTCATTAACTCCAAAGCATGTATTAGGATGATGGCCAAGAGCTCAGTTCAGTCGCTCAGTCATACTTTTTAGGTCCTCTTCACTTTCTGCCATAAGGGTGGTCTCATCTGCATATCTGAGGTTATTGATATTTGTTTTCAATGGGCTGCAAACAGTGTCAGCTTTGGTCTGAAGATGTCAGATATATTTGAGTTGTTTGAGCTTTTAATTCATTGGGACTTAAATGTGTAGCTCTGAATTTAATTCACAAGACCTCAGGATATCTTTGAGTCATTTGAGAATTTAATGTATGAAGACTTATATGAAATGTAAAATTCTGACCATTTTCTTCAACTCCTGAAATATGTATCTCTATGTGATTAACAAAAAAAAAGAAAAAAAAAAATCCTGTCAGCTCAGAAAGGGAATTTGAATAGATACCTTGAAAAATCTGAAAAATAATTGTTAAAATATTTAGGCAATCCCAAGCTAAAGAATCTTGCCATGATTATCACCAGATGTAAACTGATTTATTTAATTATAATTTTTAAAGTACAGATTATAGAAACACCAAACGATCATTTTGGAAACCCCAAAAGCAAGTACACCCCCATTATTTTGTATCTGGAAAAAGAAAATAAAACAAAAAACTGACGTCAAGTAAAGCTTTTAGTATTTTTGTCTAAGTTCAAGAGGCAAAGCTACAGCAGTCCAATGTTACAACTTGGGTCACTGACAGCAAGTTAAGCTCTTTTAAATTTATCTATTTTATCACATACAATTATCTGTGTGTGTGTGTGTGTGTGTGTGAAAGTATTGTTTGCTCAGCAATGTCCGACTCTTTGCAACCCTGTGGACTGTAGCCCACCAGGCTCCTCTGTTCATGGAATTCTCCAGGCAAGAATACTGGAGTGGATAGCCATTCTCTTCTCCAGGTGATCTTCTGGACCCGGGGATCAAACCTGGGTATCCTGCATTGCAGGTGAATTTTTACCATCTGAGCCACCAGGGAAGGCCACNCACCAGGCTCCTCTGTTCATGGAATTCTCCAGGCAAGAATACTGGAGTGGATAGCCATTCTCTTCTCCAGGTGATCTTCTGGACCCGGGGATCAAACCTGGGTATCCTGCATTGCAGGTGAATTTTTACCATCTGAGCCACCAGGGAAGGCCACACACAATTATATGAATGGGTTATTTCAGAGTTTCTTTAAAACATTATATTTTAAATTGAAGGAGCATGAAGATTTCAATGCTTTAGGACAGTTTTACAACGTGAATCATTATTTGTCATAGCAGTTCAGTTCAGTTCAGTTCATTTCAGTCACTCAGTCGTGTCCGACTCTTTGCGACCCCATGAATCGCAGCACGCCAGGCCTCCCTATCCATCACCATCTCCCGGAGTTCACTCAGACTAACGTCCATCGAGTCCGTGATGCCATCCAGCCATCTCATCCTCAGTCATCCCCTTCTCCTCCTGCCCCCAATCCCTCCCAGCATCAAAGTCTTTTCCAATGAGTCAATTCTTCGCATGAGGTGGCCGAAGTACTGGAGTTTCAGCTTTAGCATCATTCCTTCCAAAGAAATCCCAGGGTTGATCTCCTTCAGAATGGACTGGTTGGATCTCCTTGCAGTCCTAGGAACTCTCAAGAGTCTTCTCCAACACCACAGTTCAAAAGCATCAATTCTTCGGCACTCAGCTTTCTTCACAGTCCAACTTTCACATCCATACATGACCACAGGAAAAACCATAGGCTTGACTAGGCGGACCTTAGTCGGCAAAGTAATGTCTCTGCTTTTGAATATACTATCCAGGTTGGTCATAACTTTTCTTCCAAGGAGTAAGCGTCTTTTAATTTCATGGCTGCAGTCACCATCTGCAGTGATTTTGGAGCCCAAAAAAATAAAGTCTGACACTGTTTCCACCTGTCTCTTATACACATCTCCAAGTTGGTCATAACTTTTCTTCCAAGGAGTAAGCGTCTTTTAATTTCATGGCTGCAGTCACCATCTGCAGTGATTTTGGAGCCCAAAAAAATAAAGTCTGACACTGTTTCCACTGTTTCCCCATCTATTTCCCATGAAGTGATGGGACCGGATGCCATGATCTTCGTTTTCTGAATGTTGAGCTTTAAGCCAACTTTTTCGCTCTCCTCCTTCACTTTCATCAAGAGGCTTTTTAACTCCTCCTCACTTTCTGCCATAAGGGTGGTGTCATCAGCATATCTGAGGTTATTGATATCTTTTATTTCTGTATTTTTTTAACTAAAAAAATCATGGCCATTTTTTATGATTTCTTCTACTTCTCTAGAATAGAGAAGATGTTGATATCATTCATTCATTCAAATATTGATCTTTGTTTCCCGTTTATACCTTTAGTTTCTAATTCTGTTTGGTCTATGTTGGGCATCTATAAGCAGGTAGACCCTTTGGTGGGGCCAGCAATAGTCATTGAATCACATTTGTACTGTTAGAGATCAATGCCCAGGAGATTCGGGGAGTAAAAGTGTCTTTTTCTCCTGGATTTTGAAATTTGGAGCTTTTTTCCCCACCATAGCTCTTTCTATCCTCTTTTCTCAGCCCTTTTCCAACTTCCCCTCTGAGCAGGGAGACTGAGTGATGAGGATTCATGTTGATGTATGGCAAAACCAATACAATATTGTAAAGTAATTAACCTCCAATTAAAATAAATATATTTATATATTAAAAAAAAAAAAAGAAAGAAAGAGCTTTGGTACCATACAGACCTGGGCTTGAGCTAGGTTATGAGACTTGGTTTTTTTAGCTAAAAAAGAAAACAATACATACTTTCTGGCTTGAAGCAGAGAGAATGTATGTGAAACTTTTGACACATTATAGACACTGAATAAATGTCAGTTGTTACTGCAGATAATTCAGACAGTCCTTTACATAATGTAAAACATCTTTCCATCCCATGATTGCCAATTCATATCTTGTTTCCCACTTGATATTAATTTAATTAGTATTTAATTCAACTTTTCTGAACTCTTAGAAAGTAGTAAAATCTAGTAGTACTAAAGTAATTAAATTCCTGATCAATAAATTATCTTTGGGATTATCCTTTTCATTAACAGAGAATGAATATACTCACTGGTCTTAAACGTTGACTGATTATCTGAATTTGATAACAGATTTTGTTGTCTTGAGCCAGAAGTTAATAAAGTTTCTTTTGGAAAGAGAGACAAATAGAGCTTCTTCTGACCTCTTTTTAGATTATAGAGCTGGAAGAGATGTCTTGAAAGCATAATTTTCCCTGTTGTAGAAATACAAGCCTTAGGAGCCAAATTGTCTACACCTGCAAAACTAACAGTTCTCCATTGTTAGTTCTCCACTAAAGCCAGGGGATCTGACTCTTAGTTAGGTCCTAGTCATAGGGTTGACCAGGCTTCCCTGGTGGTTCATTTGGTAAAGAATATGCCTGTAATGCAGGAAGCTGCCTGCAGGAGACCATGGGTTTGGTCCCTGGGTCGAGAAGATCCCCTGGAGAAGGAAATTGTAACCCACTCCAGTATTCTTGCCTGGGAAATCCCAAGGACAGGGGAGCCTGAAGGACTACTGTCCATGGAGCCTCAAGAATCAGACATGACTTAGTGACTAAACCACCACCACTACTAGGGTTGACCACAGGCAAGCACCATTATCTACTGTTAGAAGAAAGTTCCCAAGTGTGACCTAGATGATGGTAGGCTTTAATTCATCTCTGATTCCAATCTTTGTTAAATACTGTAAAATACAGTGTAAACATCCTTCACCTCTGAGAATCAGAAATTATTTTGTCTAATTTGGGAAACTAAAAATTCGGTGTCCTTGTGCTCCTTCAGAGCTGTTTATTTTGTTTATTTTTACTTTCTTTCTTCCTTGGCTGCATTGATCATTCTTTTAGCCAAATGTCATGGCACGTCTGGAAACTTGTGAATGTTCTTTTCTTTTTGTGGCCATGAATGTTTATATTTCCTTTAATTTTTAGTAGTGGACTTCCAGGTCTAAATTATGTTTACATTTTTACCTACAAACACACCAGAGAAAGCACAGCTATTTCTTAGGGCAAATGTAGCTGTGTATATATGTTTTCCATTTTTCTATGCACAAAAGGTTATAATCTATGAGTTTAACAATTAGCATAAGAAATAAGAATCTCTGTAGTCTACAAAAAATCTCAGCTTCAATGAAAGGAAGTTTACTATGAGGTGGAGCACTCAGGTTATAGTCTTATCTTTCTTTTTTTTCCTGTGACCTTATTTCTAACATATGGTTGTATATTATTTCTAACATAAATTATAACATTTATGTTTAATAAAAACAAGGTGACTGGACTTGATAAACTGTTCTCAAACTTGTTCAGATTTCAGAAGTTTTATAAATCAGTATTATTTTGAGGAATATGGATCTATTTGATTCCATCAAACTAATGGGTAACAGATTTTAAATTAGGTTATATAGTAAATCACAACCACTGAAAATATTTAGTGTACCCATTCAATCAGTCACCAAACAATAGCAAATGAAGAAATTATAAAATGACCAAAGTTTATAAAAATGATAGGAAAAACATGTAAGAAATGAATTGCCAGTCTATGTTCGATGCAGGATGCAGGACGCTTGGGGCTGGTGTATGGGGATGATCTGGAGGGAGGATGTGGCGTGGGAGGTGGGAGGGGNATGAAGAAATTATAAAATGACCAAAGTTTATAAACATGCTAGGAAAAACATGTAAGAAATGAATTGCCAGTCTATGTTCGATGCAGGATGCAGGACGCTTGGGGCTGGTATCTGGGGATGATCTGGAGGGATGATGTGGGGTGGGAGGTGGGAGGGGGGTTCATGTTTGGGAGTTCGTGTAAAAAAATAAATAAATACAAAAAAAAATGATAGGAAAAAGCACTTAAAATTCCAAGTATTTTATCCTCTGGCTAAATACTTTCTTTACATAGAAGAAAATACCAGAGTCCAATGTTAAATTTCAACCCTTTTCCAGAATATTAAAGGCTAGGATTCTTAAAAAGCTCTGTTTAAGAACTTATGGATATATCTACAAGCTGTAAGATGTCTAAAATACTCCTTGTTGGAAGATTGCGTCTTCTGATTTTACTTGGTTTTCAGTTGTAGATACTAGGTAGGTATTTTATATCTTATCATAAATGCTAATTTAAATGGAATAACCATTGAAATGGAAATTTGGTTCAGGTACAGATTATACTCTGGACCAAAGCTTCTGGAACACAGCGCTTTCTTCCAGTGCTACTCAGATGTCTCCATGGAAACACTCCTCCCCACAGAGAGTAAAGGTGCATCCCAGGGTCTGAGTATTTTGAGACCCATTATAGGTGCATATCTTTGAAATCTGAATCCTAACTTTGAGAATTATGTAAAAAATTTCTGTAAAATTTTAAAAATTACTTATCATCAGAAAAACCCTTATAGTTGGAACTGAATTCAAATGGCTGTACTCTTTCTCCTGAGACTCACTGCTCTGTGGGTGGTGGGAGGTAGGAGTGCACATCCTTCAATTTTCCATCCTCATCCTGACTCAGGACTTCTTTTTATCTCTCTAGCAGATAACCACCATCAAAATATCATTACGAGGAAAGAGAAAATTACCATTTCTCTACAGTAAAAATACCTGTAGCCCTGTTACAAACTAATTACCACAAGCAGGGAAAATTAAAAATAAGACTTTGTTAATTGTCAGGGTTTGTGTCCAGATTAAACACTAGACTGCCTGCATCCATGTGTTGACTCAGTTCCTAGGTGACTCATTATGTAACCTTGGGATAGTAGCTTTTAGTGGGAATGGAAATACAATGTAAATTCTTTTAAACAGAAAGGAGATTCTGTTTTGCAATGACTGAATCCTGAGTAAAAGGAAACTGGCAAAAGACAAAAGAAAGAAAAACAGTTGAAAAAGGATGTTAATTAATGCATGTTCTTTCTCAAGGTAGTATTTATGACGTAGACCAAGCTGCTGTTGAATAATTTAACACTCCTGAAACATTCTGATTATTCAGTAGTTGAAATTACAAATCTCCTGTATTTTGAATTAGATAATTACCTTGAGTTTTCATTGTACTCTCCTTGTTCAAATCAAAACTAAATGTTTAAGATACACTGTCTTATTTCCAAAAATGAGGAGAAATGAGGAAAAACTTTGCCTATTTATTTGCTTTGCAAGTTGAAGATTAATTTTATAGACAAATAGAAAAGAAGTATGTCCTAGATTGATATGCCTCTATCAACACCCCAAAATCTCTTGATCCTTTGGCCTTTTATGGGAACTATCCTGTCATTCATTCCTTCAACAAATAATTTTTAAGTTTCTATGACCTTTCAAAGAACTGCTGTTAGATACCAGAGAAACAAGTATACAAGATGAAGCCCCAGCCCATGAGAAGTAAATGCACAAAGAGTGGGAAAGGGCATATACAACTGCATTAGTAAATAGTGCTACATAAAAAAAATAATAATAATAAAGCAGGATAAAGTGATAGAAAGTGCCCAGACAAGACTATTCAGAAAGAGTGTTCTGAGTCTTGTTAAGACATGCTATCCTTCACATCAGTCTTGGGATGGATTTCATGGATTTGACATGAAAGCAAAGACAATAAATGTAAAATAAAGGAGCAGGACTATATCAAACTAAAAAGCTTCCACACAGCAAAGGAAACCATTGATGAAATGAAAGGGAATGGGGGAAAAAAATTGCAAATCTTATATCTGACAAAAGGCTAAGATCCAAAGGATATTAAGAACTCATATAGCTTACCAGCCACATAAACAGAAACAATCTGACTTTAAAATGGGCAGAAGATCTGAATAGACATTTTCCCAAGACATACAGATGCCCAACAGTTACATGAAAAGTGATCAATATCACTACGAATAAGGGAAATGCAAACCAAACCATAATGAGATCTCATCTCATATCTATTTGTACAGCTATCATCAAAAACATAAGAAATAGTAAGTGTTATGAGGATATGGAGAAGAGGGAATACTTATGTGTTATTGGTAGAAATGTAAAATGGTTCAGCCACTATGAAAGGCAGTATGAAGATTCCTCAAAAAATTAAAAATAGAACTATCATTTTGATCCAACAATTCTAATTCTGGGTATTTATTCAAAGGGAAGAAAATCACTATTTCAAGAAGATATCTACACCCTGTGTTCATTGCAACATTATTCAGAACAGCCCAAACATGGAAACAAGCTAGGTATCCATCAGTGAATGAGCAGATAAAGAAACTGTTGCACACACACACACACAAATATACACAAACACACTGGAATATTATTCAACCATAAAAGGAAGAAATTCCTGTCATTTATGACAACATGTATGGAATCTGAGAGCATTATGCTAAGATAAATACTGTATGATCTCACATATATATAATAAAAAAGAACCATTGACATCAGATAGAGGGAACAGATTGACGGTGACAAAGGCAGTAAGGGTGGGTAGTGGGTTGGGCGAAAGGGGTGAAGTTGATCAAAAGATACAAACTTCCGGTTATAAGTCCTGAGAATGTAATGCAAAAAAAGAAAGAAAGAAATTCTCTTTGATCAGCAACCTGAAATAACAAAGGGAGAGAACCTGATGGAGATCTGGAAGAAGAATACCCTTGAATCCAGGGGGAAACACTTGGTTTAGTTAAGGAAGAGCCAGGAAGCTCTGTGGCTGAAGCAGAGCAATCAGGGAGGCTGGTGGTAGGAGATGAGTATGGAATGGTAGGGAGGGGCAGGCCCTCCAAGGTCTCAGAGGCCTTTGGTGAGGACTTTAGATTTGATTTTAGAATGATGAGAAAGTATTGGAGAAATTTCAAGATGAAAGATGTTATTTTATTTACATTTTAAAAGACCACTCTGGTTGCTGTGCAGAAAAAATAGACTGTGGAGAAGCAGAAGAATGGAGGCAATTTAAGTTGGTATGCAGAGTCTAGACAGGAGATGATGGTGGCTTCAACTGGGCTAGAAGTTGTGGAGATGGTATAAAATAGTTGAATTGGGGACATATTTGAAAGCAGAGTCCACAGAGAAGCTGTGTAGTGGGTTGAATGCTTTCAGTCACTCAGTCGTGTCTGACTCTTTGTGAACCTATGCCCACCAGGCTCTCTGTCCATGGGATTTTCCCAGCAAGAATGGGTTGCCATTTCCTTCTCCAGTAAGGGGTTGAATGGTGGCCCCTAGAAAGATACATCTACATCCTAATCCCTGAAACCTGTGAATATAACTTTATTTGGAAACAAGATATTTCTGGATGGAATTGAGGATCTTTAGATAGGATCATTCTGAATTATTTGGTATGCCTTAGATCCAATGACAAGTATCCTTATACAGAAAAAGAGAAGCCACAGACACAGGAAAGAAGTGGAGAAGGCCATGTGAAATTGGCAGCAGAAACTAGAGTTATACAGCCATAAACTCAGGAATGCTTGTAAGAGACAGTAAGGATTTTTTTCCTATGGCATTTGGAGGGCAGGCAACCCTGCCGACACCTTGTTTCAGACTTCTGGCCTCCAGACCAATGAGATATCTAATTCCTTTTATTTTAAGCCACTAAGTTTGCAGTGATTTGGTACATGAGCCCTAGGAAACAGGATGGTAAATTGTATACAGTATCTGAGGCAAATCTGTAGTTCAGGAAGAGGCCAGGGCTCTTACCCTGTCTCTTATACACATCTAGATGTGTATAAGAGACAGATGCTAGATATGGTTGCCTCCTAGCCCAGGGCTCTTTCCATTGGAATTGACATTCTCTGACATTCAAACAGTTCCTTGCAGATTGCAAAGCACTTTCACTTATGTTTCCCCACTTTACCTCCCTCTTTCTCAGTCATTCCGAGCTGAGCAAAGAGTCTGGGAGCTGCTAAGTGATTTGACTTAAGGTCACACAGCTGGTACATGACAAATCTGAGCTGGGGCTTCCTCCTCTCTGGCCCCTCCCACCCTCCTGGGCTGCATNCAGCCATCTCATCCTCTGTCATCCCCTTCTCCTCCTGCCTTCAATCTTTCCCAGCATCACAGTCTTTTCCAGTGAGTCCGTTATTTGCATCAGGTGGCCAAAGTATTGGGGTTTCAGCTTCAGCATCAGCCCTTCCAATGAATTTTTAGGACTGATTTCCTTTAGAATGGACTGGTTGGATCTCCTTGCAGTCCAAGGGACTCTCAAGAGTCTTCTCCAACACCACAGTTCAAAAGCATCAATTCTTCAGCCCTCAGCTTTCTTTATAGTCCAACTCTCAAATCTATACATGACCACTGGAAAAACCAAAGCTTTGACTAGATGGACCTTTGTTGGCAAAATAATGTCTCTGCTTTTAAATATGCTATCTAGGTTAGTCATAGCTTTTCTTCCAAGGAGGAGGCATCTTTTAATTTCATGGCTGCAGTCACCATCTGCAGTGATTTTGGAACCCGAGAAAATAATTTCTCTCACTGTTTCCATTGTTTCTCCATCTGTTTGCCATGGAGTGATGGGACTGGATGCCATGGTCTTAGTTTTTTGAATGTTGAGTTTTAAGCCAACTTTTTCACTCTTTTCTTTCACCTTCATCAAGAGGCACTTTAGTTTCTCTTCACTTTCTGCCCATATTCTCTTCAATTTTTTTGGGAGGGGGGCAACTTTAAAAACCAGCATTTATTCCTTGATTGTAAAGAAAATATATCACCCATATGTCATGACTCTGAGATGACTTCTGTTAGTATTTTTAAATGCTTCCCTTTAAATTCTAGACATTTGGGTTCATTTTACATAATGTGCTGTGCTGTCCTTTGTTTAGTCACTCTTTGCAACCCCATGGACTGTAGTGCGCCAGGCTCCTCTGTCCATGGAATTCTCCAGGCAAGCATACTGGAGTGGGTAGCCATTTTCTTTTCCAGGGGATCTTCCTAACCCAGGGATTGAATTCGGGTCTCTTGCATTTTAGGCAGATTCTTTACCATCTGTGGAGAAAGAAATGGTAACCCACTCCAGTATTCTTGCCTGGAAAATCCCATGGACGGGGGAGACTGATAGGCTACAGTCCATGGGGTCACAAGCAGTCGGATACAACTGAGCGACTTCACTTCACTTTTACCATCAGAGCCACCAGCGAAGCCCCATCATGATCATACCTATTTTTTATTGAATGTTTACTATGTGCTAAATAACCTGTGTTGAATGATGTAGAAATGTGCATATGTAATCTTATCCCTCCATCAACCTTGAGAAGTAAGTTTTATTCCCATTTTACAGATGAAAAAATTGTAATCAGCTTTGGCATTTAATACCTTATTGTAGTTAGGACTTCTAAAATCAAATGATTTCATATCTAAGATCTAAAGCATTTTACATTACTTTTACTTAAGGAATTGTTACAACATCTCTTTCTAGAGAGATGGATATATATTCCTTAATTTTCTTCCATTTCCACTTGAGATTTCTATAACTCCAGAGTAAAGATATTGAAGACTAAGATACACCTGAAATTTTTAGTTCTTTACTTTGGAGGTGACATAACTGACAAGATATAAAAACTCACAAGGAGAAAATAATGTATGGAGTAATTATCATGTATCAGGCATTGTGCTAACGATTTTACGTGCATGTATTAAAACATCAAATGCTCAATGAGGCACAGAATGTTTAAGTGATTTAGCTAAGGACCCATATCAAATAAGAAGCAAGGCTAAAATTTCAATCCATGTTGGTCTAGTTTTAAAATCCATTCCCTTTACCACAAACTGCCTAAATGACCTACACATTGGGATATTGATTGTTACCATGAGAAGAGAGTAGAAAATTGGGAGGGAACCTATAATGGATCTGGTTTTATCCTACCTTTCTAGATTTTGTTTATGTTCCCTTATATGTACCCTATGTTTTAGACAAATGCCTTACATTTTCCTTCCTGTTAAGGTTTTACTCACCCATCGTTCCATTTGCTTTAATTCTGTTTATTCTTGAGATATCAATTCAAATATTAACTCCTACATGTAGTCCTTCCTTGACCTCTTTCAGAGTTTCTCTCCCTCTATAGTCCATAACTCTCTTACAGAAAATATCCCTAAGTGACTTGTGCTGAGATTATATGTATATACATACACACACTCACACACACACACACATTTTATCTCTATTCTAGTCTGTAACGTTATTTAGAGGGAAAGAATATCTTCTTGAACTTTGTTTATTGTCAATAGTATCTTTTCTTTAAACGGTACTCAATTTGTGGACTTTGTTATTTTGAAAAAACTAGGAAATTTATAAGTTATGATTAAATGCAATCATGCTTTAATTGACAAATTTTCTTATGGTTTATAACCACAGGGTCCCCCGTTTCAGCTCTTTCTGGTAAAAATATACCAATAACTCTAAAATTTTAATATGCATAGGAATACACAATGGACCTTGTTAAAATGAAGATTCTGATTCTGTAGGACTGGAGATTCTTTATTTCTAACAAGATCCCAGATGATGGCAATGCTGCTGATTCACAAACCACTTGTTTGAGTAATGAGAGATTTTTAATCCTAATGAAACACAATAAATCATTGTCAACAATTAAGAATGTTTCATTTACCTTACTACGTAATATCCTACTTTGCAGACAGGCTAGGCAAATTCCTTCTTGTTCCCAAGGCAACACATTCTCCAAACCTATACCTAGACAAGGAAAAAGAACAGGTTATCTTTAATTCACTGAGCAGATATTGAATTGCTACCTGGAGGACTTTAAAAAGGGGAAAGAAAAAACCTTTCTCCACTGACTTAGCACCACCTAATTTATGTGTGCACTGTATTTTAATCTTTGGAATAAGGAAAATTAATTCAATTTGGAAAATTCTTAAAATCTTGGATTTAGGTTGCTAATACAATTTTATGAGTAAAAAGGATTTGGAATTTTAATACTAGGTAGTGTTCAGGAATAGATACTAGGTACTATATGTTTCTCAATTTTTCTTGGTAAAAGCATGATTGAAGTTTGAAAAAGCTTCCTTGAATACTAAAATGCTTTTAAGACTGTTCATTTTAAGATAAGCTATCCTGGAAAATAATAGCCTTTCTCAGGAATCAGGCAGATTTCTTTTCCTTGGAATTACCAGTCTAGTGACTAACCAAGACTTGGAAAGCATTTTGTGCTGCTCAATGAAATGTAATAATATATAAATATATTGAACAAAAACCCAGAAAACATTCAGTGGAAATATTTTTATCTCTTGCTTCTATTTTAACTTTCTCTTATTAAAATTTATCCTTATAGTTAGGACTTTGGGAAGGTCATCTACACACTACTGTATTTAAAACGAATAACAAACAAGAACATATTGTATACCATATGAAACTCTGCTCAATGTCTTGTGCCAGCCTGGATGGGATGGGGCTTTGGGAAAGAAGGGTAAATGTATGTGGATGGCTGAGTCCCTTGGCTATTAACCTGAAACTACAACATTGCTTATCAGCTATACCCCAACACAAAATAAAAAGTTTCAAGTTAGGAAAAAATAAAACAAAAACATATCATTAGTGGACATCTAAACCAAAGATTTTCAAGCTGGTTTTAGAAAAGACAGAGGAACCAGAGATCAAATTGCCAACACCCACTGGATCATGAAAAAAGCAAAAGAGTTCCAGAAAAACATCTATTTCTGCTTTATTGACTATGTCAAAGCCTTTGACTGTGTGGATCACAATAAACTGTGGAAAATTCTGAAAGATATGGAAATACTAGACCACCTGATCTGCCTCCTGAGAAATCTGTATGCAGATCAGGAATCAACAGTTAGCACTGGACATGGAACAGACTGGTTCCAAATAGGAAAAGGAGTACGTCAAAGCTGTATATTGTCACCCTGCTTATTTATATGCAGAGTACATCGTGAGAAATGCTGGGCTGGAAGAAGCACAAGTTGGAATCAAGATTGCTGGGAAAAATATCAATAACCTCAGATATGCAGACGACACCACCCTTATGGCAGAAAGTGAAGAGGAGCTAAAAAAGTCTCTTGATGAAAGTGAAGGAAGAGAGTGAAAAAGTTGGCTTAAAGCTCAACATTCAGAAACTGAAGATCATGGCATCTGGTCCCATCACTTCATGGCAAATAGATGGGGAAACAGTGGAAACAGTGTCAGATTTTACTTTTTTGGGCTCCAAAATCACTGCAGATGGTGATTAGAGCCATGAAATTAAAAGACGCTTACTCCTTGGAAGGAAAGTTATGACCAACCTAGTTAGCATATTAAAAAGCAGAGACATTGCTTTGTCAACAAAGGTCCATCTAGTCAAGGCTATAGTTTTTCCAGTAGTCATGTATGGATATGAGAGTTGGACTGTGAAGAAAGCTGAGCACCGAAGAATCGATGCTTTTGAACTGTGGTGTTGGAGAAGACTCTTGAGAGTCCCTTGGACTGCAAGGAGATCCAACCAGTCCATTCTGAAGATCAGTCCTGGGTATTCTTTGGAAGGA
>SJYX01006485.1:55127-129115 GCA_006410675.1 Oreotragus oreotragus
AGGCGGATTCTCTACCACTGGCCACCCGGTAGGCAGAGTAAGTGTGTATATACAAATATAAATTTTACAGTGAAATGTATTGTATTTATTTCATTTTAATCAAACATTTAATGTCACATATTACCTTTCCTTTTTATATAACAATATTAAGAAAATATATCTATGAAACCCCAATTTCCTGGGGATGACAGCATTTGGATTCAAATTGTCCCTTGATTATGTTACTTAGCCTTTCTGAAGTTTGCTCCTAAATTTTTCTCTATATTCAACTTTAAAATTCAAAAGGGTTTACAGTGAGAAAATATTATTTATCCATATAAATGGCTCAGAGCTAGGTTTATCTAAGTTTTTATTTAATGATTTTATCCAAATAAGGTCTCAGACTTTAAAACTTCATTTGGAAAGACAAGTGATGTATATTCCTGCTCAGAGAGTGTTTCTCCATTTGTTCAGTGATTGCAAAGGTATCACATGTGTATTAATATAAGGCTTTAAGAATCCTAGCTCAGGGAGAAAAGTTAACCCTCCCACCCCCAGGGTTACTTGCCAACTTTACTTTCATTTGATTCCAAGTTGAAACGTTTCCCAGTAGTCTCAAAGTTCTTTCACTGGTATTTTTTGAAATGGCTTGCTTTTTGCCCAGGAATTGCTTTCATCATGGGGTTACAGTCCATGCTCAGCATTTCTCTTCTTCTTAAAGCCGTTGAGCAGTTTCAAGGGTAAATCGTTTTCTATTTGGCTCAGTGCCATTGGCTTGGAGAACCCTCAGGGACCACTGCCCCAACAGAACCGCACACAGGGCACCCTGCTTCGGCATCTTTAAACTGGCTCTCTGAGCTGCAGAACATGTCAGCTCTGGTCATCCACTCTCGCATGTTACAGGCACCTGCTGCATCTGACAGGGACCTTTCTGCAAGTACATGTGGGGGTCAGCCTTGTAAAGTCTTTATCACTTGCAGATTATTGCAGAGTGGCTACGAGCTGTGGTGTGATCCTGTCACACGGAGAGACTGGTCACATTTCCAGAACACCAGGGAAGGGACACCTGCAGACTTAATATTCATGGGCTTTTCAAAAACTTCTGTGTTACTCCAGGAAAACAAGACGCAACTAAAATCATTGATCTGAGAAATAATCTGAGAGGAATGTATCAGTTGATATTTTGGTCTAAGATTTTGTGAAAAGCAAACACAAATATTTTTAAAATTGACTATTATTTCCCCTTTTTTCCTAGAAATGTATAGAGTTACAAAAAGAATCTCCTCTCAGGTCTTCTAGAAATTTCTTGCGTATTATTTAAATTCATTTTTTAAATTATTTTACATATTTAAATTGTATTTGTCTTTATTATTGTCTTTTCCTCTCCTCTCCACTGTCATTAGCTAGCTACTGTTCTTTTCTTTTTAATGCATAAAATGTCAAACCTGCCAACATAATACCAAATCAAACCAAACAATAATCCATGATGGATGGTTTTCCTTATATCATTTCTCCTATCATTTCTCCATTCTCTGATTTACATGACTTCTCTTACATATTAGCTGTCTTCTCTTTTCTCTTAATAATATTGTTCTAATTTCATCATTTATTCTGTTCTAAGAATGGTGCTCTATTAATTGTACCAGCGCCCTTTCATTACTTTTTCATGTAATGGATACTCTCACCCATTCGACTCAAGACATTTCTGTAGTCCTCAGGTTTTGCTCTTCCAAACTCTTCACATCAGCCTGCTATACTCAGGAGCTCTATGCTTTATTCTATTTGTAACCATTAGGCATTCCTTCCTGCTGGGAAAGGGAGCAAACCAACAACCAACACCTTTTTTTTTTTCTTGTCTTAGCTCTTAAACCGGGGAAGGCAATGGCACCCCACCCCAGTACTCTTGCCTGGAAAATCCAATGGACGGAGTAGCCTGGTGGGCTGCAGTCCATGGGGTCGCTAACAGTCGGACAGACTGAGCGACTTCACTTTCACTTTTCTCTTTCATGCATTGGAGAAGGAAATGGCAACCCACTCCAGTATTCTTGCCTGGAGAATCCCAGGGATGGGGGAGCCTGGTGGGCTGCCGTCTATGGGGTCACACAGAGTCGGACATGACTGAAGTGACTTAGCAGCAGCAGCAGCAGCTCTTAAACAGTTATTTCCAACTCTACATACATTCTTCCTTAAGATTCTTCAAAATGTATTTGCGTTGTTCTCTTTTGAATTCAAGCTTATTTGCAGAAGCTTCCTTCGAAGTAGCTGCGAGAGTTACTTTCCATCTTTAGGATGCAATTGCCATCTATTTATTACCCACTGATGTTATTTTGCTATCTTGTCCCTTTCCCGCTTCTTTCTCTTTGAGAAGAGCCAGCTCTCCCATCATGACTTTGAATGGGCAAGTTGAAGCATCTCTTTCTCTGTCTCTTTCCCTCTTGTTCAAATGGCAGAACCACAAAAACGAAAAGTCACTGTACGGGGAAGCTCTGAAATCATTATTCTCAGTCTTTCGTTTCTCTGGGATGAAAAACCACTAGGGTCCTTTAAAATCTATTTACCCGATCATTCTAGAGGCAGTAAGTTTCTTAAGATGCTGCACACATAGTCACATGAAGCTAAGATACATCTATATGTATAACTATAAACAGAGATAAACATTAGATAATTTAAATAGAAACATAAAGCAAGAAAATGTAAAATACAATCTAAAGAAGACTTGCCATGTGCCTAACAGGCAGAATATTTCTTCCATGAGGTTGTTTTTAAAAGCATGAATGCATGTAGACCACATGGCATTTCTTTATCACATGAGATTTAATATCTTTTAAAATGTCTCCATATTCTGACACAGATTTTGTGTGACAGTTAGGGCAACGTAACACTCTATAAGTGAGGTTTTTGCCCCAATACTAAAAGACACTGAAAATAATTTACCTTTGCAAATGTTCGATATAATCCTTTGACACACTGTCTCACAGGTTTTCACAACAGCTTTGTGACGGAGTAGCGACTGTCATTATTAACCTCCCAACATTTCAGATAATGCAAGAAGCTCAGACCTTGTCCAGTGGCACAGAGTAATGACAGCTGGCTCCAGCATGGTGCGCTGCAGACGAAAGCACAGCTCTCTCCACTTTGGGACTGCTGGCCTTGCATCCATGCTGGCCTTAATTTAAATTCAAGTTTTAAATAAGGAGTCTCAGATGCAAAGCCCTTTCTTGGCTGCTAAAGCAGTTCTCTATGCTTTAGAAGGATACTTAACCTTTCTCTCTTTCATTTTCTTCCCTCCTAAAATCAGCAGGTGCTTCTCAATGGCCTTTCTGCTCCCTTTGACCCTCACAGCCTCAGATATAAATAACACCACCACTGGTTGGTCTCTTAATACCAATAACTTTCACCACTAGCTCCAATCATATTTTTGTCTTAATTATGCATCCCTAACTCATATTATAGATTCCTTTTTGCCCTATCCCATTTGGTCTCCCAGCTTTAGTTTTGGCCTGGGGAATAGGTTAAGGTTTGTGTCCACAAATATTGACTGTCTGCTGCCTCCGATGTGCCCGGTACCAAGGCTGCTGATCTGCAATGAGGAATCTTTCTTCCTCCCAAGCCCAGAGACCGCTATCCAGGTATCCATCACATCAGCTCTGCCTTCCTCTCTTCTTTGCTCCAGGTTCTGGGCTGAGGAAGCCTGCCTTTCATCTCACCATCTTCCCCTTTCTAAAGCCTTTAAACTCACCCTCAGGAAGAATCCTTCTCCCCAGAGAGACAGCACTACTGCTTTTCCCCTCTGCCAAACTTTCTTCCTCAATTCCACTTCAAGATGTCCTCAGTGTTCAATCTGTAATTCACAGTTTCTCACACTCTCATCTTGCGGCATGAAGCCAATGGGTGTCAGTAGGAGCCCTGGAGAGATGGAGAACATCTTGCAAACACGAGTGAAGGAGGAGAGTAGATGTCACAGCGACACTGATCCATCTTTATTATCTGGCAGCGTTGGCTGCCTAGAGCAGTGTAAAGGAGGAATAAGAATTCCCCATGCAAACTGCGCCCAAGGGAAACACCCGTCTGAGAACCTGAGTTCAAGTCTCAGCTCTGACAATCTCTTCCTGAATGAACTTGCAGCAAATAACCTTCTTTTAACATAGGCGTGCTTTAACAGTGTACATTTTAAATAAGTCCTGTTGAGAGTGGGGCTCAAATGAGCTCATTTGTGTGGGTGGATTCAGTAGGGGTTTTGTGAACTGAGCTAAAGACATTTCTGAGAGCAGCAGAGGAGGCTGTGTATCTGGGAGACAAGGGTAGGAGCAAGAGATGAAAGAGAGATTCAGAAAAGGAGATGAACGGGGGCACAATGATCAATTCTACATATTCTGTAGTTTTGCACAGGACCCCTCAGCAGTCCACGACTCCTGATACTGCTCTCTGGGACCCCGCAGCGGAAATTAAGAAACCGGAACTCCTCGGAAGGCTGCAGGCTTCATATTTTCCCAGTTCTAGCAGGCACCTGGATGGGGGCTTGCAGTCACATCATTTCAGTTGCTGCTCATAATAGAAGAGAATTTCCTCCTTCAGCCCTGCCCATATCTCCACTCAACTCCATCCCCTCGCTAGTGAAAATAAAAGAAAAAGAAAAGGGGGGAGTCAAGTACCCATAAGTTCAGTCTCCCCCAAATTACGAGGTTATACACAGGGACTCCCTGTTCAGAAGGAACATCTGACGGGAAGGCCGTGGCGGCAGCACGTTTCTTTGCGTCTTTCCCTCTGATATCTACAAGTGATCGTCTGGGGGGAACTTGAACGTGGTCGGCCTTTTATGTGCTCTGGTTTTCTGTCCTGATTCTGCCCTTCCTCTGCCGATGGGGTGTGTTCTGTGGTGACTGTTCACCTCATACCAAGATACTCGTCTCCTTCATGTCCACAGAAATTTGATGCATTCATTCTCTCCACCCCAAAAATGGCTTTGGCAAAGCATCTTTTCTGGTTTCCTCTGATACACAGTTCCTTCAGTTGTATTTTCCTGATCAAAATGGTCAAGAGGCTCACTCATCTGATTTATGACATTGCAGTCCTCTTTTTCCGTCTTCTGGCAACCATTTGATTTCTGACTACTCTGGACATAGGACAGTTTTATCTGTGACCTACTTGTACTGCAAAATCAAGCCCAGAGTTCATTTTCTTTTCCAGATATTTGTTGTCAAGTTCATCATCTACTACCATTGTCTTAAAATTCAGCTCCTGTGTACTCAGGAGTTTTTTTCTGGACATGGAACTGTCTCTCAGAATTACACCACATGCCAGTTTAACCAAATTTCTTAACTTATTATCCATGTGTTGGGGCCACATTTTTATTTTGTAGAGCCACTGAATTTCTTTCTTCCTTTGTAACGTTAACTAGGTCCTTATTTTTTATTTTTATTTTTTCTGTCCATCTCCTTTTCTTTCTGGAATTTTAGAGAAATCCCAACAATAGCTATTCAGCACCTATTGTATGCCAGGGTTAGGGTTAGAAGAACTAGAGACACAAGGCATAGTCTTGCCTTCTAGAAAATTATAATCTAGTTGTGGGTCATGAATAAATACTGAATTAGAAATCCAAATCTCTGGGGACCATCCTGTTCTGTCCCTAACTCAGTTTTGTGGCCTTGGTAATGGTTAGCTTATTTTGTGTAACCTAATCACCATCCATCTAAGTAACAAAGGATGTGTGAAGCTGACCTGTGTTCAAGAGAATCGAAGTGTTCCTGGGGAGGCTTAAACAAAATAAAAGTGAAAATAAGGTTAGAGGGACTTTGTTTAAAAGCATAAATAATCTGAAGACTATCACTAAATGAATTGTTCTGATTAACTGTATGTGTTGTTTATTCTCTTGATCAGATCCTGGAGGACTGGCTATAGCTTATAAATAAATATATGTATTTGTGAAATAATCATGCTAGAATACATATGAATGTGTGTACAGTATGTGTGCTTATACTCACATTTGAAAATAATGACCAGAATTTTGGTCTTTAAAATTAATCACTCGGAACACTATAGCCTTGGGCCAGGTGGTGAGAGTCACCGACATATTGCTGCCTCCTTTCTGGCTTATGTTCTGGAAAAGGGTCTGAGTACGGATGAAAAGGGGAAATTGAGCGACAGGCCTGCCTCAGGTTAGAGAGCAGGTTGGGGCTGGAGCCAGGAATAGCCCACAGCAGGATTCCTGAGTGATAATCGGCCCGCGTGACCCGGGGCAGGCTTTGCCGATAGCGGAGGGAAGGCTTATCGATCCTCAAGCTCGCCATTCCATCCTCCCTTCCGAAAGGGGTGCTGTGAGCAGTGGCGGGAGGCAGGCAGGAGACCCGGGCCCTGGAGGGCTGAAGGCATGGCCTCAGTAAGGGCAGGGCAGAAAGTAGCCTCCGCTGATCCTTTTTTTTTTTTTTTTTCTTTTCCTGTGACTCCTTCTTCACCGGGTACACCCTGGTCAAGAACCTTCCAAGGCCCCTATTGCTGGCTCTTTGCCCAAGAGCAGTGGGAGGCGCACAAGCCAGCCTGGTGGGAAGACTAGCCAGACGTGCGCCTCCGCGTCAGCCCTCGCCGCTCTCCCCTTCACCGGGTGACAGATGCATTGTTCTGCGGGCGAGGCGGGCAGCGGGACCCGGCGCCCCCGCCCCTCCTCCGCCTGCGGCCCGCGCACCGCCGCGCATCCCAGCCGGCCCACCCTGCGCGGCCAGGAGGCCCGGCGCGGTGGACGGCCATCCCCTAACTTTTAGCAACACCTGCTACCAGCGTGCCTGTTGGTGGCCTGAATGAAGCTGGCTGTCGGTGCAGGGGGCTGGGGGGAAGCTTTTATATTTATTGCCCCGAGGGGGGAAGTCCGGGAGCTGTCCCGTGGGACCGGAAAACAGCAGGCACGTCGGCCGGAGCGAAAAAGCGATCAAGCGCCCACACGGGGGGACACTTCACCGACCGCGGGGCTGGCCCTCTTCCTCCAACCTGGCAAAGACGGCTGCATTGTCTTTGGAAGTTTCCAGTGACCTCGTTTGTCCTGACTGCAGGGAAGCTTTTAGCCCCCACAGAAGTGGAATCTGCAGTTTCCTCCAGGCAGGACCTTTTCACGGCGTGACTCAGCCTCACTTCTCCCGGCGGGACGGGAACGGCCCTGAGTGAAGGAAATTTAATTAACTTTAAAAAGGAGGGGGAGGGGGGTGGGGATGGAGGATGCTTAATTTGTATTAGGCAAATGCATTTCCAAAGGCCTGTTGAAATTTCCTCTTCCAGGCCTTTAAAATAGGACACACACCAAAAACAGAACTTGGTCTTTTTTCTCTCCTGTCGCTCGTTTCTCGGCTCAGCTTTCCAATTCCCATCTCATCTGAGTTTGCAAGTCTGAAATCCTCTTGATGACTCTCTACCCTGCCAGGCACATCCTGTGAGTGAGTGAAGTCGCTCAGTCATGTCCAGCTCTTTGCGATCCCATGGACAGTAGCCTGCCAGGCTCCTCAGTCCATGGAATTTTCCAGGCAAGAATACTGGAGGGTGTTGCCATTTCCTTCTCCAGGGGAATCATCCTTACCCAGGGATTGAACCTGGGTCTCCCGTGTTGCAGGCAGCCGCTTTATCGTCTGAGCCACCAGGGAAACAATGGTTGGCACATCCTGAAGTGAAGTGAAGTGAAGTGAAGTCGCTCAGTCGTGTCCGACTCTTTGCGACCCCGTGGACTGTAGCCTACCAGGCTTCTCCGTCCATGGGATTCTCCAGGCAAGAATACTGGAGTGGGTTACCATTTCCTTCTCCAGGGGATCTTCCTGATGAAATCCTTTCCCTTCTGCCTTTGCACCATCTCTCACAGGGGGCTTTTGCTCGATGTTTTCAGAGACATGGTCGTGCATTTCTTCCGCTCTCAGATGGTAACCAGGGTCTGCAGTCTCTCACTCTCCAGCTCTCCAGCCCATACGCTGCTACCATATTGTCATATACTCATTATCCCAGTAACATTAGAGGACTGCCTATTCTCCGTAGTAAAATGTGCAGCTCCTTGATGGGACGTTCAAGACCTTTATCTACCAACATTATTTGCCTTCTTTGTATTAAAACTCTTTGCATTGGTCAAAATAATTCATCAAAAATTCCCTAAAAACATCTTTTTTTTTTTTTTTTTTCTCCTGCCTCCGTCCCGTGTGCCCTATCCAAAACACCTCTCACCTCTCTACTGAAACTTTGCTCATTTGGGACTTCCCTGGTGGTCCATTGGTTATGACTTCACCTTCCAATGCAGGGGGCATGAGTTAAGAAGCTAAGATCCCACATGCCTTGGAGCCAAAAAACAAAAACACAAAACAGTTACAACATTATAACAAATTCAATAAACTCTAAAAATGGTCCACATTAAAAAAAAAAAAAACTTCATCCATCCTTCAAAGTCTAGGCCAAGTATTCCTTTTAAGTGTGAACCTTTTTCCAGTTTCTCAGAGGGGAAAAGAAATATATGTTTCCTTCCTCAAGAAATCTAACACTGTTTGTACCAGTCTTGGGCAATTTATTACACATTGCTAGCAATTTGTCCACATATCTTCTCTCTTTCTAGCTCCTCTGACACACCCTAGGAAAGATAGGCAAAATGATTAGTTGCCTGCTTAATTAACACAGCCTTGAAAATATCTGTTAAGTGCCCATTAAGTATCCAGTAGTGTTTTTACACTATTCATTTATGAATGACCTACTTAGAGTAAAATAAAGGACATTTTAAAGCCTCAGAAGAACAGTCACCTCTGTTTCCCTCCAACGCTGACCCTGGCATGTATCCTGCCACACCTACTTCTGACCAAGGGCATGCATTTGTGTAGTCTGTAGCCATGGAAGTCGTGAGGTCAGCTAACAGTGGAATACTGGGCTTAGTAGCGCTATGTAGAAGCCAAATGAACCAACCAAGGGCAAGTAACAAGGCTTTATAATATGGTCTATAAGGAAACACATTTACTTAAATCCCAAAGCAGAACCAGCTATTATATTTTATCTAATACAAGCAAAGTAAAAATACACATACCCCCATATGAACTAGTCAAGCAACATTTCCAAAGCGTGAAGTTCTCGAAATGCTCTTTTTAGCTTAATGTCCTTACATGAAATCTGATATAAGATAAAATTTAGATGTCCTTCTTCAAAATGCATTATAACCAGAAGATGCTACAAACCCAAGTGGCCCTAAAAAGGGTCCAGAAACCACAGTGTGTGTGAATTAGTGGGGGCATTGGGGGGGGGCAGTTGGGGGGTGGGAGTCCCCCATACCATTACCATCAGGCAGTATTTGAACATCAGCTGGGTTCATTGAACTCATTTCTGACATCATCTATCCCAAAGTAGAATTCACTTCAAGATGTCCTCAGTGTTCAATCTGTAATTCACAGTTTCTCACACTCTCATCTTGCGGCATGAAGCCAATGGGTGTCAGTAGGAGCCCTGGAGAGATGGAGAACATCTTGCAAACACGAGTGAAGGAGGAGAGTAGATGTCACAGCGACACTGATCCATCTTTATTATCTGGCAGCGTTGGCTGCCTAGAGCAGTGTAAAGGAGGAATAAGAATTCCCCATGCAAACTGCGCCCAAGGGAAACACCCGTCTGAGAACCTGAGTTCAAGTCTCAGCTCTGACAATCTCTTCCTGAATGAACTTGCAGCAAATAACCTTCTTTTAACATAGGCGTGCTTTAACAGTGTACATTTTAAATAAGTCCTGTTGAGAGTGGGGCTCAAATGAGCTCATTTGTGTGGGTGGATTCAGTAGGGGTTTTGTGAACTGAGCTAAAGACATTTCTGAGAGCAGCAGAGGAGGCTGTGTATCTGGGAGACAAGGGTAGGAGCAAGAGATGAAAGAGAGATTCAGAAAAGGAGATGAACGGGGGCACAATGATCAATTCTACATATTCTGTAGTTTTGCACAGGACCCCTCAGCAGTCCACGACTCCTGATACTGCTCTCTGGGACCCCGCAGCGGAAATTAAGAAACCGGAACTCCTCGGAAGGCTGCAGGCTTCATATTTTCCCAGTTCTAGCAGGCACCTGGATGGGGGCTTGCAGTCACATCATTTCAGTTGCTGCTCATAATAGAAGAGAATTTCCTCCTTCAGCCCTGCCCATATCTCCACTCAACTCCATCCCCTCGCTAGTGAAAATAAAAGAAAAAGAAAAGGGGGGAGTCAAGTACCCATAAGTTCAGTCTCCCCCAAATTACGAGGTTATACACAGGGACTCCCTGTTCAGAAGGAACATCTGACGGGAAGGCCGTGGCGGCAGCACGTTTCTTTGCGTCTTTCCCTCTGATATCTACAAGTGATCGTCTGGGGGGAACTTGAACGTGGTCGGCCTTTTATGTGCTCTGGTTTTCTGTCCTGATTCTGCCCTTCCTCTGCCGATGGGGTGTGTTCTGTGGTGACTGTTCACCTCATACCAAGATACTCGTCTCCTTCATGTCCACAGAAATTTGATGCATTCATTCTCTCCACCCCAAAAATGGCTTTGGCAAAGCATCTTTTCTGGTTTCCTCTGATACACAGTTCCTTCAGTTGTATTTTCCTGATCAAAATGGTCAAGAGGCTCACTCATCTGATTTATGACATTGCAGTCCTCTTTTTCCGTCTTCTGGCAACCATTTGATTTCTGACTACTCTGGACATAGGACAGTTTTATCTGTGACCTACTTGTACTGCAAAATCAAGCCCAGAGTTCATTTTCTTTTCCAGATATTTGTTGTCAAGTTCATCATCTACTACCATTGTCTTAAAATTCAGCTCCTGTGTACTCAGGAGTTTTTTTCTGGACATGGAACTGTCTCTCAGAATTACACCACATGCCAGTTTAACCAAATTTCTTAACTTATTATCCATGTGTTGGGGCCACATTTTTATTTTGTAGAGCCACTGAATTTCTTTCTTCCTTTGTAACGTTAACTAGGTCCTTATTTTTTATTTTTATTTTTTCTGTCCATCTCCTTTTCTTTCTGGAATTTTAGAGAAATCCCAACAATAGCTATTCAGCACCTATTGTATGCCAGGGTTAGGGTTAGAAGAACTAGAGACACAAGGCATAGTCTTGCCTTCTAGAAAATTATAATCTAGTTGTGGGTCATGAATAAATACTGAATTAGAAATCCAAATCTCTGGGGACCATCCTGTTCTGTCCCTAACTCAGTTTTGTGGCCTTGGTAATGGTTAGCTTATTTTGTGTAACCTAATCACCATCCATCTAAGTAACAAAGGATGTGTGAAGCTGACCTGTGTTCAAGAGAATCGAAGTGTTCCTGGGGAGGCTTAAACAAAATAAAAGTGAAAATAAGGTTAGAGGGACTTTGTTTAAAAGCATAAATAATCTGAAGACTATCACTAAATGAATTGTTCTGATTAACTGTATGTGTTGTTTATTCTCTTGATCAGATCCTGGAGGACTGGCTATAGCTTATAAATAAATATATGTATTTGTGAAATAATCATGCTAGAATACATATGAATGTGTGTACAGTATGTGTGCTTATACTCACATTTGAAAATAATGACCAGAATTTTGGTCTTTAAAATTAATCACTCGGAACACTATAGCCTTGGGCCAGGTGGTGAGAGTCACCGACATATTGCTGCCTCCTTTCTGGCTTATGTTCTGGAAAAGGGTCTGAGTACGGATGAAAAGGGGAAATTGAGCGACAGGCCTGCCTCAGGTTAGAGAGCAGGTTGGGGCTGGAGCCAGGAATAGCCCACAGCAGGATTCCTGAGTGATAATCGGCCCGCGTGACCCGGGGCAGGCTTTGCCGATAGCGGAGGGAAGGCTTATCGATCCTCAAGCTCGCCATTCCATCCTCCCTTCCGAAAGGGGTGCTGTGAGCAGTGGCGGGAGGCAGGCAGGAGACCCGGGCCCTGGAGGGCTGAAGGCATGGCCTCAGTAAGGGCAGGGCAGAAAGTAGCCTCCGCTGATCCTTTTTTTTTTTTTTTTTCTTTTCCTGTGACTCCTTCTTCACCGGGTACACCCTGGTCAAGAACCTTCCAAGGCCCCTATTGCTGGCTCTTTGCCCAAGAGCAGTGGGAGGCGCACAAGCCAGCCTGGTGGGAAGACTAGCCAGACGTGCGCCTCCGCGTCAGCCCTCGCCGCTCTCCCCTTCACCGGGTGACAGATGCATTGTTCTGCGGGCGAGGCGGGCAGCGGGACCCGGCGCCCCCGCCCCTCCTCCGCCTGCGGCCCGCGCACCGCCGCGCATCCCAGCCGGCCCACCCTGCGCGGCCAGGAGGCCCGGCGCGGTGGACGGCCATCCCCTAACTTTTAGCAACACCTGCTACCAGCGTGCCTGTTGGTGGCCTGAATGAAGCTGGCTGTCGGTGCAGGGGGCTGGGGGGAAGCTTTTATATTTATTGCCCCGAGGGGGGAAGTCCGGGAGCTGTCCCGTGGGACCGGAAAACAGCAGGCACGTCGGCCGGAGCGAAAAAGCGATCAAGCGCCCACACGGGGGGACACTTCACCGACCGCGGGGCTGGCCCTCTTCCTCCAACCTGGCAAAGACGGCTGCATTGTCTTTGGAAGTTTCCAGTGACCTCGTTTGTCCTGACTGCAGGGAAGCTTTTAGCCCCCACAGAAGTGGAATCTGCAGTTTCCTCCAGGCAGGACCTTTTCACGGCGTGACTCAGCCTCACTTCTCCCGGCGGGACGGGAACGGCCCTGAGTGAAGGAAATTTAATTAACTTTAAAAAGGAGGGGGAGGGGGGTGGGGATGGAGGATGCTTAATTTGTATTAGGCAAATGCATTTCCAAAGGCCTGTTGAAATTTCCTCTTCCAGGCCTTTAAAATAGGACACACACCAAAAACAGAACTTGGTCTTTTTTCTCTCCTGTCGCTCGTTTCTCGGCTCAGCTTTCCAATTCCCATCTCATCTGAGTTTGCAAGTCTGAAATCCTCTTGATGACTCTCTACCCTGCCAGGCACATCCTGTGAGTGAGTGAAGTCGCTCAGTCATGTCCAGCTCTTTGCGATCCCATGGACAGTAGCCTGCCAGGCTCCTCAGTCCATGGAATTTTCCAGGCAAGAATACTGGAGGGTGTTGCCATTTCCTTCTCCAGGGGAATCATCCTTACCCAGGGATTGAACCTGGGTCTCCCGTGTTGCAGGCAGCCGCTTTATCGTCTGAGCCACCAGGGAAACAATGGTTGGCACATCCTGAAGTGAAGTGAAGTGAAGTGAAGTCGCTCAGTCGTGTCCGACTCTTTGCGACCCCGTGGACTGTAGCCTACCAGGCTTCTCCGTCCATGGGATTCTCCAGGCAAGAATACTGGAGTGGGTTACCATTTCCTTCTCCAGGGGATCTTCCTGATGAAATCCTTTCCCTTCTGCCTTTGCACCATCTCTCACAGGGGGCTTTTGCTCGATGTTTTCAGAGACATGGTCGTGCATTTCTTCCGCTCTCAGATGGTAACCAGGGTCTGCAGTCTCTCACTCTCCAGCTCTCCAGCCCATACGCTGCTACCATATTGTCATATACTCATTATCCCAGTAACATTAGAGGACTGCCTATTCTCCGTAGTAAAATGTGCAGCTCCTTGATGGGACGTTCAAGACCTTTATCTACCAACATTATTTGCCTTCTTTGTATTAAAACTCTTTGCATTGGTCAAAATAATTCATCAAAAATTCCCTAAAAACATCTTTTTTTTTTTTTTTTTTCTCCTGCCTCCGTCCCGTGTGCCCTATCCAAAACACCTCTCACCTCTCTACTGAAACTTTGCTCATTTGGGACTTCCCTGGTGGTCCATTGGTTATGACTTCACCTTCCAATGCAGGGGGCATGAGTTAAGAAGCTAAGATCCCACATGCCTTGGAGCCAAAAAACAAAAACACAAAACAGTTACAACATTATAACAAATTCAATAAACTCTAAAAATGGTCCACATTAAAAAAAAAAAAAACTTCATCCATCCTTCAAAGTCTAGGCCAAGTATTCCTTTTAAGTGTGAACCTTTTTCCAGTTTCTCAGAGGGGAAAAGAAATATATGTTTCCTTCCTCAAGAAATCTAACACTGTTTGTACCAGTCTTGGGCAATTTATTACACATTGCTAGCAATTTGTCCACATATCTTCTCTCTTTCTAGCTCCTCTGACACACCCTAGGAAAGATAGGCAAAATGATTAGTTGCCTGCTTAATTAACACAGCCTTGAAAATATCTGTTAAGTGCCCATTAAGTATCCAGTAGTGTTTTTACACTATTCATTTATGAATGACCTACTTAGAGTAAAATAAAGGACATTTTAAAGCCTCAGAAGAACAGTCACCTCTGTTTCCCTCCAACGCTGACCCTGGCATGTATCCTGCCACACCTACTTCTGACCAAGGGCATGCATTTGTGTAGTCTGTAGCCATGGAAGTCGTGAGGTCAGCTAACAGTGGAATACTGGGCTTAGTAGCGCTATGTAGAAGCCAAATGAACCAACCAAGGGCAAGTAACAAGGCTTTATAATATGGTCTATAAGGAAACACATTTACTTAAATCCCAAAGCAGAACCAGCTATTATATTTTATCTAATACAAGCAAAGTAAAAATACACATACCCCCATATGAACTAGTCAAGCAACATTTCCAAAGCGTGAAGTTCTCGAAATGCTCTTTTTAGCTTAATGTCCTTACATGAAATCTGATATAAGATAAAATTTAGATGTCCTTCTTCAAAATGCATTATAACCAGAAGATGCTACAAACCCAAGTGGCCCTAAAAAGGGTCCAGAAACCACAGTGTGTGTGAATTAGTGGGGGCATTGGGGGGGGGCAGTTGGGGGGTGGGAGTCCCCCATACCATTACCATCAGGCAGTATTTGAACATCAGCTGGGTTCATTGAACTCATTTCTGACATCATCTATCCCAAAGTAGAATCAGATTCCACAAAGTTAAAGTTTTACATTTCAGACATGGCTTAAATCTTGGCATATCTGTCAAACAAGAAGGTAGGTATTTCAAACCAGTTCTTCTTATTTTAAGGAGAATTAGAGTATACGATGATTTTTTTCGTTACTATTGATCCATAAAAAGAATATTTCTTTTTAGGACATTTGTCTTTTAAAACTCGGTGTTGTGTGCCAAGTTGCTTCAGTCATGTCCAACTCTTTGGGACCCTGTGGGCCATAGCCCGCTAGGCTTCTGTGTCCATGGGATTATCCAGGCAAGAATATTGGAGTGAGTTGTCATTCCCTTCTCCAGCAGATCTTCCCAACCCAGAGACTGAACCTGTAACTCTTAGGTCTCTTGCATTGGCAGGTGGGTTCTTTACCCACTGACACCACCTGGAAACCTGTTATTTTAGTCACTATTTTCTCCTGACTTTATTTGGTCTCCTTATCTCAGAAAGGCTCCCGTCAAGCTAGCAGAACATAGATAATACCCAAAGTAGACAACCAGGAAAATTCAGTTCCCTAAATCCAGCTTTTGCAAGAAAGGCTGCAGTATCATGTCACACCTGCCAGGATGGCTAAAATGCAAAAGACAGATAATAAAATCATTGGTCAGCATGAGGAGAAACTAACTCTCATCCAGTGCTGATAGAAATAGATAGTTGTGCAGATATTTTGGAAAACAATTTGGCAGTTTCTAAAATGTTGAACACAAATTTACTGTGTGACCCAGTGATTCCACTTCTAGATATTGACTCAAGAAAAATGAAAACATAAAAACATACTTCCACATAAATACTTGTACCCAAGTGTGCGTAAGAGCACTATTCATATTAGTAAAGAAGTAAAATTAATCAAATATCAACTACATGACGAATGGATAAACAAAACGTGGTATGTCTATACAGTGGAATACTATTCAGTAATTAAGAAACCAAGTACTCGCATAAGCCATCACATAAATAAAATTTCAAAAGGGTAGCTTAAGTGAAAGACATGAGACACAAAGAACCAGAAAAAAACGTATGCATGGTTCCATTTACACGAAATGTTCAACAAAGGAAATTCTATGAGACAGAAAATAGATTGATGCTTGCCTGAAGCTGGGAATGAGTAGTGGTTGAGAACAGAAAGAGTGCTGGGAGAGGGGATGGTAAAAATGTTCTAAAATTGGATCATAGTGATGGTTGCATGATTCTGTAAATTATACTGAAAACAGGTGAATTATGGTATGCAAATTACAAGTCATAAAGTTGAAAGAAAGAAAAGGAAAAGGAGGGAAAGAAGGAAGGGGAAAGATGGAGATGCTGCAGTGAAATAACTTTCTAAGCTGGAGAGTTCTGCCTTGAAAGCGTCACATACCATGGACCCGACAGTCTCAACACACAACGTCCCACTGGACTCCCCTATTTCTGGAAGAAGGAGCAAATTATGCAGAGTGCTAAGGAAGTTTACGGGCTGCAGAGGGTGGAAAAAAAACAATCCTTCCTTTTATCTATTTTTGTAAAAGTAGCAGAAGCTATAAACATCTTCTCTTTCCTGAGCTGATAATTTTATCCCTCGTGACCTGTCTGTAGCCCCAGAGAAGGAAGTCATTTAATTCAAGCCCTGAGGATGGAGAGGCACTTGGAGCTCTCTCACCCCCTCGTGTCCGCACGCAGCCCCCCTCTGTGGCCACATCTTCTCTCACCTGCTTCTGGCATTCATCTTGCCAATCAATGGCAAGGGGACAGAGAATTAGCTGTTGGTTGGTGACCCCACACAATGGGCTGACCCGGGGGCGGGGGAGGGGGCCCGGGAGCAGTTTACTTGTTTGACACCATTTCCTCTGAACTGACAGGCAGCCCTTCCTTCTGAAGTCCCTCCTGGGCCCCCAGTATACTCTGACATGAGTGTACACAGCTGGCCAGAAGCCAGACCTGACCTGCATCCTTATTATAGGTTGTCATTAGAAACAAACCAAGGATTGTGTGGACGCTTCTCTTCCTGGCAGAGTGAAGCTCACCGAGCGAACCTCGCCCAGGCCTGCCAAGATGCTACTTTTGCTCCTGCTGGGAGAAAGAGAAAGGGGAGGCACCAAACATACAGAAAACCAGGACAGGGATCCATTCTCAGAGCGGACAAACCCGGCGAAGAAGTCACATGTGAAAACTCTGAATGTCCTTGGAGTTAAAAGCAGGCACACTTGTTCAGGTCTCTGCAGGGATGGGCTTGCTGCTCATAACCACATCCTGTGCACGCTGAAAACCTCCAGTGGAATGCCATGCAGTGTGTGTGCCAACAATGTCACCTTCCAGCCAGAGCCGTGTTTTCTATTTTGAAGAACAATTTCCAAGAGGATGTTTTTCTTTTTCACAGCAAGTCCAATATCAGGCTGAGTGTGTTTGTAGTGGGGAAGGGAGCGGGGGGAGTCTACTTCTAAACAAAAGGTTGTTTACCATCTTAACTTTTGAACTAAATATAGAGATTTCCCTCAAAATGTGTACACTGATGACCTACGAATGTGGTGAGCTCAGGACAAGAAGTGGGGACCTAAGCCTTTGTCCACGCCCAGGGGAGGACTGCTCCCAGGTGGCTGTGAGAAGCCTGCAAACTCCAGGACAACCTCAGGCCAGCATGGGACATCCTAGGAAGACGTATGTTCAAGTTACTTGGTAGCACACAGAATATGGATGTAACCTGGGCCCAGACGGTCATGCCAGGCTTCCCAAAGGAAGGGGCATGGGATAAGTCCCATTACATCAAGACTACTCAGGTAACTTCAGTTTTTAGAAGAAGCACCCTAGATTTGCACTACATACCCTTTCAGCTACTGCCGATTTTTCCAGTCTGCAGAGAAAATTTTCTAGAGTGTTCCATTCATTGTAGCTCCTTTCCTCCCTTATTCGCTTTTCCACTTCCATCCATCTGCCTTTTGTCCTAAGCCAGTCTCCTGAATCCACTCTGGGAAGGTCATCGGTCACCTCTTTGGTGTCAAAACCTGTGGATGCCATTTCGGTCTCATCTAATTCAGCTTTTCAACAGCATTTGACACCGTCGAGCACTACCTTCTTCTTGAAACACTATACGTGTACAGTTGCATCTGCCTGGATGAAAAAGGCCATCTTTCCTTGTCAAAGGTGCCATCTGTCGAACACAACAAGCTGAGCACCGAAGGGGTTGTGTCTGCCTTCTAAGGCCTCAGTTTTATCCTTAAAAAGGATACGCACACCGGTGAATTATATTCCTGCCATCTATCTAGTTACAGTTACCAAAGATGACACCTGCCAAATTCACCAGCAAACGTAACTGATTCCACCTCTCATCTGCAGCCATGACCCTGGTTCAGGCACCCATTGTCCAGTATGCAGACCACCTTAACCTCCATCAGCTTCTCCACATTTTCCATATTTGTATTCTCTCATCCATTCTTTACAAAGTAGCCAAATTTATTGTTTTTAAAAAAATCAGATGTCTGAAACATCTCCCTTTTGCTAAAATGTTGAAATCATTCCCCATTTTCCTTAGATTTAAATTCAGCTACTTCAGCCTAAAGCAGCCCACGTCAGGATTCTTGCCTGGAAAATGCTATGGACAGAGGAGCCTGGCAGGCTACAGTCCACGGGGTCACAAGAGTAGAACATAACTGAGCAACTTAACCGTCGCCACCACCTCAGCCTACAGGGACTTCTGTGATCTGGGCCAGGCTCATCTCTCCAGGCTCTTTCTGTTATGCTCCTTACCTGTCCCCTTGCCAATTTTTTCTGTCTTTACCTTATGTGACCTCAGCCCAACATACTATCCCTGGATATTACTTCTTCCTGTCCAAAAGTTTTCTTTCGTGGCTTCCCTAAAGCTTTCTCCCTTGCCTGAGTGCAGAGCTTAGCCTAGTTGTTCTCATAGAAAGTGAGCCTACTTCTGCTACCTAATCACCTGTGAACATGAACAGGAATATCTTCTCCACTAGGCTGTGGTATCCTAGAGGGCAGGAACTGTGTCAGTTTGGCCCTGAATCTTCAGTGCCTAGGTCAGTGTCTTAATCAATAAATACTGGCTTACTGAATTTTGAATGAGTGAGAAAATTCTCTTCATAGCAGTTTAACTGTGGCAGAAACTGTTCATTGCCTCTAATATCTATTTTTCCTCTTTCATGTGTACCAGAACCCTGAATGTGTTCAGCTGAAAAACTGTATTTCCCAGCCCTGGCAGTGTAATGAGATGGAGGGGGAAATCTCTATAGTATCAATACTTACTTACGGAAAGCTCTTAAGAAAGAAGGGGCACCCTTTTTCTCCTTTTTGTTTCCTCTAACATGATGTGAATGGCTGCAGCTTTATCAGACCTTTCATGATCTTGATAATGCGAGGCAAAGCAGCAGAAAAAAACGAGACTGGTCCCCTGATATATTTCATAGGGTAACCACACCAGTGTTGCACCAAATCCTGCTGGACTTCCTAAATGTAAAATAATGGATCCTTAAACTGTTCAGTTCACTCTAGATAGCTCTCTGGTATTAGCAGAACTTAATCCTAACCTGGCATCCCATGTGGCTCAGTGGGTAAAGAATCCGCCTGCAGTGCAGGAGACATAAGAAACGAGGGTTCGAATCCCAGGTAGGGAAGATCTCCTGGAGGCGAGCACGTCAACCCACTCCAGTAGGGAAGATCTCCTGGAGGTGAGCACGTCAACCCACTCCAGTAAGGAAGATCTCTTGGAGGCGAGCATGTCAACCCACTCCAGTATTCTTGGGTGGAGAATCCCACGGGTAAGAGGAGCCTGGCAGGCTCCAGTCCATAGGGCCACAAAGAGCTGGACACGACTGAAGCAACTGAGCACGCACGCACAGTGCTAACCTACACACATCCTAAAATAAAAATTCTTAACGAAGGTCCGCACTCCTCACTGCTGGAGAGTTGGAGCCTTTGGTTGCCT
Source organism: Oreotragus oreotragus (assembly GCA_006410675.1). Classification (NCBI taxonomy): domain Eukaryota; kingdom Metazoa; phylum Chordata; class Mammalia; order Artiodactyla; family Bovidae; genus Oreotragus; species Oreotragus oreotragus. Next base: position 74,915 of record SJYX01006485.1, read on the forward strand.
AATTCAGTCCCTTCACAGAGGAAATAGGGGACAGACAGCAGTTTAGAGTTAGGTAGAGCACAGATGGTCACGGTCACATTTGACGCCCATCTATTAGTGGATTTCGTTAGAACAATGGGCTCCTGTAGAGAAAAACAAGTTAAGAGTTTATCAAACCAAGACATGTGATTATTCAGTGGTCAGTTTTTAAGGGGAGTAAGTGACTGGATTAAATCTACACTAGGTTATTCAAAAGGGTGAAGGTGAAGTCGCTCAGTCGTGTCCAACTCTTCTCGACCCCGTGGACTATAACCTATTAGGCTTCTCCGTCCATGGGATTCTCCAGGCAAGAATACTGGAGTGCATTGCCATTTCCTTCTCCAGGGGATCTTCCCGACCCAGGGATCGAACCCGGGTCTCCCACATTGGAGGCAGACGCTTTAACCTCTGAGCCACCAGTCGGGTTAAATAAACCAGTAAGGCTTCCCTGCTGGCTCAGTGCATAGGAATCCACGTGCCAATGCAGGAGACACGGGTTTGGTCCCTGATGCGGGCTAATCCCACAAGCCGCAGAGCAACTAAGCCTGTGTGCCACAACTACTGAGCCTGTGCTCTAGAACCTGGGAGCTGTGGCTCCTGAGCCTGCATGCCTTAGAGCGCCACAAGAGAACCCACCGCAATGAGACACCCCCACTCCACACCCATAGCATGGCCCCTGCAACTCGAGAAAAGCCCTTGAAGTAACAAGAACCAGCACAGAAAAAAAAATAAATACATGAATAAATAAGATTATTTTTTTAAGCCAGTTAATTTAGTCCAAGCAGTTGTCTTCTTTTAAATAACATTTAAATTGCAAGTTGATCATTTTAAGACCAAATGGAACTTTGGTTACAAAACAGGACATTTCAACACCACAGGATCACTTGGCCCAGAAGTAGTCTAGGGAGTGCCTTCATTCTAAGTATGGGAGCTAAAAGTCACATTTGGAAGAAGCATCGTGGATCTAAAAGGCATGGAGCACAACAGGTAGAGATTCAGTCTGGGTGGGAACTAATTTTTAGTATCTCGGAAAAGCCGGCAGTTGATTTATTCTTAGCGGGCTCAAAAGATTTAATGGATGTAATCTTAAAAACACATTTTCAAATAATTTAAATACCTGAAGTATGTGAAAGAGTCCAGACTCCTGCATTTACACTAGAAAGTTTGATAAGCTGGAGTTTTTCCCATATAGGCACGCAATTGATTTAACTATAGGCTTGACCCATGGAATTCCCTTGTCAACTGACAGCCATGAGAAAACCCACTCTTGCAGTGGAGTCCTCCTGAAAATAGAGCAGACACTTCTTGCCCTTTCTCACAGGCCTCTTGGCTGCAGGGAAACAAGAATGCCCTTTGTCAAGGCATACCCAGGAGGAGCACTTTGGAGCTCAATTTTCTCATGGTGTTTTCAAATAAAAGGAATGACAATAATTCAATTTGAAATATGTCCAAGTGTTTCTAGCATCATCCCTGGGCTGTGGTATGTTTCTGAAGCAAATAAGATAATAAGGAATCAAATATGGAGAGTCAGCTAAGTGTCTAATAACCTAAAAAATGGCCACTTGCAGCTTGCCATTGTTTTCTTCGGGTTAAATAAACCAGTAAGGCTTCCCTGCTGGCTCAGTGCATAGGAATCCACGTGCCAATGCAGGAGACACGGGTTTGGTCCCTGATGCGGGCTAATCCCACAAGCCGCAGAGCAACTAAGCCTGTGTGCCACAACTACTGAGCCTGTGCTCTAGAACCTGGGAGCTGTGGCTCCTGAGCCTGCATGCCTTAGAGCGCCACAAGAGAACCCACCGCAATGAGACACCCCCACTCCACACCCATAGCATGGCCCCTGCAACTCGAGAAAAGCCCTTGAAGTAACAAGAACCAGCACAGAAAAAAAAATAAATACATGAATAAATAAGATTATTTTTTTAAGCCAGTTAATTTAGTCCAAGCAGTTGTCTTCTTTTAAATAACATTTAAATTGCAAGTTGATCATTTTAAGACCAAATGGAACTTTGGTTACAAAACAGGACATTTCAACACCACAGGATCACTTGGCCCAGAAGTAGTCTAGGGAGTGCCTTCATTCTAAGTATGGGAGCTAAAAGTCACATTTGGAAGAAGCATCGTGGATCTAAAAGGCATGGAGCACAACAGGTAGAGATTCAGTCTGGGTGGGAACTAATTTTTAGTATCTCGGAAAAGCCGGCAGTTGATTTATTCTTAGCGGGCTCAAAAGATTTAATGGATGTAATCTTAAAAACACATTTTCAAATAATTTAAATACCTGAAGTATGTGAAAGAGTCCAGACTCCTGCATTTACACTAGAAAGTTTGATAAGCTGGAGTTTTTCCCATATAGGCACGCAATTGATTTAACTATAGGCTTGACCCATGGAATTCCCTTGTCAACTGACAGCCATGAGAAAACCCACTCTTGCAGTGGAGTCCTCCTGAAAATAGAGCAGACACTTCTTGCCCTTTCTCACAGGCCTCTTGGCTGCAGGGAAACAAGAATGCCCTTTGTCAAGGCATACCCAGGAGGAGCACTTTGGAGCTCAATTTTCTCATGGTGTTTTCAAATAAAAGGAATGACAATAATTCAATTTGAAATATGTCCAAGTGTTTCTAGCATCATCCCTGGGCTGTGGTATGTTTCTGAAGCAAATAAGATAATAAGGAATCAAATATGGAGAGTCAGCTAAGTGTCTAATAACCTAAAAAATGGCCACTTGCAGCTTGCCATTGTTTTCTTTTATCCCTCCTTTTCTGAAACAACATGCTTGATAACCTGGTCTCCTGAACCAAAGAAACATATGGACAGAAACAGTTACCAGATCACGTCTGTGACCTCTATGTATCTCAATATATAAAGGAGCCATTTCTTCAGTAGTTCTGCATCTTAACTGCCTTCCAGACACAGTGAATGAGTCATGAGTCCAAGGAGGTTTAGCTGGAGAAAAGGGGCCCGGGTCACCATCCACACAGACTAAGCCTACAGCTCGAAAGGACGCTCGGTTTAGACAAAACACTGAAGAGTACGTGAAGCTGTTTTCACTTTCTTCAACCATGTACTTACCGATTAATAGCTCTATAACTGTTACTGGTTTAATGCTAATGGCTGAAAACTATTTTTAAATGAACACATGAAGTGTTTTCAATTCTGCTGAATGCCATTTACATGCTATTCACATACCAAGAAGGTTAAAAGAACAGGCTCTGCAGTCAAACTGCCTAGGATCAAATCCTGGCCTGCCTGCCTGCCCTCTTCCAGGGGATCTTCCCAACTCAGGGACTGAACCTGTGCCTCTCACAGCTCCTGTTCTTTGCCACTAGCACCGCCTGGGATCTACCACTTACTAGCTGTGTGATCTGGGAAGGTTAGTTCACCTCACTGTATTTATTTTGTCACATGTAATCAATAGAAATGATGGACAGCAAATAATCAAGTTCATTACATATAGTGCAAGGCCTCAAATGTATAGGATGGAAATCCAATTGCTATACACATGGAAAGAATTCCGGTGTTACAATTGACATCTATGTACGAATGAGTCGAGAGCTTTGGAATTAGTCTATTGTAGTTTTCCACAATCATACAGAGCTCTGCAGGTAAAATGTCTTTAACTGGATAACACCAAATAGTCTGGTAATTCATTTAGCCTGCTGCAATGACATTACAGATATGATTATAAAATTGCAGGATGAATTGAGGGGAAAACCCACAAACTGCTAGGCCAAATTTGCCTATCAAAAGAACTGTCCACATTCCAAGCTGTTATTTTGTGAGACTTTTCTAAAATTTATTCTAATGTGATTCTGATTGCTGCAAATATTCTTAGTTCTTCTGTTGAGGAAGACAGTTTATAGGCTACAAGGCAAAAGGTAATCAAATTATTTTTTTTTCCATCACATCTGACACTGATTGTAATTATTCCTCAAAATCCTGCTTAGCCTTAAAAAGAATTGTTAACAATAACATAAATCCAAAGAATGAATAACTGGCCCTGAAAGCAATAAATGAATTTATTCCCCATTCATCCATAAATATTTACTTCAGTGCTCTACTAAAGATGCTTTTACAATATCAATCACATTGGCTTAAGCAAAATATTTTTTTAAGCAAAATATTTTAACTGATTGTTTTAATAGGAATGTATATAAATTCCTGCCTATATGTAATTAAATAGAAACTACTCAAATCAGTTTATAGACACAGGTCAAACTTGAAAGGATCCACAAAGATGCCTGCTGAGGAGCCCCCAAGAAAATAGTGGCAAACGTACTACTGTTTTTAAATGGAAGGGAAGTTTCAAACGTTGGTAAGGTAGACATTATTTGAATTTATTATCCTTTAGTGTGGGTTTCCCCTGTGGCTCAGCAGTAAAGAATCCACCTGCAACGCAGGAGCCACAGGAGATGCTGGTTTGATTCCTGGGTTGAGAAAATCCCCTGGAGGAGGGCATGGCAACCCGCTTCAGTATTCATGCCTGGAGAATCCCATGGACAGAGGAGCCTTGCTGCCTCCAGTCCAAGGGTCGCAGAGATCGGATACGACTGAAGCGACTGAGCTCACGTCTTTCAGTGTTATGTTTAAGATTATCTGTTTAGTTTCCTGGGGCTGCCATTAAAAAAAAAAAAAAAAAGATCACAACCTGGCTGGAAACAGCAGAAATTCATTGTCTCACAGTTCTGGAGATTAGAAGTCCAAAACAAAGGTGTTGGCAGGGCCATGCTCTTGCTGAAGGCTCCCGTGAAGGACTTTCCCTTGCTTTTTCCTTAGCTTCTGGTGGTTTCCAGTGATCCTGATGTTCCTTGGCTTGTAGATACATCACTGCTCTGTCTCCACGTCCCGGGGCATTCCTCCTGCCTGTCTGTGTCCAACTTGCCTTCCTCTTCTTACAAGGACACCCAGTCGTGTTCACTTAAAGGCCACCCTACTCCAGGATGACCTCATCTTAACTTGATCACATCTGCAAAGACATGTTTCCAAATAAGGTCACAGTCACAGATACAACAGGTTAGCCTTCAACGCCACTTTTGCAGGAGTGCAATTCAACTCATAATACCTTCTGTGTCAGTTTAGCTAAGCTATGATTCCTGGTTACTCAGTCCAGCACACAGATGATGCTGTGAGGATGACTGTTGGTATGAGTAAAGTTGATCAGACTCAGTTTGCTTTATGTAGGGAAGATTATCCTAGAGAGTCTAAGTGGTCATGATTCAACCAGTTGCAAGACCTTAAGAGCAGAACTGATGTTTCCCCAAGGAAGACAGTCCACCTGTAGACCATAGTGTCAGCTCCTGCCCCAGAGTTTCCAGTCAGTCCTCTTGGATGACCAGTCCTGCAGACTTGCCTAGCCAGTCCTTGCAATCAGGTAAGCCAATTCACTAACATATGCACATAAGTACATAGTACTAGTTCTTTATCTGGTAGAATTCTGACTGATACAACACCTAAACTTCCTCAAATCAATAAACTTCCTCAAATCAATATTTTACCATTCAGAAATCATTTACTGAGCTCCCAGAATGGTACAGGGGTTAAGTGTGCCGACTCTGGTGTTAGGTTGCCTGGACTCAAAGCCCAGCTCCACTGCTTACTGGTTCTATCACTTTTGGCAAAGGAACATAACTTCCCCATACCTCAGTTTCCTTATTTGTACGCAAGTATGTAATAACAGTGTCACTCGATAGAGGAACTATAAATAACATTGTGAATACTTACAGCAGTTAGTATTAGCTAATGTTTGTTACCAGCGACATCCTGGCTCTGACTTGTATGTACCAGCTCAGGAAAGCCAGCTGTGAACATGTCTTCTCAAGCCCATGTTCAATTTCAAGAGATTTGGTAGCTTGAACTGGGCTGTGAAGGGAATATTTACACCAGGGTAATTAACTAAATTAACAAACACTGCAATTCAGGGCTTTTTTTTTTCAGAGCTGGATTACTAGCATAATACTTATACTAATGTCTGATAGTCCTTGGTAAATAGTGGTGATTATAATAGGTAAAGTGCAATATGGAAAAAAAAAGTGGATACTGCTGGTCCTTTATAGTGCTTTTGTACAAAACAAACAAACAAAAAACACCTCTCCTTCAACACACATCGCTGACACCTGCCAGGAAATCATCACATTAAATTAAATCTGCAGTGTGAAAAGTGGCAGCTAGAGTTACATAAAGCCTGACTCAGACAACTAAGTACACACGGGAGTCCTGCAGGAAACGGTGCTCAGTGCCCATTTCATTTTTCTATTATTGCTTTAAAGGCAATTTAAAAAGAGTGGTTCCCCTTGTTCCATTTTAACCTCAAACACATCATAATCCTTGCAAAGAAATGGCTGGAAAATAAAGATATTTCTCAAATATTAATAAAATGAAATGTTTTCTATTCCAGGACATTTTGAAACATCTTTTCAGTGCAGAAAAGGACCTCAGCAAGAGCATCAGCAAGATAAATAACTTTATCTTAAATAACTGTTCTTCTCAGTTACTGGGAAGAGCAAAGGTGAAGGGACGGGATAGGCCATATATTTACAGAATATTTTTTTCATATTTATTTATTTGGCTGCACTGAGCCTTAGTTGTGGCATGCACAATTTTTTTTTTTTTTTTCCTAGTTGACCCATGCAAACTCTTAGTTAGGACATGTGGAATCTAGCTCCCTGACCAGGGATGGAACTTAGGCGTCCTACATTGGGAGCCTGGAGTCTTAGCCACTGGACCACCGGGGAAGTCCCTACACAATATCTTGACTAAAGCTGGATAATACACAAGAAACAAAGCAGCGCAACAATAACAAGAACTTCCACATGAAAGGGCCCTTAGAAAGTAGCGAGAGCTGAATCTCTCTGGCTAGCGCCCGGGTTTGCATGAAGATGCCCGAAGTTTAGCCCTCAACCTGAACTGCTCCGTCCGCAAAGCCAGCAAGCCTTTATAGGCCTAGGGCGGTGGTCCTTGCAACGCGCCGCGAAGACAGCCTCCCTACCACCTTCCCGGTGCCTCCACAGGGTCTGCTGCTTCCCAGGTCTTGAAGACACGAAGCAAAAGCCCAAGGGTTTTGCATTAACAAGGGCCCCAAACACAGGCAAGCGAAGCCAGCAGTTGTGGCAAAGCGTCCTGGATTCCCATGAGAAACTCTCTGGATCTGGTTCATCGAAGTCACAGGAGATGGCGAACAGGCGGCCACAAAGGGTTTAAAAATACTGTGGCTGAAAAAATAAATAAATAAAATAAAATAAATAAAAATACTGTGACTGCTGGAGATTTCCCTGGCCATATTTAGTTCACCCGCCTCACAGGGGTAGGAGAGGGCTGAAAAGAGACAAAGGGAGATGGTGGGAGAGAAGGGGTGCTGCTCCCATTAGGAATTAGGATGCAACACTGCAGCCACCTTCCTGCCCCCGCACCAAGGCTCCCTGGAGCGCCTGCTTCTCTCCAAGGAAGCTGCAGTACTCCTCCGCCATCCCTGGACATCTGCTGGGCTTGTCTATTTTCTGCTACAGGCAGAGAACAGGAAGGAAGAGTTTGTTTCCTGTAAATAGAGGGAGAGAAAATTACAGCTATTATTGTTTTGACAACGGAAGCCCTCCCCGAAGCTTGCCCCACGGTTCATTCCTGACAGGCATCAGGTCTGAGTTGCGGCTCTCTCGGCAGAAAACTCCTCTCAAGGGGTCCCCAGGGAAAGCTGAAAGCCTGGATGGCTTTGCATTAGGTGTCTAATGGCATAACGATGTGATTCTGGGCAATCTTGATATCGGGCTGTGGAAATGGAATGCAACTTTGATGAATGTTTTGATGCAAAACCTCTGCTGCCCTCGGTGAGCGTGTTGGAGCCTGACACACACACAACAGGGTTGCAAAGGCCTTGCTAACCCAAATTATTTATCTGTTCACTACTTCCCCTTGCTTCCTGTTCTCCCAAACTTCTTTTGAAGATTCTTGGCTTTTTAAACTATAGACACATGCATATTCAGTGCAAAGGCTTCCCTGGTGGCTGAAATGGTAAAAAAAAAAAAAAAAAAATCCATCTGCAATGCCAGAGACCTGGGTGGGTTCCATCCCTGGGTCTGGAAGATCCCCTGGAGCGGGGCATGGCAACCCACTCCAGTATTCTTGCCTGGAGAATCCCCATGGACAGAGGAGCCTGGCGGTCCATAGTCCACAGGGTCACAAAGAGTTGGACATGAGCAAGTGATTAAGCATAGCACAGCACATATTCACTGAAAAGGTATAAATTACCCACAACATACTGGGTATCCTGCCTTCTTCTACTTTGAAAACATGACGTGTCTGCATGTTGTTGGGGATATATTTGACCATGATCCTCAAATATACATTTGTTATTTTTAGATGTTTTAAAGTCACCTTTTACATGAGTGGTATTTGAAAAAGAAAAGAAGAAGGAATTAGCCAGAACTTAGATTGGGAGCCAGGGAAAATCTATGACTATGTGCATTTCCTAATGAGAATGAGATTGATTACTCCAAGGGAGTGATTTTCTCCTACTGGTAGGAGAAATAAACTTAATTTTGATCATGGAAGCAGGATTCATATTTTTGTCAACTATAGGAAGAAAGGGTTGTTTAGATTTTTTTTTTTTTTTTTTGCTGACTTTTTTTTCTTGCAACAGTAACAGAACTCGCTAAACAGAGTTATTATGGGATTACTTTTACTCTCAGCAAGCAGGTGGCGCAGTGGTAAAGAATCCACCTGCCAACACAGGAGATTCAGGAGAGCAGGTTCAAGCCCTGGGTTGGGAAGATTCCCCTGGAGGAGGAAACGGCAACCCACTCCAGTATTTTCGCCTGGAAAATCCCATGGACACAGGAGCCTGGACCGTGGCTCTCAAAGAGTCAGACACGGCTGAGCACAGCAGCAGACGGGGGCAGCACGTCCTTTGTGTGTCCTCCTTTGCTGGCCGTTCCTTCTATCGCTCTCTGCTAGTCCTTCGCCCTCAGCTCCACCAGGAAAGACAGCAGGTCCCAAGGCTCAATCTCGGTTCCTCTTCACTGCTCTTCCTAGGATTTCGGCTTTAATAATGTCCATATGCTGATGGTTTTCCGATCTGTGACTCTAGGCATCGCCTGTCACTGAGACTCTAGATTCTTAGAAGTCACAGCCTACCTGATGAATCTGCTTGGTCATCTTACATCTCAAATTTGACGTGCCTAAAACAGAGCTCGTGTTTTCCCCATCTCCAAACCTGCTGTTGCTTAGTATCCCCTTTCTCAAAAATTGCTACCACCAATCACCTAGCTGCACAATCAAGACATCACCCCTGAGTCTTCTTTTGCCTTTACTGCCCATATCTAATCTGCCAGCAATTTCTCTTCTTTTGATTTCCAGCTGACATCTTCTGTCTTAAACACCATGGCGGCTCTCCCAGTCCTAGTCAGCTGGCCTGCTGCAGTAGCCCCCATCTGACAGCTGTATTAAACACTTGTACACCCAAAATCCTTCACACACAGTAGTCAAGGGCTTCCCAGGTGGCACTGGTGGTTAAGAGCCTGCCTGCCAATGCAGGAGATTTAATACATTCATGTTCGATTCCTGGATCAGGAAGATCCCTTGGAGGAGGGCATGGCAACCCACTCCAGTCTTCTTGCCTGGAGAATCCCATGCACATTGGAGTCTTGTGGGCTACAGTCCATAGGGTCACAAAGAATCAGACACAACTGAAGTGACTTAGCACACAAGCCCAGTACCCAGAGCGGTCTTTTGAATACATAAATGAGAAAAAATAATTTATTTGCTTAAAGCACTTTAGTACTTTCTCATTATACTTTGAATAAAATTCAAATACCTTATGCTAACCTGCAAAATCCTGCCACTGGTGATCTCTTCTATAGACCTAACCCCTCTCACTTCTGCACTCTACCATCTCTCTCTTCTCCAGAGCCTTCCTTTCCACTTGAACCTCCACTGGAAACGGTCCTTCCCTTAGAATTTCATGCCATTGGCTCCTTCTTGACCCTCAGATCTCAGTTTAGATGTCATCTTCTCAGAGAGGTCTAACGCTTCACTCTTTCTATCATTGAGCTTATCACTGCCTGGCGGTTCCTTGTTCATTTGTCTGTGTATCGTTTCTTCCTCCAACAATATCATAAGCTCTTGTGAGCAGAGGCCTTGTCTTCATACCCAGTGATGTCGTTTATGTACCTAGAAGATTTCCTGGCATGCCCTGATGCTAGGTAACTGTTGAGTGAATGAGAGAATCAATAAACATACTCTCACGGGGTGATCTGTGACCTTAGGAAAGACTTCCCTAAAAGAGTGTTGCTTGAGCAGAATCCTGAATGATGAGTGGCAATTAACAGAAAGAATTCATGCCGAAGAAGAGGTGATAAAAGTCTTCTAAGCAGAAAGAAAAATAGGTGTAGAAACCTGGAGTTGGGAAGAGCACCCCACCTTTATTACAGCGTAAGGAGGGACCCTGTTCAGAGTGTGTGGACAGAGGAGAGCAGTGTCAACTGTGACTGGGAGAGGCATGCAGAGCTTCTAGACAAGATAAGGATTCCCAGCTTTACTAGCAAGGCTTTGAAAACCACTGTGTGTTTAAGCAGGCAGATGCCATCTTAAGATTGCTTTCTAAAAATATCCCTTTGCCTGCAGGGTAAAGAAGAGGCTGGGGCCTGGGCAGGCTGGGTGTTGCTCTTCCTGCCATTAGGGTGCTGCTGCAATAATCTAGAGGCAAGGTCATGGGAGCTTGGTGAAACCAGTGCTGGAGGAGAATGAGAAACTGGGACAGGCTCCAGAGACAACCGCGGCTCCCCTGGTGGCTCAGCGGTAAAGAATGTGTCTGCAGTGCAGGAGATGTGGGTTTGATCGCTGAGTCGGGAAAATCCCCTGGAGAAGCGCATGACAATCCACGTCAGTATTCTTACCTGGGAAATCCCATGCACAGAGGAGCCTGGCAGGCCGCAGTCCATGGGGTCGCCAAAGACTCAGACGTGACTTATCAACTAACCAACCACCACCAGAGCCAATTAGGAGAGGAAAGAATTAGTGGTGTTTAATTCCATAAAGGCAGAGTGATGGAGTGTGGGGAAAGATGGTGGCCTTAGGCCTGAAGCTCAAGTTTTTGACTTGTATGCATACTTCAGTGGAGGGTGGCACCATTTATGGAGAAAGAGAACATGAAATAGAATTAGAGTAACAAAAAAAAAATCAAAGTCTTGATTTTCTATACATTGAATCTGAATGCCTTTAATACATCTAAGTGGAGATGTGGACGTAGACAGCTGGAGTCAGATGTAGGGAGCTCAAAGAAAAAGTATGGTGGGCAGGAGATATAAATTGGGGAACACTGGTTGTAATTGAAGCACACTGATGTCAAGGACCACCTTAAATTATTTATACTTGCTATAGAAGCTAACACACAAATATAAGCTACTGTGACTATTGTAAGTGGTGAGTAGGAATGAAAGCAATTTGTACATGTTATTTTAAAGAAGCAAATGAATGTTCATTTGGAAAGGTTTTTGTTTAAACTTAGTAGAAAAAAAAAAGAATTAACAGGAAAATCATATTTAAATTTGCTGTGAACATTCACAAGTTTTTTTCTGCCAGAATTTCAAATTGGTTAAAAATTACCTCTTTAAAAACCCTTCAGATGACTACTTCCTTTATGGGCCAGTTTATTGGGATTCCAAAGCTAGATTAGTAATGGAGCAAATATATCCTAAAGAAACATTTTTATTGTAATTACATCACAACTGTTTTCTGGGTTGAAGAAAGATAAAGAAAGCAGCATATGTTCCTTATAGCACAACGTAGCAGCTGCCCACTTTGCAAATCTGGCTCATCTTTCATCATACTTCAAACAAGACAGCCTGACATGAATTGATTGAAGTAGAGAGGGTGAGTTTGTTGTGTTTAAGTTTGAATTGTTTTAAGTGAGACATAACACAAGTATGAAAGTGTGTCAGAGGAGGCGTGCATGGAAGTATGTGTGTGAGGGTATCCATTCCATAGTAATGAACTATACAAGTTTCCTAGGGTTGCCATAACAAAACTCCACAAACTGGATGCTAGAAGTCTGAAACTGAGGCGTTGGCAGGGCTGTGATCCCTCCAGCTCTTCCAGGGCAGGAGCCTTCCCCGCCTCTTATGGCCCAGGCAGTCCTTGGCTTGTGCTGTCCTAAATCTCTGCCTCTGGGTCTGTATGTCTCTGTGTCTTCATGACATTTTCCTCCTTGGATCTCTGTTTTCTCTTCTTATTAGGACACTAGTCATATTGGATTGGAGCCCACTAACTTGACTATGACCTCATCTTAACTCATTACATCTGCAAAGACCCTATTTCCGAAGAAGTTCCCATTCACACATATTGGGAGTTAATTCTTCAACATGTCTTTTTTTAGGGAGATGGGGAAGGAACACAATTCAGCCCAGAGCTTGAACTATGGGAGCTAATGGAAATGCGCAAGTGAATGTGCAAGTGAGGGCTCAGTGTAAAACTGCGTGTATGATTGTGTGAGTGTGTGTTTGTGTGAGTGTGCATTCACGTTGTAAAGAACTACGACCAAGTAAGTAAACAGTTCCTTGATCTCTATTCTGATTCCTGGTTTTTGCTTTCAGTGGTTACTTGGAGAGCTTTTATGCTGTCCCATGACTCCATTCACAATGAGTAATGGATCGTTTCCGGGCTCTCACTCCCACTTTTAATGAATACCCACACTAATTAACTGACAGTAACATGGAGTTGCTCCTGGCGGCAGGAATCTCTCGCTGAGGTCATAACGGCTGTTGGAAATGTGATTTATTACTTTGTAAGGCACATTCTGGGACTCTCAGTGTGAAGACCATTTTTGCAAGTGCCAAGGCTGTGTTAGGCAGGCCTTTAAGGTAATATGTTCCATAGCTCCTGGGCCTTTGCATAATGATACATCAAAGGCACCATGGTTCCGCTGGAATGCTGTAAAGATTTCCAACCACAGTACCATCTGCTGGGAGGGACAGATGAGTACTTTTTGAATCAAGACACCCGCTTATATCCTGAAACCAGAGAAAGCAGGAGAACACCCTCAGTTATCAGGACACGGCGTATCATTAGTGTTATTTGTATTATTAGTCTTCGAATTATTCTGGGAGTGAGAAAATTGCATCTCAGGAAGAAACAGCTCCCGATAAGCCATATCAAGGACGTGTGATTAGGAGAACAGCAGGCACTCGGCCCTGGTGAGTCCTGCAGTGAGGTCACTTGGGCAGCCGGCTTCAGGACCCAACTCTGGACTCCCTGTGAACTCTACCAAATTAGCTTTACACGAGGAAGCCGTCTTGCTTCTCTAGAGGATCAAAGTAGCTGGACCCGGTCCCAGTGTTCTGTAGATAAGCAGGTCACAGGATACGTTCGCGCCCTGTTCTACTCCTAGCACACCACGCTGCCGATGCCTCTGTATTCTCCAGTTAATATCCATAGAGGGAACTCGGGTCCACGTGCTTCCTTCTCTTATCTGCACTAATCTGGTGACCTGGGATCATTTATGTACCCTCCACTCTTGTTACAACGCCTCTGGAACCATGTATTTTTTTCTCATGTCTGGGGCTTCTGTTTCCAACCAAGTCCTTTTACCCTTTGTACTAGTAACAGCATCTCCTTGTAACACTTAACATGCTTGTCTCGCCAGGGCAGCCTGACAAGGGAAAATATGTAAATATGATTTTCAAAGTGACGTCTGAATAGTGGAAAATCACAAGACTATCCAGCCAAAGTAGTAAAAACAAAGACAGTGAAAAGATGTATTAACAAAAAGAATAAAGAATGGGAGAGAATACCAGGAGTTAACATGAATTTTAGCTGTTCAGTGGCGGGTGTTATTGGTCAATATTCCCTGCTTGGGTTTGTTCTCCTTTTTCTGACATTCAGTCCTCATAGACAAAAACCACACTGTACATCCATCCTCGTGTATAAACATGTGGTAAATGTGACCATGAAGTTTTGAGACTGACTTTTTGAAAAATGTCAGAACTTAAATATCCAAATTATTATTTTCCTTAATCCTGGAAACATGTGATCACTCCAACGCAACTGTATTTATTTAAAGCCTGTGAAACTGTTCTTTTAGAATCATTTTTTAATTTAGTTTGTGAAAACTAAAAACAGAAAGCATACTCATTACTTTGTGTTCATATCTGACATACGTCCTCAAACTGTTTGATTATCTGGAATACTTATCATATTCAAGAGATAGTCCTAAACATCTTGTCTTTAAGCCAGCCCCTTTGAATGAACCTTTGCTACTATGTTTTTAATTTATTAGGTATTTTAATAGTAAAGGTAATATACATTCATTATAATACAGCCATGAAATTAAAAGACGCTTACTCCTTGGAAGAAAAGTTATGACCAACCTAGATAGTATATTCAAAAGCAGAGACATTACTTTGCCGACTAAGGCCCATCTAGTCAAGGCTATGGTTTTTCCTGTGGTCATGTATGGATGTGAGAGTTGGACTGTGAAGAAGGCTGAGCGCCGAAGAATTGATGCTTTTGAAATGTGGTGTTGGAGAAGACTCTTGAGAGTCCCTTGGACTGCAAGGAGATCCAACCAGTCCATTCTGAAGGAGATCAGCCCTGGGATTTCTTTGGAAGGAATGATGTTAAAGCTGAAACTCCAGTACTTTGGCCACCTCATGCGAAGAGTTGACTCACTGGAAAAGACTCTGATGCTGGGAGGGATTGGGGGCAGGAGGAGAAGGGGACGACCGAGGATGAGATGGCTGGATGGCATCATGGACTCGATGGACATGAGTCTGAGTGAACTCCAGGAGATGGTGATGAACAGGGAGGCCTGGCGTGCTGCGATTCATGGGGTCGCAAAGAGTCGGACACGACTGAGTGACTGAACGGAACTGAATGGTCACGTTTTGACTGGATGACTTCAGTAAAGACTCTGTCTCCGATGTCGTCCCATTCTGAGGCTCTGGGGATTCGGATTCAACATACGAATTTTGGGGAGATGTAATTCAACCCAAAACAATGTGATAATTATCTTTTCACCTCTCTTTCTCACATGAAAACAGGACTCAACTCATGTTGAACAGTAACAGGTCTTGGATCCCAACTGACTCTTCTCCCCTTTTGAATACATTTACCATTTGCACAGTGCTTCCCAGGTGGCGCTAGTGGTAAAGAACCCACCTGCCAAGGCAGGAGATGTAAGAGATGCTGGATCTCTTTGATACCTGGGTGTCGAAGATCCCCCGGAGGAGAGCATGGCAGCTCACTCCAGTATTCTTGCCTGGAGAATCCCGTGAGCAGAGATGCCTGGAGGGCAATGATCTTTAGGGTCTCGAAGAGTCATACATGACTGAGTGACTTAGCATGTTCACACACACACACACACACACACATACATGCATACACAATTTGCATGATTCAAAACTTGAAAGGTATGAAAGATAGTCCCTCTTCCACCTCACTCCCTCTGGCATTCCATTTCCATTTTCTGAGGGGATTTATTCTATTCTGTTTATTTTATTCTTCTATGCTTCCTGAAACATTTTGCACATTCCTGTCAAATATATGTATGTTCATATATTTGAAATGATCTTTTTTCCCTTTTAATACAGATGGTACTATGCTATATATCCTAGTATGTACACTCCTTTTTTGAGTGTCAATTTTGTTGGGACATAATTTACATACACTAGATTCAGCAATTTTAAATGCACTCTTCTTTGAATTTTGAACAAATATTTACAGTTGTATAACAGTCATCACAATCATGATAAGGAATATCTCCATAATCTAAGAAAATTCCCTCCTGACCCTTTGCTATAGGTCCCCTCCCAGCCACGCCCTGAATCCTGGAAACCACACATCTTTCTATCATCATAGTTTTGCTTTTTCAAAAGTATTGCATAAATTGAATTAATCTCTGTAAACTTTTGTGTGTGGTTTCTTTCACTTAGCATAATGTTTCTGAATTCATCCATATCAGTACATACATCAGTAGCTGGTTCCTTTTTGTTGCTAAGTAATATTCCATTGTGTGACTGTATCACAATTTGTTCATTCATTCAGCAGTTGACGGATACTTGGGTTCTTTCCCAGGTTTTGACTATTATTAATAAAATGGCTATAAGTGTTCACCTATAAGCTTTTGTGTTGATTGTGTTTTCATTTCTCTTGGTCACATACCTAAGGGTGGAATTATTGGGTCATATGGTCAGTGAATGTTTAACCTTATTTTAAAAATCTTTCAAGTTCTTTGCAAAGTGGCTGGGAGAATTTATGAAAGATGTCTAACTGCTTCTTTTCTAGTACTTGGTATTGTCAATCTTTTAAGTTGTAGGGATACTGATAAATGTATAGTGATCTTTCATGGCAGCTTTGATTTACTTTTTTTTAATGACTTATGATATTAAACATCTTTTCACGTGGGTATTAGCCATTGTTGCATCTTCTCTGATGAAGTATCTGTTCAAATATTTTGCTTATTACTGTTATTTTAGCATTGTCATATTAAAATTATTGAATTTTAAGAGTTTCTTATATAGTCAAGATACAACTTCTTTATCAGATAAGTATTTTTCACATAGTTTAGAGAGACTTTTCCTTTTCATAAGTGTGTTTTGAAGACTGAAGGTTGTGATTATGATGAAGTCCATGTATCGATTTCTTTCATCTGTGGTTTGTGCTTTTTCTGTTCTAAGAAATGTTTGTCTACTCCAAGGTCACAAAGATTTTCTCCTATATTTTCTTCTAGAAGTTTTTCAGTTTGGAGTTTTATATTTAACTCTAAGATCCATTTTGAGCTAATTTTCCATCAGATTAAAAATATGGATTGCATCTATCTACCTATCTATCTAATTCTAATTCTATTACAGTCTCTCTCTCAGCACCTCCATCCTGTCTGTTGTTTAGATCTGTGAATTCTAGCTGCCTTGACCTTCTGAAATATCAGACTCTGCTGTCTCCTCAACTCAGAGAGAATCAGCCTTTATCGGGGTTCTATGTCACCTGTCTCCAGTGTCTGAAAACCATCACTACACATAGTTTGTCTGCTTTACCTGTTGTTTAAAGAAAGTTTTATTGTTAAGTGGAAATCTGTTTCCTTTTCTTCCATCTTGTCTAAAATGGAGATTGTCAAAACTGACTTTAAGATCCTCATTTCACTTGAATTGCTTCTCCTTTCTTTCAAATATTGGCCCCTTGAAGTCAAGTCTGAATTGGAGTTTGGAATATAGTCATAAAGCTCAACTAGATTAAAGTCTAATGATAATGACATTAAAATGATATGGGAGTTGGCTGTTGCAGATATGTTGGCCTTCGGTCAAAAGTTGCTTGCTGACCTTCCATCTTTCCATTTTCTTTTAAGACTGTGTTGTCTTTATTTTACACTTTCAGTTCTGAGTAGTGAGCAGACAGGAAAATAGATGTCCCAGCTGATCATTTATCAACAAAAGTCAAAATACAATGCCATCTTCTCGTCTTTTAACTTCTTACCATTCAAGCTTCTGGTGACTCCATGAGTTCCCTTGAAAACCCGTAGGAAAAGAGGACTTCACTACTATTAAAAGGGAATGCTATTTTTAAGCTATCTTCCAATACCCAGGCCTGAAGAATCCAGGTTGATTTTGTGTATAAATTGTATTGTGTCCATAGGAAAATTCACTGACTGGCAGCTCTTCTACCAAATGACACTCCCTTAAAAATATGAGATGACTCCCTGTGAGTGGAACATGTTTTCAGCCCTGAAACCAAGTATTCTGTGTAATCCTGTAAGGACAAAGATTAGAAACCTGGGCTTAAAGCCAAGCCCCATGTTTATGCTTTATGAGCAGGGCTCTCTGCATCCTTTCAAGAGCTTGTGGGTTTGCAAAAGTGCCAGCTCCTCATTATTGCCCAGCTTGGTGCAAACAGTAACACAGCAACAGGTAACATAAACAAGAGGATGCACTGTTTACGAAACCCCTATGTTCTGAGGTTTCAGTGATAACAATTGCAGGGTAAATATGTAAGGTGGTAATGAGTAACTGACGTGTGGGCCTTTTGTTAATTGGAGTACGACTGCATGTTTTCCCCATCTACAGAAGTATTTATGTCCTCTTCTCTTATGGTGGCAAGAAAGGAAAGGATTTGGTGGATAGCCTTTTTGTATTTACAATAGCAACCCTCTGTTAACTGTCTTGATTCTTCTAAAACTGTGCGGTTCAAAACACTAGCCATTAGCTCCATGTGGCATTTAAATTTAAATTAACTGAAAACAAAAAATCTTAAAAATTCAGTTCCTTAGTCATGCTATCCACATTTCAAGTGCCAGTCAGACATCTGTGGCTACTGGCCACTATATTGAAAAGCATACCTAGAGAATATTCCTAGCATCCCAGAAAGTTCTATAAGACAGTACTACTGTAGGGTGATCTGGGTTCAGATGCGGCATGAAGACTCATCAGCTATGTGGTCACAGGCCCTGCCTTGGGTCTTTATTCCTTTGTCTAAAAATAAAAGGTTCAGCGATTGGGTTTAGTGAAAAAGAAGAGTGGTCCTGCCCAAAAAATAAAGGAATCACCAGTGAAAATTATTCTCCTCGATAATTAGTATCTGTGCTGTAAGTTCATATGAACCAATTGTTTTCAAATGGCAACTGACTAGGCAAAGCTCTACAGCTCATTGTAGAGCTTGTGAATCTCAGTAAAGCTGTCAGTATCCACTGGCCATGCCCAAGCCCACTGAGGGTCTCTCTGTGGTAAGTGTTATCCATCAAAGCAGTAGTAACTTTGAGGACTGAAGATGTTGCCCCATCAGCCACTTGGACCAAACAGCATTAAGTCTGGAAATTAGACACAGAGATCAAGGTCCTTCTCCTCAGTCAAAACAACTTGCCACGTTAAAGCAGAGGGGATTATCTGGGGTGGGACAAGGGGGCTGCTTACTGAGAAGATATGAGGGTGAAGCTTGAATGATTTTCTTGTAAGTGTGGTGAGCTCTTGATCCATCACAAACAATGAGTAGCTGAAGAATGAGCTCAGGCCAATTGCCTGTTCCTCCCTGTACATCCATTTAATCCATCTCCAAACAAACAGGCTGATGAGCCTTTTATGAAGCCTGTACTCTGCACTTGGTGTGCAGGTGTTGTGAGCAATAGAAAAGCAGTCTAAGCTGGGGACCTTCACTGGTGAGGCTCTGACCTGCTGGCTAGAAGGAAGGATCAACATCCACTGAAAGTATTTAGAACTAACATGAGAGTTGAGAGAGACTCAGTTGCAAGAATACAAGATACACGTTATCAAACAAGCACTGAAGGCATTCAGAAATGGAAGAGGACTAGACTTATCAATGAGGGCTTCATGGAAGAGGAAGGCTTCAAACTCTGAAGGAAATGTAGGCACGCAGGTGGCAGATGGGCCCTGGGACCAAGGATGAGATGCTAGGCCTCAGCAATCACATCATCCTTCTCAGTCCTATGTCACTGGGAGGCAATTTGTTTAGTGGCTACAGCAGAAATCCTGGAGCTAGACTGTGTGATTCACATCCTGACCCTGTCTCTTATTAGCTATGTAGACTTAGGCAATTTAATCTTTCACTGGATTATTATGAGGATGAAATAGGTTCATATGCATAAAACTGAGGGTTTCAACATATGACTGTGGGAAGTATACAAATATGGAATACATCACAGGCATGGAGGTGGAAAATACCTTTATAGGGAACAATCAGTGATATAGTTTGATTGGAGCACAAGAGGAGCTGAAGTTGGAGGCACAAGAGAAGCAAAATTAAACCTTGGGATTGTCCTGGAATATAGAAGGTCTAAAATGACACCTAGGACTTTTAGATAGTATTTCATCTGTAGCAGGGAGTATCTAGGGTTTTAAAACTAGGAACTTGTAAGGTCAGAACTGTGCTTTGGGAAGATGATTTCAACAGCAGTAAGTTTTACAGGCAGCCTTGCCCTTATTATCCTGGAGCAGAGAAGGAGGTGGAAACATTAGCAGATTAAATACCAAGCTCAGAATCTCCCAACCAGACCTTACAAACTGCTTTCCTGAATGCCCATCAGTGCCTTATTTTACTGATAAGAAAAAGACATGCAGTTTGGAACATACAACCACCCTGGGATGTGCTCGTGAAAACTCAACGTGAGGGGCATCTTCTCCAGATCTGCCCCCAACCAAGATTTTCCAAGTATCAATCAGTCTCACAGCAAAACAGTCCCTTTTATTTAGCAAAAGATTTTGAATGGGAACTATTACCACCCCATTGACCAAAATAACTTTGGCCCGTTTCTTGCTGACTGCTGGGTGCAGAGCAGGGCTACCTCGTCTTGTGTTTCATGAAAGAGGCATCCAGTTCTCAGAGGCTGTAAATCCTCATATCTCATTAGAGAGTTCTTCAGGCTAAGCTTACAGAAGGCAATGCCTCTCCCCTGGGTAAAGTTTTCATCAGCCCTTCCTGAAGCAATAGGTCCCAGCAGCCTCTGCGGGCAACTAAAAATAGCCCCAGTATAAAGCCCCAGCTCTCAGGACCTCCGGGAAGACCATTTGCCGAGAGAAGCAATCCAGCCTATGATAAAGCATTGCCTCGGTCTCCTAATACACCGCCGGACAGATGGGATGTCCCCCGAAGTCACAAATGCCTGGTCTCAGCAATTGCAGTGGCTCTTCTGGGTGCGATCGAAGCCTGCTTTCTAATTATGATGGACAGGGCTCTGGGATTACTGAGTGGAACTGCTCAGTTGTAGGTGAGAACAGTGAGGGCTGCCTTTCTCAGGGCTGTTGTCACTTGTCTATCCACATTCTTTTCATTCTTTCCTTCATTCAGCAAACATAGATTAAAGGAGGCTCAGTTCCTTACTTTCTGCGGTGTCGCTTCTCAAATATCATCTTCACTCTACACAACAGAACTCTACTGCTCTCTTTCCTTATCCCCTGTTTGCATTATGCTCCTGACATTGCACTTTGTTACAGCTGGTCTGCCCTATTATTATGGAGAAGGAAATGGCAACCCACTCCAGTATTCTTGCCTGGAGAATCCCATGGACGGAGGAGCCTGGTGGGCTACCGTCCACAGGGTCGCAAAGAGTCCCTGTTATTAATAGAAGGTTGACTGGCTCCCAGGACAGGAACTTCGCCTGTTTGGGGTTTGGCTCATGAATGTTTGTGCTGAGTACATCACGTGTCAGGCATGGCCCTGCCCTCTATTTTTTTCTGAAATTCATCTTAGTTGGGTGCTGTACTTCTGGATTTGACCTCTGCTTCTCGTTACTTCCCTCATGTTATCTCTTTGTCTCTTTTTCTAAGTTTTGTCAAGTGAAAAAAGCACAACCTAAAAATTGAGAATTATGTTTTATTCCATGGACTTTCTGAGGACTTTGGCCCAGAAGACAGCCTCTCAGGTAGCTCTGGGGGACTACTCTGAAAAAATAAGGGAGGAGCCAGAATATACAGTTTTTGCAACAAGAATCAGGTGATCAGAACATCAAAAGATGACCATTAATTAAAAAACAAAAACAAAAACAAAACCCAGATACCTCTAGTGAATGAATTTAGTCTTTTTCTCCAGCCAGGAAGTTGCAAGAGGCTGGGCTCATTGAAATCATTCCTTTCACATGCACCTTAGCAGTCTAGGGCCAGTATCTTGCCTTTCTCCGTCCTGAGTCTCCTCAGGGCTGCAGTGTCTCATGGAGTGATAGCTGCAACATCCTTTGTTTACTGATAGGGCAGGCAGCATTTGAAAGATTTTCTTTGTTTTCCAACCCTTCTGTTACATTTTTCATAGTGACATTCTCAACTCCTCATAACTCTAGTTTTATTTTCTACGTGTGCCTTTTTAGGATCTTTCCATGGTATCCTACGAGGGAAGAGAGACAGAGGAAGCCACTTCACAATAAGTAGAAAGGAAATGGGTCTCCAAGTGCCCAAAAAGCGAAGGACTGGGGGCACTTCCACATGCACATTGGAAGCACCTTTCCCCAGCAACTCAGAGAGCTTCTTGGGGAGAAGAAACTCCCCAGGGAGCTTAGCTCCCCAAGCAGGGGTAGAACAGGTACCTCCTGCACTAGAAGCACAGAGTCTTAACCTCTGAACCCCCAGGGGAGTCCCAAGGATCTTCCGTCTTCAGCCTGGAGACAAACTCCACTGAGACAGCTGTTCTAAGATAGACGTTTAGTGAGTCACTCCAGTTGAGCCCCACACCGCACCTCCCGCTCCCTGTGGATTTGGCCAAGTTCAAGCCTACAGCTTCTCTGGGGTCCTGGTAGAGCATACGGCCCCCACCTCCTCTGCAGCCCCCCTTGGAGTTTCTTCTGTGCTATAATTTGTTCTGTTCTGTGCCGTCAGTCAGTGTGCTCCCAGCTGCCTTCTCACCTCCAGAAGCTTGTCTAAATTCCATGTCCCTTGGTAGTCTTGTCTCATTTCCCTTATCCTTTTGAGATGATCCCTTCCGTGGATCTATACTGTTATTTCAGCAGGATCTCAGGAAGGTCTGTGGGCAGAAGCCTGTCAATAATAGTTCATGCACAAAGGTTCTAAATATAGCTTTGAAACTATTGAATTTACAAGTGTTTGACTAGGGCTCTTTACTACAGAACTTCTCAGCCTTTTCATTTGCAAATACATACTGGAAAAGCTCTAAGAGAGGGTGCAGATGGAGTATTTCCCAATTATTTGACTGCAAGATTTTCTTTTTTTCAGGGAAATCACACCATGCTTCATGAAATACACTGTGGAAAATACTGGATTAATGTACTGACATTATACCAGCTCTGGGACTGAAATATGTGAGACAATAACAATGTTTGCTGAATGCTTCTGCAAAAGGGGGTTGAGAGGATGGGTCCTCAGTATCACTCTCACCCCTCTCCCCCAAGTTACAGATTTACTTCCTGGTCATGATGCCTAAATTCAGAGACTGAGTCCAGGGAAAAAGAACCCCCAGGCTCAATTCAGACCAACGTAACTACTGCGTGCCTTTAGTCAAATTAACTCCTCTGAGACGCATTTCCATATCTGGGAATAATATCTTCTCTTCCTACTTTGTGAGGCAGTTGTGAGTATCAAAAGAGAAAATACACAAGACAGTATTTATAAAATATAAAACACAAAACAACTACAGGAATTATTGTTGTGGTGGTGAAATTCAGTCACCATGTCATGAGGGTTAGAATGTGGAAAAAAAAAAAAGGGAAAATGTTAGTCCCTCAGTTGTGTCCAACTCTTTGTAATCTGCCAGACTCCTCTGTCTGTGAAATCCTCCAGGCAAGAATACCAGAGTGGGTTAGCCATGCCCTTCTCCAGGGGTCTTCCTGACCCAGGGATTGAACTTGGGTCTCCTGCATTGCAGGATTCTGTACCATCTGAGCTACCAGGGAAGGTCAGTTATATGAGCCACCAGGGAAGCCACGAGGGAAGAACATGAAAAGGAACATTTGCACATTCTCTAAACGTATCCTAGGGCTGGTGACCTCATCCTACATTTAGAGTCACAGGTCACAGCAGGGAACACTTAGGAAAAGAGGAGAGAAACCCTTTCTCGCCTGTGCTGTGCTTAGTTGCTCAGCTGTGTCTGACTCTTTGTGACCCCATGAACTGCAGGCTGCCAGGCTCCTCTCTCCTTCCATGATTCTCCAGGCAAGAATACTAGGGTGGGTTGGCCATGCCCTCCTTCAGGGGATCTTCCCAACCCAGGGATCAAACCCAGGTCTCCCGCATTGCAGGAGGATTCTTTAGCAGCTGAGCCACCAGGGACATCCAAGAATACTGGAGTGGGCAGCCTCTCCCTTCTCCAGGGGATCTTCTGGACCCTGGAATTGAAAAAACCGGGGTCTCCTGCATTGTAGGTAGATTCTTTACCAGCTGAGCTACCAGGAAGCCCCTTCTCTGTCTGTACCCAGAGCTAAATCAGAGTTTATCCTCACTTTGCTGGTGAAGACCTTGAGGTAGAGAAACAGACTTGGGGATATTTAGATCTAGGGGAAGATCATGGTTGTCATTTGATTCCACTTGCGTGTTTGAGATGCATAGAAACTGTGATCCAGAGAGGTTAAAGAATTGTCTCCAATCTCATGGAGATAATAGTAGTGAGTGCTAGCAAGCTGGTCTCCAAGTTCAACATAACTTAATCCGACAAACATTTACCCAGCCTCTTGTACGAGCTTGCTGCTGCCCCAGGGGCTGAGGGACCTACAAGTGGGAGCAAAGTTTCCACCCTGAAGGAGCTCACAAGTGCTCAGGGGAGAGAGTGACCGCAAACACTAGAGCAGAGGAGAGCTATTCAGTTAAGTGTTCTAGGAGTTCAGAAAAAGGGCCATTGTTGATGGCTGGGAGAGACACATTGTTTTGTAGTTAGTCTTTTCTATTTTCAGAAATTCTACCCCTTACCTCAAAGATTCCTTAATGGGGGGATTATGTATATATACATACACACATGCATACATATGCTTGTATACAAATATAGATATACATTTTAATTTCCCATACATACATAATATATGTGATTTGGGAAGGCTATTCTTCTTATTTCTCCTTTTTTGGTTATCTTTAGAAAAGTTCCTTTGAGGCTCAGATGGTAAAGAATCTGCCTACAATGCAGGAGACCCAGGTTCAATCCCCAGGTGAGAAAGATCCCCTGGAGAAGGGAATGGCAACCCACTCCACTATTCTGGCCTGGAGAACTCCATAGACAGAGGAACCTGGCAGGCTACAGTCCATGGGGTCGCAAAGAGTCAGACATGACTGAGCGACTCACACACCCAGAATAGTTTAGAGATGGATACAGCTGCAAGTTGAAGAATCTGTTGTAAATGTCAAGAGAAGTTTCTTGACCTTAAAAAATTCCAAGAGAAATGGGGACCTGCTGGTGGAGTCCATTCTCCCTAAAATATGTTTGTTTCCACCTGAGCCAAAGAGCCCTAGAGCCCATGTTCCTTTAGTGGCAAAAAAATAGAAGAAAAAACACCCCTCTCCCTGGCAACAACTTTTATTTAGTATTGAAATACTATCCCTGTGTTTGGAAAGCCCATACATCTATTAGTGTTTTAATTTCTAAATTTAACAGAGCGGCAAATTGGTTTGGGATCGGTTACTAACTCTGCCCTAAAATGAGATGATTCAATCTCAGCAATTAGCGGGCCCTCTCTCCCATTAGGAGGCATGATGACATGACATGGCTGAACATCTCAGGATGCCAACCAGAACAGGGCCTCTGCATGGGGGTGTGGTACAGGGACTCACAGGGACCCAAAGAAATATGGAGACAGATTAAAGGGCAACGAAATTGCCTGCTGACATCTATGTGGCTCAAAGATGGTTTGCTGTTGAGATATGTGTGGGCGAGAGTCATAGTGTGATCTCCTAAGACTGGGGATTCTTTCTGAAATTATATCCCATAGAACACAAATCCTTGACATACTCTACCCAAAAACAGATCCTCTGGCTAAAGAAGTTTGAGGAACATGACCTACTCCTTCCTTCTCTTGCAAATCCACAGTGCAACAGTCTATAAAAGCAGAAAAAAATCAGTCAAGAAAACTTGAACCTTGTTTAACCCAGCATTTTCCAATATTTTGGAAATAGAAACTATAACATCCCATATAGTGGAATCAATACATCTTAATCTTTCTGACTAAAACTATTGATACAGCACACTAAAACTAACTGATGACAAAGAAAAGAACACTTAGGCTCCATGAAATCTACTTGAGACGATTTAGTCAACCCAATGTCTTATCTCTTGATGAAATTAGTTATGCCTAAATCACTGCAGATGGTGACTGCAGCCATGAAATTAAAATTAAAAGACACTTACTCCTTGGAAGAAAAGTTATGACCAACCTGGATCGTATATTCAAAAGCAGAGACATTACTTTGCCGACTAAGGTCCGCCTAGTCAAGGCTATGGTTTTTCCTGTGGTCATGTATGGATGTGAGAGTTGGACTGTGAAGAAAGCTGAGTGCCGAAGAATCGATGCTTTTGAACTGTGGTGTTGGAGAAGACTCTTGAGGGTCCCTTGGACTGCAAGGAGATCCAACCAGTCCATTCTGAAGGAGATCAACCCTGGGATTTCTTTGGAAGGAATGATGCTAAAGCTGAAACTCCAGCACTTTGGCCACCTCATGCAAAGAGTTGACTCATTGGAAAAGACTCTGATGCTGGGAGGGATTGGGGGCAGGAGGAGAAGGGGACGACCGAGGATGAGATGGCTGGATGGCATCACGGACTTGATAGACGTGAGTCTGAGTGAACTCCGGGAGATGGTGATGGACAGGGAGGCCTGGTGTGCTGCGATTCATGGGGTCACAAAGAGTCGGACATGACTGAGCGACTGAACTGAACTGAACTGAATCCTATGCCAGCTTTTGCCTGGATCTGAAGACTCTGTTGAAAGTGGGTCTCATCCCTGGGTCTGTTGGCTTCCAAAACCCATGCTTTTAACTGTGTGTTAGTCTACTAGATATGTGGGTGCATTTAAACCTCTTCTCTCAGAAGACCATGTGATAGTCGGGCACTTTATTTCCCCTACATTATCCAACTTCCCTGGTAGAAATGGAAAAAGAAGGGAAGAAGGAAGGAAAGGAGGGAGGGAGGATTATGTTCTTATAGAAGCACGGGTAGGACTTTGCCACAGGACTACCTATAAGAGCTTGTAACATATATTTCTTTATCACACTTTCCAGCAACTATCAAAACTCCCTGGGAGATGTTAGACTTGGACATAAGTTAAAAACATCATTAGAAAATATCCCCATCAGAAGGCAAAGATGATTGTGAACTGAAATAGTCTACAGTGACTCTTGAAAGATTGTCCTGTGGAGCAGCCCCTAAACCATTCCTCTCAGCCTTCATTTGCAAAGCAGAATAGTATTAATGTAATCAGCCTCTTACCTTTATCAAATCGACCTTAGCCTAGGATTTGCAGGGACTGTTAATACAGGAGGGCTTTAGGAAAATGCCTTTGAACAACCAGCTTCTTTGTTTTCCTCCCTTGCCTCTGACCACTCTGGTTTTTGAATTCTCAAATTAAATTTTGTATGACTTTTAGCATCATTTGCCAACCAAGAAGAGTCCATTTTTCTTGCTGTTGCAAGGAAAATATTCCTGCACCAAAGGTTAGGTTAGGAGCAAGGATAGATCCAGGGTTTGTGAGACCTTCAGCGAGCCTCTTCAACAAACAGATCCATATTTACAAACATAAAACTAGACACAGAAGTATTTATTTACAGTGAGAAAGGAATTCAAAGAAAGAGACAGAGAAGGCAATGGCACCCCACTCCAGTACTCTTGCCTGGAAAATCCCATGGATGGAGGAGCCTGGTGGGCTGCAGTCCATGGGGTTGCTAAGAGTCGGACACGACTGAGTGACTTCACTTTCATGCATTGGGGAAGGCAATGGCAGCCCACTCCAGTGTTTTTGCCTGGAGAATCCCAGGGATGGGGAAGCCTGGTGGGCTGCCATCTCTGGGGTCGCACAGAGAGGCGACTTAGCAGCAGCAGCAGCATCCGAAAGAGACTCAGACTTCAAAAACAGACTTATGGTTGCCAGGGGGAAAAATGGGGGAAGGGATAGTTAGGGAGTTTGGGATGCGCATGTACACCCTGCTATATTTAAAACTGATAATCAACCAGGTCCTACTGTACAACACAGGGAACTCTGCTCAATGTTATGTGACAGCCTGAATGAGAGGGGAGTTTGGGGGAGAATGGATCCGTGTACATGTATAGCTGAGTCCCTTCTCTGTACACCTGAAACTATCACAACATTGTTAATTGGCTATACCCTAACAGGAAACAAAAATTTTTAAAAACAGAAGCTGTCAAATACCACTGACATTAAAAAAAAATTCAGAAAAGTAACCATGCTTTAGTAAGTCCTTAACACACATCTGCAATGCTTTTTTCTTTGCATTTTGCTGAGTACACATACTTTGCTTCCTTCTTCCTTTGATAACAACTTTGTAAGTATCCTTTTTTATGGGAAGGAAAAAAGATAGTCTAATCCCTCCACCAGCACAATCAATCAATATTTGATTTTTAGTATTGATAGTTGGGATGCAAAGATGCAACTAGTTGTAGAATTACTACCGGCTTACATGCTACAAATACATAAAGTCTATTTTGGCTATTTCACCTTAAACATGTATAGTGAATTATTGCCTCTGCTGCTTTCTTGAGTACATACCTAATGGGAGAGAACTTCTGTTTGACCAAGCATTGGTGAGAACGAAGTCCTCTGTTTGCAAATTTACACAAGTGATAACAGGGAGAACCTACCAGAGACGAGCTTGTAAGTCTGTGTACCTCAAACCTTGATTCTCCTCCGTCTCCCATGTACCTGTGATGCCTCCCCAGTTTAACCTTCTACTGAGTGAAGTCCTCAAAATGCCCATGGCCACTTCTGTATCACCTGGTACTGGAGAAAATGTAACAGAGACGAAGCTGTCGTGGCAAAACACTGGTCTCACCCAACTGCAGCTCAAATAAACATCTTATGTTTGCAAATTAAAAAAAAAAAAAACAAACAAGAGCAGGTGAACACTCCGGTAGGTCTTTTCAGAGCCTTGGAAGAGAGTAATGCAAGGTGGCAGGGAGGGTGTCCAGGATTCTGAGTTTTGTTAGTGTCACAGTATGAGCTTCACTGGTGGGTCGGTGGTGAAGAATCCACTTGTCAATGCAGGAGACTCAGGAGATGCAAGCTCAATCCCTGGATCAGGAAGATCCCCTGAAGAAGCAAGTGGCAACCCTCTCCAGCATTCTTGCCTGGAAAAATCCTATGGANAAAAACAGACTTATGGTTGCCAGGGGGAAAAATGGGGGAAGGGATAGTTAGGGAGTTTGGGATGCGCATGTACACCCTGCTATATTTAAAACTGATAATCAACCAGGTCCTACTGTACAACACAGGGAACTCTGCTCAATGTTATGTGACAGCCTGAATGAGAGGGGAGTTTGGGGGAGAATGGATCCGTGTACATGTATAGCTGAGTCCCTTCTCTGTACACCTGAAACTATCACAACATTGTTAATTGGCTATACCCTAACAGGAAACAAAAATTTTTAAAAACAGAAGCTGTCAAATACCACTGACATTAAAAAAAAATTCAGAAAAGTAACCATGCTTTAGTAAGTCCTTAACACACATCTGCAATGCTTTTTTCTTTGCATTTTGCTGAGTACACATACTTTGCTTCCTTCTTCCTTTGATAACAACTTTGTAAGTATCCTTTTTTATGGGAAGGAAAAAAGATAGTCTAATCCCTCCACCAGCACAATCAATCAATATTTGATTTTTAGTATTGATAGTTGGGATGCAAAGATGCAACTAGTTGTAGAATTACTACCGGCTTACATGCTACAAATACATAAAGTCTATTTTGGCTATTTCACCTTAAACATGTATAGTGAATTATTGCCTCTGCTGCTTTCTTGAGTACATACCTAATGGGAGAGAACTTCTGTTTGACCAAGCATTGGTGAGAACGAAGTCCTCTGTTTGCAAATTTACACAAGTGATAACAGGGAGAACCTACCAGAGACGAGCTTGTAAGTCTGTGTACCTCAAACCTTGATTCTCCTCCGTCTCCCATGTACCTGTGATGCCTCCCCAGTTTAACCTTCTACTGAGTGAAGTCCTCAAAATGCCCATGGCCACTTCTGTATCACCTGGTACTGGAGAAAATGTAACAGAGACGAAGCTGTCGTGGCAAAACACTGGTCTCACCCAACTGCAGCTCAAATAAACATCTTATGTTTGCAAATTAAAAAAAAAAAAAACAAACAAGAGCAGGTGAACACTCCGGTAGGTCTTTTCAGAGCCTTGGAAGAGAGTAATGCAAGGTGGCAGGGAGGGTGTCCAGGATTCTGAGTTTTGTTAGTGTCACAGTATGAGCTTCACTGGTGGGTCGGTGGTGAAGAATCCACTTGTCAATGCAGGAGACTCAGGAGATGCAAGCTCAATCCCTGGATCAGGAAGATCCCCTGAAGAAGCAAGTGGCAACCCTCTCCAGCATTCTTGCCTGGAAAAATCCTATGGACGGAGAATCCTGGTGGGCTATGGTTGATGGGGTCGCCAAAGAATAGGGCATGACTTAGCTGCTGAACAACAACGCAATAAAAACTGTGTGGGTTAGGTCACAGGGTGCTAAAGTTCTCCCTATACCAACCAAATATATAGACCCACATTGTCTCTGCCCTGATCTTTCAACAGTCACATCCATGAGAGCTGGCCATCACGGACTCCACACCTGCTCCAGACACCCGGTAAGGACGGGGGCCTCCCGCCCAAATCCGTGCTGTCAGATAGGAAGCAAAGCCTCCTCTATGAGAGGTCTCACTGCCGTCACACCCCTCTCATCCAGGCTGTCACGTAACATGGAGCGGAGTTCCCTGTGCTGCACAGTAGGACCTTGTTGAGTATCCATTTTAAAAATAGCAGCGAGATCTCACTGCCACTTAAGAAAGTCACTGTTACTAAAGCCACCCTAAATGGTGTGTGCGTGAGTGTGTGTGTGTGTGCGCTCAGTTGTGTCCGACTCTTTGTGATCCCATGAACTGTCAGGCTGTCGGACTCCTCTGTCCGTGGAATTTTCCAGGCAGGAATACTGGAGTGGGTTGCCATTTCCTTCTCCAGCGGATCTTCCCCACCCAAGGATGGAACATTGTCTCTGCGCCTCCTGCATTGGCAGGCGGATTCTTTACCACCGTGCCAAACGGATTTTGGTCCAAATGGCCTTGCCTGGGGAATACTGAAAACAGAAGACACAGTTTTCTGGTGAGCAGCGAGAGTCTCTGAGGATCACACTGATGACCACATGGGCTGATGTAAAATGTCTACTCTTGGGCCAGGCAGTCAATCCCCGGTGGTCAGGCAGTAAAGAGGCTTCTGACCTTTCACTCTCTTGGCAATGCTCAGACAAGGGTCACAGGTTGTTTTGTATTAATCTTTCATCTTGTTTCCTTTGTTCCAGGGGTAAAATTTATGAGCCTGTCGTGCTGATAGCTTTTCCTTGACTAGGAAGGTCTGTAAGTGAGACAGACAAGCTGGCAGCAGAGGCTATCAGAGAGAAAGCAGCCTTGGAGATAGTCCTCATGGCACAGTGGAGGGAAGCACAGTCCCAATGGGTGAAATTACAAGTCAGAGTGAAGAAATTGGTACCCTTCTTGGGAAGTGCGGCAAGAGTCCTCTCTGGAAATCAAGTCCACTTTGTTTCTTTACTTTCAATGCAATTGAAGTTCACTCAGAGTCATTATAGAGAAGACAATTCAGAAGACTAAGGAGTAATTCTAGCATCGTCTTCTCAGCCCTGTCTCCCATTCCCTACTCCCACGTA
The DNA here is from genome assembly GCA_006410675.1 of Oreotragus oreotragus. NCBI lineage: Eukaryota > Metazoa > Chordata > Mammalia > Artiodactyla > Bovidae > Oreotragus > Oreotragus oreotragus. Next base: position 106,205 of record SJYX01006485.1, read on the forward strand.
CCTATCCCATAGTGTCTATACCTGGTCTGTATACAGTTTAGGTATAATATTAATAATACCAAACATTTATATTTATTGCACAATTATTCAGAGCTTCTAATGACTACACCTTGGTAGACATTTCATGGATGTTATTTAATAGGGAAGAAGAAGATGTGGAAGATAGTGGGATCGTGATACATACCAATTGGTAATACAGTATGATTTCAGTTTTGCAACATGTAAAAAACTTGGTGTAGAACACAGAGAAGGAAGAGAATTGTTAACAGGGATTGTATTTGCACAGTCAACTTATAAGCACTTGCCAGTTTTTTCTTCTTTATATCTCTAGTTTTTAGATTGCTTCCAATGTATAGGCTGCTTACCAACTTTTAAATATTAGATATATTCTTTGAAAAAGAAAATAGGATTACCTTAAATTTAAGTTATAATGAAATGAAATACGTTTTATTTGGCTTAGTGTTTTTTATTTAGGTTATCTTGTTTGATAAACAGAGAACCATGGACCCAACGGCATTAAGTAAATGGACACAAAAGATCCCAACATTGAGTGGTAGACTATCTTGTTGCCTAGAAGGCTATTGGTTTCTTGGTGCCCAGAGTCATGGAAAGTGGTCCCCTGGAGACCCCAACTCTGTGCGTACTTCATGAGGTCACACTCACTCTGAGTCAGTCCAGGGTGAGTCATGTTTCACATCTGTGAGTGGAAGGAAGGAAAGGAAGCAAGAGAAATAATAATAACATGATTGTTATTGTATTAAATAAATTTCAGGGTGTCAGACCAGGTGGTAAAATTATAGAAACCAATGCTTCCTGAAAAGGAAGATGTTGAATCAAGATTTTTATAACATTTTAACATTATTGTTGTCAAAATTGTTTATTTTCTGACCTCTTGAAACTGCCTATTAAAAAGAGGCAGCTAATTACTCTGGCAAACTTTGTGGAAACTTGACACAGAGTCTTGGGAGTAGCATTAATAATGTAAGAGGGCATTTTGCTCTGAGAGAGCAGGGGTGGCCGGGTGTGGGGAGGGCAGGCAGCTGCCTCCCTAGTGCTCTAGGTCAGCAACCTCGGAGTTACTTATTTATGGAAAGTGTGCTAGGTACCACTGGGGTTCTGGGGAAGCTGAAAAGTGAAGTGAGTCGCTCAGTAGTGTCTGACTCTCTGGGACCCCAGGGACTGTAGCCCACCAGGCTCCTCTGTCCATGGAGTTTTCCAGGGAAGAATACTGGAGTAGGTTGCCATTTCCTTCTCCAGGGGATCTTCCCGACCCATGGATTGAATGAACCCAGGTCTCTTGCATTGTGAGTAGACTCTTTACTGAGTGAGCCACCAGGGAGTGACTTCTGGGGAAGCTGAGTGCCTGAGAGTGAAGCTGTCAAACTCAGCAGATGAATTCCCACAACCTTGATGATTTAGGAGAGAGCGTTGCGTTTGATTTTCATCGTCCGGTGATTTTTTTTTTTCCAGATCAATTTTGAATTCCAGCTGAAGATCTCAGTTTCTTTAGCTCCAATAGGATAAAACTTAGATCATAGCTTTTATTCATTGTGCTGTAACCCTAGGAATGGCTAGAGATGTTCTTTTACACCTTCAGTACCGTTATGGTCCCTCAAAGACAAACCCTGTAGGATATATAGATGACTGTTTAATGAGAGAATCCAGAATCCAAAACATGCTCACTCAGGCCACTGAAGGGATCTAGATTCCGAGCACCGACAAATAGGTCTGTTCTGCAGGTGTGCAGTATGTCTCCATTTACATTTTACCTGTACCCTGAAAGTTCATAACAATAATGAAGGCAAAGAGTTCAGAATCATGGCATGAAATTTCCAAATTTGTGTACATTTCTAGAGAAGTATATAAAGCATCTAGCCTGGTAACTGGCACACGGAAGGTGCCCAGTATATGTAAGCCCTCACCACCATCATTGATATCCCCATCACCGTCACCATCCCACCCAGTAAACAGCAACCAGCTCTGTTAGTGCTAATGAGGAAAATCATTCGGAGCAATTTTGGGGCTGGCCAGGTAGAGTCACAGGGCAGAAAAATCCCAGTGAATTATACCTTTTAAAATATATTCTTGCCTATCAATCAGAAACTGTGCTCCTTGGAAAGGAAAACTATAAGGCAAGAGAGATGTGCAACCAGAATTGTGTGTGCAGGTTCCCGCCTGATAGATAATATGCTTTTCCCATCGAAAGGGGCAGGTGCTGGAGCTGAAAAGGTTTGGGATTGAGGTCTGGATTCTAGCTTTGTCTCTGCTGCTAACAACTTGGAGACTGAACAGCTAACAAATAGCAGAGTGACCTTGGCCAAGCACCTTGTTCCTCTGGGATTTCTGCATCCTTAGCCGGGAAATAGAACTTAGACTCCATACGCTCATTCCCCTTGGGCGTGAACAGGCTCTGTTTTATGAAGCACTATCTATTCGATACTTCACTCTTGTTCCTATTCGTGATAACAAACAAGAGAACAGCGCCCTCTAGGGGTTTTCAGAGGCATGTCTGTATTGAGGATGCTGCTGCTGCTGCTGCTAAGTGGCTTCAGTTGTGTCCGACTCTGTGCGACCCCTGAGACGGCAGCCCACCAGGCTCCCCCGTCTNCATTTACTTATTTCCTGTTTCAGTCTGTTAGAATATGCTGCTGCTGCTGCTGCTAAGTTGCTTCAGTCATGTCCGACTCTGTGTGACCCCAGAGACGGCAGCTCACCAGGCTCCCCCGTCCCTGGGATTCTCCAGGCAAGAACACTGGAGTGGGTTGCCATGTCCTTCTCCAATGCATGAAAGTGAAAAGTGAAAGTGAAGTTGCTCAGTCGTGTCCAACTCTTAGCGACCCCATGGACTGCAGCCCACCAGGCTCCTCCATCCATGGGATTCTTAGAATATAGAGCCAGGAAAAGGGAAACTTTCTCTGCTCATTTTGATGCCAAAAATTCAGTCTCTGTGCACTGGTGCTGAATCGAATCTCAAAGACAAAGTTTTGGGTAAAGTAGAAAAGAATACCTTTATATTTTTCCCAGGCAAAGGGGATTGTGTTTCTCAGAATTGTGCACCCATCCAGAGGAATTTAAGTTCAGTTCAGTTGCTCAGTTGTGTCTGATTCTGAGACCCCATGGACTGCAGCACACCAGGCCTCCCTATCCATCACCAACTTCCAGAGCTGACCCAAACTCATGTCCATTGAGTCAGTGATGCCATCCAACCATCTCATCCTCTGTTGTCTCCTGTTCCTCCTGCCTTCAATCTTTCCCAGCATCAGGGTCTTTTCAAATGAGTCAGCTCTTCGCATCAGGTGGCCAAGGTATTGGAGTTTCAGCTTCAGCATCAGTCCTTCCAATGAATATTCAGGACTGTTTTCCTTTAGGATGGACTGGTTGGATCTCCTTGCTCTCCAAGGGACTCTCAAGAGTCTTCTCCAGCACCACAGTTCAAAAACTTCAGTTCTTCAGAGCCCAGCTTTCTTTGTGGAAACAACTTTACCGTGTTATTTTAGCCTCACACTGTACCCCAGTAGGACAACAGGTGCCCTCAGAGATGTATGGATGGTAAGTGAAAGAGTTTGGCAGATGCTGGGACCGAGGTGTGGTGGAAGAAACCAGAGATCCATGGGGAGAAAGGCTCAGGATCTTGACAAAATCCTAAATATTCTGACTGTGGTTCTGACTGTGAATATTCTGACTGTGGTTCATGTATGTCAAGTGTGATAACAACATTTGCCCAACAGAGTTACTGTGAAAGTTAAGTAAGATGCAAGGAAGCTTCTGACACAGAGTTAAAGACCAGTTAAATCTAGTTTGCACCCCATTCCTAGGCAGATAATCAAATTTAGGAGAAAATAGCTAAGGGATAAAAGAGTCATTCTCAGCCCTGGGGCCTTCACAGGGGAGTGCTTCTCAGAGCCCACCCTTATGGAATATCTCACTTGATATCATGCTCTACCATCATGATTTTGAAGTGGTTTGTAGTTGTGAATGAGGAATCCCTCCTTTTCATCTTTCCCAGGATACCACATGTATGTAGCTGGTCCTGCTTTCCCAGAGCTCAGATATTTGTGGCTTCCGTGTCCTGTCCCAGTCATGCAGGTAGGGACCTGGCTAAATCCACTCTAAAGAAGGCAACCCACCTGCACACTCTAAAATGAGGAGAATGAACTTGAATTCCCAGCCATTTCCTCATTTCCTCTCCTTCCACTGTTCTTACTGCTCCGCTGCTTTCTACTGGTCTTAATTTAAGACTGGGGGGAAATTGAGTTTAAATATATGTCACTGACTTAATGTACACGAGTTTGAGCAAACTCGGGGGAATAGTGAAGGACAGGAAAGCCTGGTGTGCTGCCATCATGGGGCCCCAAAGAGTCGGCAACTGGGGGACTGAACAACATATATATATATACTGAAAGTGCTCACTATCTGACTTAAAAGTTTAAGGATGCAGTAAGGCAGTCAATGAAGATTAATTCATTCCAGAAACACTTCTAAATCTTTAGAACATTGATTAATAAAATTTTATACTTAATTTCTTAAACTTGCTTTAAAGGGTTGATACAATTTAGAGACAAATGATGTTTAGGAGAACGCTGTGTTCCATGAGCTGAAAAATATAGTGGACAGATAAAGTGAACAAATTCTTAGATGCATGATAGAAAAGAAAGAAAGACAGTGAAGTTGCTCAGTTGTGTCTGGCTCTTTGCAACCACATGGACTGTGACCTACCAGGCTCCTCTGTTCATGGGACTTTCCAGGCAAGAGTACCGGAGTGGGTTGCCATTTCCTTCTCCAGGAGGTCATCCCAAGCCAGGGGCTGAACCTGGGTCTCCCGCATTGTAGGCAGATGATTTACCATCTGAGCCACCAGGGAAGTCTAGAAGCATAATATTTGGAGCTTAATATCATTTGGTTGGAACCTGGCTATCTCACCTCACTTATTCAAAATTATACCAGTAGTATAAGCTCATATGAGTGAAAATGATCCCTAAAAACTAAAGTAAGTTTGGGAAAACAAAAATGTTAGTGTTTAATAACTATTCTGAGCACTTTCAAAGCTTTGGTTTTTCCAGTAGTCATGTATGGATGTGAGAGTTGGACTATAAAGAAAGCTGAGCACAGAAGAATTGATGCTTTTCAACTGTGGTGTTGGAGAAGACTCTTGAGAGTCCCTTGGACTGCAAGGAGATCTAACCAGTCCATGCTAAAGGAAATCAGTCCTGAATATTCATTGGAAGGACTGATGTTGAAGCTGAAACTCCAATACTTTGGCCACCTGATGTGGAGAACTGAACCATTCGAAAAGACCCTGATGCTGGGAATGATTGAAGGCAGGAGGAGAAGGGGATGACAGAGGATGAGATGGCTGGATGGCATCACTGATTCAATGGACATGAGTCTGAGTAGGCTCTGGGAGTTGGTGATGGACAGGAAGGCCTGGAGTGCTGCAGCCCATGGGGTCACAAAGAGTCAGACACGACTGAGTGACTGAACTGACTTAACTGAACAGAGCACTTACCCTCATGCCATGATTTGAGTTTTTTTTATTCCTTTTATAAACACAATACTGCTAAGGAGGCTCCAGTTCCTGAATTTTCATTTGATTAAATTTAATAAATTAGACTAGAAGAGAAGACTACATCATAGACTAGTGTCCAGGGAATATCATTACCAAGAGCAAATGTGGACGGGTAAAAGGGTGTCTGTGTATCTAGATCTATATTGTAGATGCTTAGTCACGAAGTACGTTAGTCACCAAGTTGTATACAATTCTTTTGTGACCCCAGGGACGGTAGCCCACCAGGTTCTATCCCAGCCCATGGATTTCCTGGGTAAAAATACTGGAGTAGGTTGCCATTTCTTTCTCCAGGGGATCTTCCCAACTCAGTGATCAAACCCATGTCTCCTGCTTGGCAGGCAGATTCTTTGGAGACATCCCGGAACCCCCAAACATGTGTATCCATATTTAAACACTCAAGGAAATGAACACTTAAAATTACTGCATTTTATGCTGTTTCTTAATGTAAATTCTACCTTATTATAAGGAAAAAGGGAAGAAAAGATATAAATTATCTGACCATTTGCAGTTAGATTTTTACACCATTTCTAATGTTGATTTTACAGCTGGTTAGTTTGCTAACAGAACCTCTTCTGCTCCATCCTGTGTGGTTAAGTATCTGTGACTCTCCAAGTGCAGTAACATGAGCACAGATGTAACATTTGCATTGTCTATCAATTGCCTTGCCACCATTAAGGAAGTGGAAAATGCTACCAAGAGACATTGTAGACTTTCATTTTCTTAATATTACTCTCTTTAAGGGTATATTATCATGGTATAGCCACATGCTTAAATATAGTTCTGCAGTAGAAAATCTAATGCTGACTGTCTTTGTCTTTTGGAATTGGAGTCTTTAGCATAATTTAAATGTGAGTGTGTGAGTGTATCTGTGCACTCAATTGCTAAGTCGTGTTTGATTCTTTGTGACCCCATGGACTGCATCCCAGTCCTCTATCCATAGAATTTTTCAGGAAAAGAATAGTGGAGTGGGTTTCTTTGTCCTCCTCCAGGGGACCTTCCCAACCCAGGGATCAAACCCTCATGTTTTTCATCTCATGCACTGGCAGGCAGATTTTTTTTTTTTTTACTACTGTGACACCTAGAAAGCCCTATAATTTAAACATACATATGTAACAGTGTCTGTAGTAGAAAACCACTTATCAATTTCTATGTCTCATTTCTTACATGAAGTACTTTTGGGAAATTGTAGCTTTAATATCTTAAAGGTGAAAGAAGTTGTTCATCTTAAAATAATTTTTATGTTATTTTGGTGATTATAAAAAGAACTCTCAAGTGTAAGTCTAAATTCTTACAAAAATACAAAGTGCTTTCAGTTCAGTTCAGTAGCTCAGTCGTGTCTGACCCTTTGTGATCCCATGAACCACAGCACTCTAGGTCTCCCTGACCTCCAGATTCTACCCAAACTCATGTCCGTTGAGTCAGTGGTGCCATCCAAGCATCTCATCCTCTGCCATCCCCTTTTCCTCCTGCCCTCAATCTGTCCCAGTATCAGGATCTTTTCAAATGAGTCAGTTCTTTGCATGAGGTGTTCAAAGTATTGGAATTTCAGCTTCAACATCAGTCTTTCCAATGAATACCCAGGACTGATCTCCTTTAGAATGGACTGGTTTGATCTCCTTGCAGTCCAAGGGATTCTCAAGAGTCTTCTCCAACACCACAGTTTAAAAGCATCAATTCTTCAGCACTCAGCTTTCTTCACAGTCCAACTCTCACATCCATACATGACCACTGGAAAAACCATAGCCTTGGATAGACAGACCTTTGTTGACAAAGTAATGTCTCTGCTTTTTAATATGTTGTGCTTTAGTGTTTTTGAAAATTAAGGGATATGTATTAAGTCCAAGTTTTCATTTTTAATCTAGTTCCATTAATCAACAGTTTCATTTTTCGGTCAAGGAGAATACAGAACACTAGGAGAAGCAACAATGTCCCTTTACTCTCTTAGGGCCTGAGAATTAAATTGAGGTAAGAGATTAGGAGGAGGACAGCACACAGATTTTTATGTGCACATGGGAGTGCACAGAGGTAAACGGATAACCAAAGAAAAAGCCCAGTGCTTATCTAGTAGGATGAGCCAAGTGGCAATTGAGGAAAAGTATAATGGGTGGTCCGGTATTCCCATCTCTTTCAGAATTTTCCACAGTTTATTGTGATCCACACAGTCAAAGGCTTTAGCATAGTCAAAAAAGCAGAAATAGATGTTTTTCTGGAACTCTCTTGCTTTTTTGCGGGAATACCAGACCACCTAACCTGTCTCTTGAGAAATCTGTATGCAGGTCAGGAAGCAACAGTTAGAACTGGATATGGAACAACAGACTGGTTCCAAATTGGAAAAGGAGTACATCAAGGCTGTAAACTGTCACTCTGCTTATTTAACTTCTATGCAGAGTACATCATGAGAAATGCTGGACTGGAAGAAACACAAGCTGGAATCAAGATTGCCGGGAGAAATATCAATAACCTCAGATATGCTGATGACACCACTTTTATGGCAGAAAGTGAAGAGGAACTAAAAAGCCTATTGATGAAAGTGAAAGAGGAAAGTGAAAAAGTTGGTTTAAAGCTCAACATTCAGAAAATGAAGATCATGGCATCCGGTCCCATCACTTCATGCGAAATAGATGGGGAAACAGTGGAAACAGTGTCAGACTTTATTTTTTGGGCTCCAGAATCACTGCAGATGGTGACTGCAGCCATGAAATTATAAGACGCTTACTCCTTGGAAGAGAAAATATGACCAACCTAGATAGCATATTCAAAAGCAGAGACATTACTTTGCCGACTAAGGTCCGTCTAGTCAAGGCTATGGTTTTTCTTGTGGTCCTGTATGGATGTGAGAGTTGGACTGTGAAGAAGGCTGAGTGCCGAAGAATTGATGCTTTGGAACTGTGGTGTTGGAGAAGACTCTTGAGAGTCCCTTGGACTGCAAGGAGATCCAACCAGTCCATTGTGAAGGAGATCAACCCTGGGATTTCTTTGGAGGGAATGATGCTAAAGCTGAAACTCCAGTACTTTCGCCACCTCATGAGAAGAGTTGACTCATTGGAAAAGACTCTGATGTTGGGAGGGATTGGGGGTAGGAGGAGAAGGTGACAACCGAGGATGAGATGGCTGGATGGCATCATGGACTCGATGGACGTGAGTCTGAGTGAACTCCAAGAGATGGTGATGAACAGGGAGGCCTGGCGTGCTGCGATTCATGGGGTCGCAAAGAGTCGGACATGACTGAGTGACTGAACTGAACTGGTAATGGATGGGGAGGGGAGGCTCGCGGAAGCTAAGTCACCCTAATGAGGTCTGTTTGTACAGATTTTTTTTAGCTTCGCCTCTGTCTCTGGTGACTAGAGAGCTTCTTCTCTCCTTGTACAGGAGAGACAGTGTTCTTTTTGTATCCACTCTTTTACAAGCACCTTTAGTTCACAATAATCCTAGTGTTAAATTGTCATATTTGGGGGTTGCATATTCTACTACCCTTCAATATTATAAGGTACTTGTTATATAGGCACAGTGTGTGTGTGTGTGTGTGTGTGTGTGTGTGTGTGCGTGTGCGTGTGCCTGGCTCTTTGCAGCTGCATGGACTGTAGCCTGCCAGGCTCTTTTGTACATGGGATTCTCCAGGCAAAAATACTGGAGAGGGTTGCCATTTCCTACTCCAGGGGATCTTCCTGACCCAGGGATCAAACTGCAGACTCTTGCATCTCCTGCATTAGCAGGTGGATTTTTTACCACTGTGCTACTTGGAATGGCTTCCCCCCTGGCTCAGACAGTAAAGAATCTGCCTGCAATGCAGGAGACCAAATCTATGTGTAAGTATGACTGAATAAAAGGAAGAGTTTGGAAAAGGAATGTAGGTGTTTATTTAGCTTAATGAAAATAAATAAATAAATAAACCTGGCAACTTTTAACTACGTGCTGTGGTGTTCAAAACTATAATAAATTCACATACTGTCTCAAGTTTATCTAAGTTTAAAGGAGTGACTACAAAAATCAAGTCTTCCTTTGTAGTTCAGTCAGTAAAGAATCTGCCTACAATGCAGGAGACCCAGGTTTGATTCCTCGGTCAGGAAGATCCCCTGGAGAAAGAAATGGCAACCCACTCCAGTAGTATTGCCTGGAGAATCCCATGGACAGAGGAGCCTAGCAGGCTACAGTCCATGGGGTTGCAAGAGTTGGACAATCCTGAGTGACTAAGCACACACATACAAAAATCAACTGAAAGAGGTTTTCCATGTCTCCTTAAAAAAAAAAAAAAAAAGCCAGGCAACATTAGTTTATGGACAGAATCCAACAAGCTTTTTGAAAAAGATTAAGCTTGATCCTTCCTGGATGAGACAGAATTCATAATCAAGAGTTGAAGTCAGGAAAGTTCTAGGTTTTATTTCCTAACCCTTGAAAAACTATCTTCAATCTCACTGGGAAAAAGAAAGGAAGTAAACAGATGATCAACTGTGAGGAGAGTTTTCCTGTCCCAACAATACTTATGGTAGCTTGGCCACCAACTTCATACAAGCTGTTACTTTCAGAAAAACAAAAAGAGCCTTGGTATAGAGGGCCCAAATTCAATATGATGTCCCCAAAATCATGCACACATTTTCCGTAATATAGGCAACCTAGTGTATAACTCCAATGTATCTTTTAGAGTTTCATATTTCTACTTACATTGAAAGTATGTATATTGGAGTGGGGAGCCATTCCTTTCTCCAGGGGGTCTTTCAAAGGGTCCAACCAGGATCTCCTGAGTTGTAAGCAGATTCTTTACCCTCTGAGCCACCAGGGAAGCCCCCATTCTTAATCATAACAAAATAAAAATGTAGCTAAAGTGAAACTAGATTGCCAGTTTCAAAACCCTACATTTGTCATTGTTGTATTATGATTTATAATAATATATATAAATCATATTTATATATAATATAAAGGGGCTGGGAGGAGCTGTCCCATGCCCGAGGCCAGGGGCGGCGGCCAGGAGGAGTGACCCCACGTCCAAGGAGCGGTGGCTGCGCAGGCGCCGGAGGGCCTAGAGGAACTATTCCACGTTCAAGGTCGGGAGGGGTGGTGGTGAGGAGATACCCCTCGTCCAAGGTAAGGAGCAGTGGCTGTCATTTGCTGGGGAAGCTGTGAAGAGATACCCCACGTCCAAGGTAAGAGAAATCCAAGTAAGACAGTAGGTGTTGCAAGAGGGCAGAAATACTGAAAACATAATCACAGAAAACTAGTCAATCTAATCACACTAGGACCACAGCCTTGTCTAACTCAATGAAACTAAGCCATGCCCTGTGGGGCCACCCAAGACAGGCGGGCATGGTGGAGAGGTCTGACACAATGTGGTCCACTGGAAAAGGGAATGGCAAACCACTTTAATATTCTTGCCTTGAGAACCCCATGAACAGTATGAAAAGGAAAATGATAGGATACTGAAAGAGGAACTACCCAGGTCAGCAGGTGCCCAATATGCTACTGGAAATAGTGGAGAAGTAACTCCAGGAAGAATGAAGGGATGGAGCCAAAGCAAAAACAATACCCACTTGTGGATGTGACTGGTGATAGAAGCAAGGTCCGATGCTGTAAAGAGCAATATTGCACAGGAACCTGGAATGTCAGGTCCATGAATCAAGGCAAATTGGAAGTGGTCAAACAGGAGATGGCAAGAGTGAACGTTGGCATTCTAGGAATCAGCAAACTAAGATGGACTGGAATGGGTGAATTTAACTCAGATGACCATTATATCTATTACTGCAGGCAGGAATCCCTCAGAAGAAATGGAGTAGCCATCATGGTCAACAAAAGAGTCTGAAATGCAGTACTTGGATGCAATCTCAAAAACGACAGAATGATCTCTGTTCGTTTCCAAGGCAAACCATTCAATATCAATATCACGGTAATCCAAGTCTCTGTCCCAACCAGTAATGCTGAAGAAGCTGAAGTTGAATGGTTCTATGAAGAACTACAAGACCTTTAGAACTAACACCCAAAAAAGATGTCCTTTAAATTATAGGGGACTGGAATGCAAAAGTAGGAAGTCAAGAAACACCTGGAGTAACAGGCAAATTTGGCCTTGGAATACGGAATGAAGCAGGGCAAAGACTAATAGAGTTTTGCCAAGAAAATGCACTGGTCATAGCAAACACCCTCTTCCAACAACACAAGAGAAGACTCTACACATGGACATCACCAGATGGCCAACACTGAAATCAGATTGATTATATTCTTTGCAGCCAAAGATGGAGCAGCTCTATACAGTCAACAAAAACAAGACCAGGAGCTTGAAGAAGCTGAAGTTGAATGGTTTTATGAAGACCTACAAGACCTTGTAGAACTAACACCCAAAAAAGAGTTGACTACAGCAAAGCTTAAATCTAGCTAAATCTAATTTAGCCACAAAAACTGATGAGGGCAGCAACAAAACAATGTAAGATAGCATATAAGATAAGCCCAAAGTAAATAATAACAGACGACTGAAATATCCTATGTGGCTCAGATGGTAAAGAATCTGCCTGCAGTGCAGGAGAACCAGGTTCAATCCCTGGGTCGGGAGATCCCCAGAGAAGGGAGTAGCTACCGGCTTCAGTATTCTTGGCTAGAGAACTCTATAGACAGAGGGGCTACAGTCCATGGGGTCACAAAGAGTCAAACACAAGTGAGTGACTAACACTTTTTTTTTTGGTAAAGAATCTGCCTGCAGTGCAGGAGAACCAGGTTCAATCCCTGGGTCGGGAGATCCCCAGAGAAGGGAGTAGCTACCGGCTTCAGTATTCTTGGCTAGAGAACTCTATAGACAGAGGGGCTACAGTCCATGGGGTCACAAAGAGTCAAACACAAGTGAGTGACTAACACTTTTTTTTTCATTCTGCACACTAACTTTAAAAATCAAGTATGTTTGACTCTTAATATCTAGAGATAAGATTAAGTAAGAGTTTTTTTTTCAAAAATATGTTCTGTATACTGAGAACATGGAATATAATTTCTACCACAAGCAACAACCTGGTACTGAAAACAAAACAGATGTAACATTTATTTATGTACTAAATGGATAGAAATAAAATGAAAGCGAGACCTCTGAATTCAAAGATTCCTGTTCATACCTAAGAATACCGAGAGATACCACATCGTTATGAAACAGTAATTCTTACCATTAATAACTGGTGTGTAAACAACAATCCCAACCAAGTTTGGATCAGATACAGTTGTGTCCAGAATAAGGCCCCCAATGCTGAAAGATATAAAATCATGTAATTTAGGGAAGAGGAAAGGAAATGGACTAATTTGAAATTGTTTTTATATATAAACACTCCTAGTTTTAAAAATAAATATTTAGCTATTTTAAAAATTGAATAAAAAGAAAAGATATTAACAGTAAAAATCAATGTCAAAAGTAAAATGTTGATGATAAAATATGGCATAAGCTGTAGCCCCACATTTCAGGGCTCTCCTTCTGGTCTGTATATTTACATATGCTATTTGTAAAAAGAAAAAGAAAAACATACTTTCAGTGCACTAAAATGTCTGGAAGGACATATAAGAAATTACTAATAATGTCTATCCCTAGGGCTGAGACTGACAGGAGACTCAAGGTTACTTTATATCCTTCTTTGCTTATTCATTTTTTAAAAATCATGTGCATTTAATTATTTTCATAGTTAAAAAAATTTTTNAAAAAAAAAAAAAACATACTTTCAGTGCACTAAAATGTCTGGAAGGACATATAAGAAATTACTAATAATGTCTATCCCTAGGGCTGAGACTGACAGGAGACTCAAGGTTACTTTATATCCTTCTTTGCTTATTCATTTTTTAAAAATCATGTGCATTTAATTATTTTTATAGTTAAAAAATTTTTTAAGAATTTTTTTTACATTTGAAGTAAGCAAGCCACTAAGGGATGACTTTTATTCTGTTCACATTAGATATAGTACATGACAGCGTCTTATCATTGCTAAGTTAAAACAATGAGTTGTAGCCAGAGGAGGAGCTGACCTGGAGAACAGAGGTCCAGAAAAGTAACATACTTTTTTCTTTTTATATAGTGGCAAGACACATACTATCAATATCTCAATGGAGCTTGGAGATTTTTTTTTTTTGTTTCCAAGACCATTATCAATTGGTTAACTTCAGTCTGTTGCTCTACCTAGTATTATATAAAACAGTGTTGGTCCCAATATTTCATGGGATCCTGTTGTTTAAATCCACACATGAACTATGTGTTGTCATGGATTAGGGCTGATGGTCAAAGTATCAGATCCAATGTACTTCCCACTACCGGATAGTTAATACTAGAAAATTATTTTTAAATCTTTATTATTTTAGTTCTTGAATAATTGAAAGGCTTAATATGCTTATTCTTCTAGGAGTTCCCATAAAGCGGTATACTATAAAGTCTAAAAATAGTTATCCTTAGAAATATTTTACTATTTTAAGCCCTAATTAAAAAAAAAAATACATTTTTCCTAGAATAAAGTAGTTATGTGTCAAAGAATAAATCTCCCTGCCAAAACACATAGATAATGCTGTGCAGAAAACAGGAACACTTGCTAACACACATTTTTAAACAGTTGTATTACCTAGGAATAAAACTTATAGAAAAGATAGAAAATACAAACAAAACGAATAAAATAAAAATCAACCATAATTACGTCATTCAGTTATACTGTTACCATGTTGATATACAGACTTTGAAACATTTTTAAACATGTATATTTTTAAAAACTAAAAACGCAAATTGTAAAAGTACTTCTGCTGCTACTGCTAGGTCACTTCAGTCGTGTCCGACTCTGTGTGACCCCATAGATGGCAGCCCACCAGGCTCCCCTGTCCCTGGGATTCTCCAGGCAAGAACACTGGAGTGGGTTGCCATTTCCTTCTCCAGTACAGGAAAGTGAAAAGTGAAAGTGTAGTCACTCAGTTGTGTCCGCCTCTTCGCGACCCCATGGACTGCAGCCCACCAGGCTCCTCTGTCCATGCGATTTTCCAGGCAAGAGTGCTTCACTTTTATTAAATTGTATTTTTATCAAACAAACATATATGCATCATTTAAAAGGTGAAAGTACCACAGAGCATATAAAATAGTCCCTAGCCCTAACCCCACACCCTGCTCTCCACTAGCAATTCTTTTTAACCTCTTTAACTGTTTCTTCTGACATTTACTCCTCTATTTCTAAACAGTATGTTTATACTGCTATTCCTTGATTTTTAATTTCAGACATTTACCTAATGACGTCCAACAGCAAGATGAGCATTTAGTCTCTCTCTTCCCTCCCCTCTGAAGTCCCTTCATAATTCCCTTCCTTGCCCTCTCCTGCTAATCTGGTGATAACATTCCAACTTTTGGTGAAATATTTAGGTTTCACTTTATTAGAACAGTGAAATCATTGTTCACAATTATTCTCCTTCTCTTTTTGTTATTAAAAATTCCACTGTGATGAATATTCTTACAATTTAATTATTTGCATTTATCCATAAGTATATCTTTAAGTCCTGTCAGAGTCCTAGAACTGGAGTAATCCAACAGTATGTACATTTCTAATGTTTTCTGATATTTACCTAAGCAACTTAAAATAAGCAATGTTCTTGTCAGGTTAAAACTCACACAAAGACAAAAACACCACTAGATTTTAATCATCAATCTTGTTAGGATTTGGTTGGGGAAAGGTATGAAACTGGGAGCACATGAGGTTCTATGCATCTACTGATTTCAGTAATCCTCGTCACTTATATCTCAATCACCTGGGATAATAAAGAGTTGGCTACATAAAATGACAGACCTGAGAAATAAAAATAGGCAATTGGTTTGCTTTAATATATACACAGATACATGCATATATAATAGCCCACAAACACACACACTTTAATACTAACCTACTTATAACCATAGCAGTTATGACAGGCTCCCAGCCTGAGTGGAGAACGGTCCTTGTGGCTGGATGTTTGGCAGCTATTATAATCCAGATAGGAGTTAGAGCCAAGAAAACAACACCAACTAACGGAGGAATGTAGTAGTATGCTTCTAAAATTAAAAAAGACAACATTTCAACCTCTCTTCTAACCATGTAGCACATGTGAATATTAGAAGTTTACCAGAAGATATATTATCAAACATACTCATGCTATATATATACTTCATATAAATCTCAAACAAATTGAAAACTACAGATAAGGTTAAAATGTTACAGAATGTAACTGAAAACTAATATATTAACTCAACATTTATTGAAATAGCTATGTGGCCTAGAAGTGAACAAAAATAAGAAGAAAAACAGCAGTTAAAGGCTTATTTGGCTCCTACCATTTACCAAGTACTGTGCTACAAGCATGGTGTTCATTATCTCACTTAACTTGTCCTTAAATGTATGAGGTAGAAACTCATTCCTGCCTTATAAAGAAACTGAGGCTTAGGAGTTTAAGAGTACATGCGCGCGTGTGTGTGTTCAATTGCTTAGTCATGTCCAGCTCTTTTCAATTCCATGAACTGTAGCCCACCAGGTTCCTCAGTCCATGGAATTTCCCAGGCAGAATACTGGAGTGGGTTACCATTCCCTTCTCTAGGGGATCTTCCTGACCCAGGGATTGAACCCTCATCTCCTGCACCTCCTGTACTGGCAGGTGGATTCTTAACCAATGAGCCACCTGGGAAGCCCCAAGAAATAGCAAAAACTGGGAGAAAAGGACATCTGATTGATACCAAAATTAGCATTCTAATCTCCAAACTATATAGACCAATAGGATATTGTTTTTACCCATCAGCAACTTATGCATTCCATAGAACACTGGACAATCAACTGATAACAGATATCCTCTCCATCATGAATAGTGTTACAAGCTCCAAAATAAAAATGAAATACTAGGTCTAATAAAGATACAGATTTCTTCACTGTGAAATTCCTCAGAACCTTCATTGTGTCATGAAAGAATATAGTATACTATATTAACCACAGTTTGGCCAGACTTCCTCATTTCATATCTGGATGTTACAACTTAACTTGGACAAGAAATTTAACTTCTATATGCTTCTATTTCCTTATCTATAATATGGTAAAATTTATAATAACTACTTCATGAGGTTATTATGAGTCTTAAGAGAATTAACACATTAATTTAGCACATAGCTAAATTACATGGGGCACATACTTAACATTTACTGAACACTAACCATCATCATAATCATCATTGCCATTAACATACTTTTATTTGTGACACACTTAGGTAACAGACTACTGTGATTTTTTAAATACCTCTCGTGGTAGACTGTCTTACTTGATCACAATTATCCTCTTCTCATTCTTGTTATGCTTTCCTATAGAGTTCAGCAAAGCTTACTGACTTTGGCTTGGCTTGTCTTGCTTCGTAGATGTGACGTATGCTAACTCTGAGCAAAATCTAAAATGTGTTTTCAGAAATCACCATAAGATTTACATATATAAAGATAGATAATAAGCTGTTTTCAGGACACTGATGACTGTTATTACAGTTCTGTGATCCCTGAGACAGGGGAAAGAAATGAGATAAGCCCCACCATAGCCTGAAGTACTGTACTGTGAAGTAGTGGACTGTCGCTCAGTCATGTCTGACTCTTTTGCGACCTCATAGACTATCGCCTGCCAGGCTCCTCTGTCCACGGGATTTCCCAGGCAAGGATACTGGAGTGGGTTGCCATTTCCTTCTCCAAGNAATGAGATAAGCCCCACCATAGCCTGAAGTACTGTACTGTGAAGTAGTGGACTGTCGCTCAGTCATGTCTGACTCTTTTGCGACCTCATAGACTATCGCCTGCCAGGCTCCTCTGTCCACGGGATTTCCCAGGCAAGGATACTGGAGTGGGTTGCCATTTCCTTCTCCAAGGGATCTTCCTGACCCAGAGACTGAACCTACAATTCCTGCATTGCAGGTGGATTCTGTACTGCTGAGCCCCTTTCTAACTAAAGGCACATTTCAGATCACAGCTCAGAAAGAGAGAATTCTAGCAGAGTGGATCTAAGGCAGCAGGAATTCACAGGGCAGAATACTGGAGAAGAGGAAGCTACTGGAGAAAGAGCTTGCAAACTGAACACCAAGCCATGCACGCACAGGGTGAACTCCACAAGGCTAGACTAAGAATAACGGGAGAGCTGTAAACTGAAAAATTCCCAGAGTTTACAAAGGGGTAGAAGGCATTTGAGATCTAACCCCTAGAGAAGAGAGCCTATTTGACCCTGAAAACATTTAGTGAAGACCAGGGAAGGTCACTTCTTGGCAGTAACACTGCTGCTGCTAAGTCGCTTCAGTCGTGTCCGACTCTGTGCAACCCCACAGATGGCAGCCCACCAGACTCCCCCGTCCCTGGGATTCTCCAGGCAAGAGTACTGGAGTGGGTTGCCATTTCCTTCTCCAATGCATGAAAGTGAAAAGTGAAAGTGAAGTCGCTCAGTCGTGTCCAACTCTTTGCAACCCCATGGACTGTAGCCTACCAGGCTCCTCCATCCATGGGATTTTCCAGGCAAGAGTACTGGAGTGGGCTGTCACTTCCTTCTCCAGGGGAATCTTCCCAACCCAGGGATCAAACCTAGGTTTCTCGCACTGTAAGCAGACGCTTTACCATCTGAGCCACCAGGGAAGCCCATTTGTTTATTTTTGTTTTTATTTCATTACACAATAGTGTAATGCCTATTATAAATCTATTCCAATGAAGCTTAAAACCAAGCTTTGTAAGGCTCAAACTAATCCACAAATAGTTGCCTACAAGAACAAAGTCCATTAAAACTATAAGAGGCTGATGAAAGAAATTGAAGGCAACATAAAACAGATGGAAAGATACACTGTGTTCTTGGACTGAAAGAATCAATATTGTTAAAAGGACCATACTACTCAAGGCAATCTACAGATTCAAAGTAATCCCTATCAAATTACCAATAGCATTTTCTACAAAACTAGAACAAAAAAATTCTATTTGTATGGAAACACAAAAGACCTCGAATAGCCAAAGCAATCCTGATAGCAGAATGAAGCTGAAAGAATCACACTCCTGGACTTCAGACTATACTACAATGTTACAGTAATCAAAAAAGTACGTTACTGGCACAAAAACAGACATATAGATCAATAGAACAGAATAGAAAGCCCAGAAATAAGCTCACGCATTTATGGCCAATTAATTTACAAGAAAGGAGGTAAGAATAAATGATGGAGAACAGTCTCTCCAATAAAGTGGTGCTTGGAAAACTGGACAGCTACATTTAAAAGAATGAAATTAGAACATTCTCTAACATCACGCACAAAAATAAACTCAAAATGAATAAAGACCTAAATCTAAGACTGGATACTACAAAACTCCTGGAAGAAAACAGGCAGAACATTCTTTGACATATATTGCAGCAATATTTTTTGGATCTGTCTCCCAGAGTAATAAAATAAGAACAAAAATAAACAAATGGGCCCTATTATAAACTTAAAAGCTTTTGCACAACAAAGAAAATCACAAAGAAAATGAAAAGACAATCCTCAGAATCGAAGAAGATATTTGAAACTGATGCAACTGACAAGGGATTAATTTCTAAAATATACAAACAGCTCAAACAGCTTAATATCCAAAACACAAACAATGCAATCAAAAACTGGACAAAG
Organism: Oreotragus oreotragus; assembly: GCA_006410675.1. Lineage (NCBI taxonomy): Eukaryota > Metazoa > Chordata > Mammalia > Artiodactyla > Bovidae > Oreotragus > Oreotragus oreotragus. The sequence continues at coordinate 125,358 of SJYX01006485.1, forward strand.
ACCTAATAGACATTTCTTCAAAGATAACATACAGATGCTGCTGCTGCTGCTAAGTGACTTCAGTCATGTCCAACTCTGTGCGACCCCATGGACCGCAGCCCACCAGGCTCCTCTGTCCATGGGATGTTCCAGGCAAGCGTGCTGGAGTGGGTTGCCATTGCCTTCTCCGACATACAGATGATCACATACTAATTATCAGAGAAATGCAAATAAAAACTGCAATGAGGTATCACCTCATACCAATCAGAATGGCCATTATAAAAAAAATTAAAAATAATTAATGCTGGAGAGAATGTGGACAAAAAGGAACCCTTCTGCACTAGTGGGAATGTTAAATTGGTACAGCCACTATGCAGAACTGTATGGTGTTTCTTTAAGAAAACTAGAAATAGAACTACCATATGATCCTGCAATTCCACTCCTAGACATATACCCAGAGAAAATTCTAATTCAAAAAGATACATGCAACCTAGTGTTCACAGCAGCACTATTTATAACAGTCAAGACATGGAAGCAACCTAAATGTCCATCAACAGATGAATGGATAAAGAAGATGTGATGCATATATACAATGGACTATTACTCAGCCATAAAAAGAATGAAATAACGTCATTTGCAGCAACATGGATGGACCTAGAGATTATCATATTAAGTTGAGATACAGAAAGACAAATGTCACATGATATCACTTATATGTGGAATCTAAAGAAATGACACAAATGAACTTATTTACAGAAACAGACTGACACACACATGAAACAAACATGTTTACCAAAGAGAGGGGGTGGGGGAGAGAGGAGAGAGATAAATTAGGAGTTTGACATCAATATACACACACTGCTGCTGCCGCTACTGTTGCTAAGTTGCTTCAGTCGTGTCCGACTCTGTGCGACCCTATGGACAGCAGCCCGACAGGCTCCTTTGTCCACGGGATTCTCTAGGCCAGAATACTGGAGTGGGTTGCCATTTCCTTCTTCCGTACACACACTGCTGTGCATAAAACAGGAAAACAACAAAGACCTACTATATAGCACAGGGAACTATATTCAGTATCTTGTAATAACCTCTAAAGGAGAAGAATCTGAAAAAGAACATCTGTATATATATATATGTATAACTGAATCACTTTGCTGTACACTTGAAACTAACATAACATTGTAAATTAACTACAGTTTTTTTAAATAAAAAAAAAGGACAAAGTCTAATACTTTGTAGAAAAAAAGTCAAGCACTTAACATTACATTAGTAATGTCTAACTTCCAACCAAATATTATTTTTAAGAGTTTGAAATTATATTTGGTTGCATTTACAAACTTAGTTAAACACCCTGAGATATTCTACTTAGGCATTTAATTTTTCTCACAAAAGATTCCTAGTACTTAAAGTAATCTCACTAAATCGAACAAATGTATAAATATGCTGTCTTATGTTTTCATAAATATTCATACAATGTATATAAAATTGGTAAGATTTCTATTTGACAATTATAAGGATAAATTAATAACATAATTATAAAATTTAAAATGGAATCAAAAGACTGACATGTTACTGTAATGGCTTAAGGAGCATAAAATCATCCGTACCATAATTTTGATTCTCAAATGTTTTTAAACTGAGTTCTAAATCTCCTTAGGGTTAAAAGTTTGCCTACCCATTCTTGAAACAGTTGCATCATCTCAAGACATTTTTGGTAATATCATTCTAGCTGATAAAGCTTTTATTATTATCAGATTTTAGCTAAGACATTCCTGGATTTTTCTCAAGGATTCTAATACTTATTTTGTATAGTAGAGACTTCATAACTTAAAGACAGAGTTGATCTCATGTTTGTAGCCTACCAGCCCTTTTCCAACATTTCACAAAATTCTTCAACTGTTATTCATACCCTTATCTTGGATTAAATCTTATATTTTATCATCTTTTTCAGATATTTAAAGATCTCCTCACCTATGATTAAGTGTTTGAATTAGAAATTCATTTTTTTCTGATCAGGTAGGAACAATTACTATAAATATTAAAATAAAGCCCAAACAAATTTTATACCCATGGTTTTATCTGGGTTTGCCATCACATCTTCAAAATAATTATGCCATCAAAATTCATTAAATATTAAATATTTTCTTGAAAGGATATTGTACTTAAAGTAATCTCACTAAATCGAACAAATGTATAAATATGCTGTCTTATGTTTTCATAAATATTCATACAATGTATATAAAATTGGTAAGATTTCTATTTGACAATTATAAGGATAAATTAATAACATAATTATAAAATTTAAAATGGAATCAAAAGACTGACATGTTACTGTAATGGCTTAAGGAGCATAAAATCATCCGTACCATAATTTTGATTCTCAAATATTTTTAAACTGAGTTCTAAATCTCCTTAGGGTTAAAAGTTTGCCTACCCATTCTTGAAACAGTTGCATCATCTCAAGACATTTTTGGTAATATCATTCTAGCTGATAAAGCTTTTATTATTATCAGATTTTAGCTAAGACATTCCTGGATTTTTCTCAAGGATTCTAATACTTATTTTGTATAGTAGAGACTTCATAACTTAAAGACAGAGTTGATCTCATGTTTGTAGCCTACCAGCCCTTTTCCAACATTTCACAAAATTCTTCAACTGTTATTCATACCCTTATCTTGGATTAAATCTTATATTTTATCATCTTTTTCAGATATTTAAAGATCTCCTCACCTATGATTAAGTGTTTGAATTAGAAATTCATTTTTTTCTGATCAGGTAGGAACAATTACTATAAATATTAAAATAAAGCCCAAACAAATTTTATACCCATGGTTTTATCTGGGTTTGCCATCACATCTTCAAAATAATTATGCCATCAAAATTCATTAAATATTAAATATTTTCTTGAAAGGATATGGCTAATGCTACATACAGAGCAATTTTCTCCATAGTTTTTTAAGATGAAAAACCTTTATTGGATGCATTCCCAGTTCTCCTTGCTAAGCCATTAGAAGAGATAAATAACATTCAAATTAAGAAGCATTCTTACCTCCTAAAACAACTAAGGTTGCCAACAATCTCTTTATAGACTTAAGCAGAAAACTAAAACCATTAAAACCCACTAACTACAAATGAAAAGAACTATCCTGCTAGGTCAGATCATCTTCATATTTCATTTTCAGTTCAAGAATGGAGCACCATGCCAGGCTTTCAATTTATTCTCAATAACAGATCTCTGGAAGGACATCTGAAGTTGAAAAAAACACTCACCATCCTAACCCCAGAATCACTGCCCTGAATTTTCAATGAGGGAGAAGAATTTCTCAGGAAAGAAATAAAAAATGAGTTAGCAGTTCAAAAAGTTAAAGACCTATCATATGACCTAGAACTTTCACTCCTAGGTGCATCAATAGAACAGCAAACATATGTTCACACAAAAATGTGTACAATAATGTTCAAAGTAGCATTATTCATAATAGCCAAAAAGTGGATGCAACCCAAATGTTCATCTAATGGTAAATGGATAAACAAAATGTGATATATCCATACAATGGAGTATTATTCAGCCATATTAACAGTCCATACAATGAAATATTATCTAGTACTACTTGGTACTCAGTACTGTTTCACGATAAAGCATGAACCTTAGAAACATGCTAACAGAAGGAAATAGAATATAAAAGGTCACATATTGTATGATTCCAGTTTCTGAAATGTCTAGAATAGGCAAATCCATAGAGACTGAAACTATATTAGCGGTTGCCAGTGCTGGGGGCGGGTGG
>SJYX01006485.1:129911-171993 GCA_006410675.1 Oreotragus oreotragus
GTCATGTATGGATGTGAGAGTTGGATTATAAGGAAAGCTGAGTGCTGAAGAAATGATGCTTTTGAACTGTGGTGTTGGAGAAGACTCTTGAGAGTCCCTTGGACAGCAAGGAGATCCAATCAATCCATCCTAAAGGAAATCAGTCCTGAATATTCATTGGAAGGACTGATGCTGAAGCTGAAACTCCAATACTTTGGCCACCTGATGTGAAGAACTGACTCATTTGAAAAGACTGATGTTGGGAAAGACTGAAGGCAGGAGGAGAAGGGGATGACAGAAGATGAGATGGTTGGATGGCATTACCAATTCAATGGACATGGATTTGAGTAAACTCCGGGAGATGGTGATGGACAGGGATACCTGGCGTGCTGCAGTCCATGGGGTCCCAAAGAGTTGGACATGACTGAGTGACTGAACTGAACTGGTGGTGTTTTGCAACTAGTATTACATAGTTTCATTAATGAAGTGAAGTTAAAGTTACTCAGTCATGTCCGACTCTTTGCAACCCCATGGACAATACAGTCCATGGAATTCTCTAGGCCGGAATACCGAGTGGGTAGCCTTTCCCTTCTCCAGGGGATCTTTCCAACCCAGGGATTGAACTCAGGTATCTTGCATTGCAGGTGGATTCTTCACCAGTGGAGCCTCAAGAGAAGCCCAATTTCCTTAACAGCATTCCTTATTTTCACCCTAAATCCTTCCTAGATATGTAGCTGCTATGAGTGACATTTTTATATGTTAGCTGTTTGCGTGTGAACAACAAAGAAATGGGCATGGAAAGTTGGAAACAACTTTTAAAGTGCCCTTTATAATAGCATCAGAATTTTCTTACTTAATGGACCTTACAGGAGTCACTCTAAACTGGGGATGTTCAAGACTAAAGAACTCTGTAGAAGAGTGACATGCACAATGATTTTAGACTCTACTCACATCATCACATCCAGGCAGTGATATTCTAGAATGTTTTGTAAATACATTACAGGTGGCCTCCCTGTTAGTCTCCACAGGACCCAAGTAACAACCCGAGGCTATTACTGTTCTTAGAGCTTATTTCTTCTTAAGCCATCTTTCTAAAGTTAAAATGAGCCAGCATTTTGCTGCTCAGATCTTGCCTGAAAAGAGAAAAGCTGATAATTTTTCCAATCAGTATACACATTGTGCATACAGGAATTATATAACCACATAGTTATAAATAATTGAAAAAAAGAGTGTTAAAAATCTTTTAAAAGTATGCAGGCAAGAAAAAGAAAAGGCAACAATCATCGTGTATAGCTATTTCTGTTACTGGCCCAACTTTAGACCCTTTTAATAGCTTTCTAAAGGATGAAGAGACTTAGCACACAATAGCTTTTAAAGATTGCTACATATTTTTATACACAATGAAAGTGTTAGCGTCTCAGTCACGTCCGACTCTGTGACCCCATGGATTGTAGCCTGCCAGGCTCCTCTGTCCATGGGATTCTCCAGGCAAGAATACTGCAGTGGTTTCCATCCCCTTCTCCAGGGGATCTTTCCAACCCAGCGATCAAACCCATGTCTCTTACATCTCCTGCACTGGCAGACAGGTTCTTTACACTAGTACCAACCGGGAAGCCCCTGATATATACACTGCAGCTGCTGCTGCTGCTAAGTCTCTTCAGCTGTGTCCAACTCTGTGCGACCCCATAGACGGCAGCCCACCAGGCTCCCCCATCCCTGGGATTCTCCAGGCAAGAACACTGGAGTGGGTTGCCATTTCCTTCTCCAACCTAGACAGCATATTAAAAAGCAGAGACATAACTTTGCCAACAAAGGTCCACCTAATCAAAGCTATGGTTCTTCCAGCAGTCATGTATGGATGTGAGAGTTGGATTATAAGGAAAGCTGAGCGCTGAAGAATTGATGCTTTTGAACTGTGGTGTTGGAGAAGACTCTTGAGAGTCCCTTGGACAGCAAGGAGATCCAATCAATCCATCCTAAAGGAAATCAGTCCTGAATATTCATTGGAAGGACTGATGCTGAAGCTGAAACTTCAATACATTGGCCACCTGATGTGAAGAACTGACTCATTTGAAAAGACTGATGTTGGGAAAGACTGAAGGCAGGAGGAGAAGGGGATGACAGAAGATGAGATGGTTGGATGGCATTACCAATTCAATGGACATGGATTTGAGTAAACTCCGGGAGATGGTGATGGACAGGGATACCTGGCGTGCTGCAGTCCATGGGGTCCCAAAGAGTTGGACATGACTGAGTGACTGAACTGAACTGGTGGTGTTTTGCAACTAGTATTACATAGTTTCATTAATGAAGTGAAGTTAAAGTTACTCAGTCATGTCCGACTCTTTGCAACCCCATGGACAATACAGTCCATGGAATTCTCTAGGCCGGAATACCGAGTGGGTAGCCTTTCCCTTCTCCAGGGGATCTTTCCAACCCAGGGATTGAACTCAGGTATCTTGCATTGCAGGTGGATTCTTCACCAGTGGAGCCTCAAGAGAAGCCCAATTTCCTTAACAGCATTCCTTATTTTCACCCTAAATCCTTCCTAGATATGTAGCTGCTATGAGTGACATTTTTATATGTTAGCTGTTTGCGTGTGAACAACAAAGAAATGGGCATGGAAAGTTGGAAACAACTTTTAAAGTGCCCTTTATAATAGCATCAGAATTTTCTTACTTAATGGACCTTACAGGAGTCACTCTAAACTGGGGATGTTCAAGACTAAAGAACTCTGTAGAAGAGTGACATGCACAATGATTTTAGACTCTACTCACATCATCACATCCAGGCAGTGATATTCTAGAATGTTTTGTAAATACATTACAGGTGGCCTCCCTGTTAGTCTCCACAGGACCCAAGTAACAACCCGAGGCTATTACTGTTCTTAGAGCTTATTTCTTCTTAAGCCATCTTTCTAAAGTTAAAATGAGCCAGCATTTTGCTGCTCAGATCTTGCCTGAAAAGAGAAAAGCTGATAATTTTTCCAATCAGTATACACATTGTGCATACAGGAATTATATAACCACATAGTTATAAATAATTGAAAAAAAGAGTGTTAAAAATCTTTTAAAAGTATGCAGGCAAGAAAAAGAAAAGGCAACAATCATCGTGTATAGCTATTTCTGTTACTGGCCCAACTTTAGACCCTTTTAATAGCTTTCTAAAGGATGAAGAGACTTAGCACACAATAGCTTTTAAAGATTGCTACATATTTTTATACACAATGAAAGTGTTAGCGTCTCAATCATGTCCGACTCTGTGACCCCATGGATTGTAGCCTGCCAGGCTCCTCTGTCCATGGGATTCTCCAGGCAAGAATACTGCAGTGGTTTCCATCCCCTTCTCCAGGGGATCTTTCCAACCCAGCGATCAAACCCATGTCTCTTACATCTCCTGCACTGGCAGACAGGTTCTTTACACTAGTACCAACCGGGAAGCCCCTGATATATACACTGCAGCTGCTGCTGCTGCTAAGTCTCTTCAGCTGTGTCCAACTCTGTGCGACCCCATAGACGGCAGCCCACCAGGCTCATCCGTCCCTGGGATTCTCCAGGCAAGAATACTGGAGTGGGTTGCCATTTCCTTCTCCAATGCATGAAAGTGAAAGTGTAGTCACTCATGTCCGATTCCTAGGGACCCCATGGACTGCAGCCTACCAGGCTCCTCCGTCCATGGGATTTTCCAGGCAAGAGTACTAGAGTGGGTTGCCATTGCCTTCTCCGATATATACACTACCATGTGTAAAATGGACTTCCCTGGTGGCTCAGATGGTAAAGCGGCTGTTACAATGCAGGAGACCCGGGTTCAAACCCTGGGTCGGGAAGATCCCCTGGAGAAGGATCCTGTCTCTTATACACATCTAGATGTGTATAAGAGACAGGTACTAGAGTGGGTTGCCATTGCCTTCTCCGATATATACACTACCATGTGTAAAATGGACTTCCCTGGTGGCTCAGATGGTAAAGCGGCTGTTACAATGCAGGAGACCCGGGTTCAAACCCTGGGTCGGGAAGATCCCCTGGAGAAGGAAATGGCACTCCACTCCAGTACTATTGCCTGGAAAATCCCATGGACAGAGGAGCCTGGTAGGCTACAGTCCATGGGGTCACAAAGAGTTGGACACGACTGAGGGACTTCACTCACTCACTCATGTGTAAAATAAATAGCTAGTGGGAAGCTGCTGTATAGCAGGGGGAGCTGAGCTCAATGCTCTCTGATGACCTAGAGGAATGGGATGGGGGCTCAGGAGGGAGAGGATATACGTTTGTTAGTTGCTCAGTCATGTCCAACTCTTTGCGACCCCATGGACTGTAGCCCGCCAGACTCCTCTGTCCATAGAATTGTCCAGGCAAAATACTGGTGTGCATAGCCATTCTCTTCTCTAGGAGATCTTCCCAACCCAGGGATTGAAGCCGTGTCTCCTGCATTGTGGGCAGATTCTTTACCGTCTGAGTCAGGAGGGAAGACCAGCTATATATACATACAGATACATATAGCTGATCCACTTTGTTGTACAGCAGAAACTAACACAACTTGGTAAAGCAATTATATTCCAACAAAAAAGGTTACTATATATGTTTAAACATTACTGTATGAATGAATAAATGCCTTTGTATTTTCTCTGCAAGTCAAATCTAAGCATATCATAATCTAGAGCTTAGATTACACTGTAAACTGACCTTCACTTTCCTCTTCTATTTTCATTTGACATAGGTCTTTTCCAGCCACAGGTTGTCCTTTTTATTTTCCTATGGTGATATTAGATACTTTCTGCTAAGGCAGTACACCCTTCCAATAACTTCCTTATACTATGTCTTCTCTAAAAGGATCATTTTTTTTTTCATTACAATCTATTATGTTATTGGGTAGGTACTGTGGCAAAGTCATTCAGAGGGAAAAAGTCTCCATTTTCCATATATGCACCACTTCCTTAATCATTTCTACACACATTAACGGGATAGCTTTCAAAAAGAATAAAGCATGTGATGAAGTGCTATTTATTTAACACTCATTATGTATACAGTATATGGGGTCTACAAAACAAATACATAAAATAAAGACAGTTTTGTCCTTCCTTTATACCTTTGTAAGGGGAGACACGTTTACTTTAAAAGCTTTAATGACTGGCCAAATGTAAAGAATGTCTTAAGAGAAATGTCAATAACATGCTATGGGAATTCAGGGGAGAAAAAGTTTACCTAAGATTAGGGAAGTCTATTAATCTAGTACTGAAAAATGATGATTCTGATTGACCTTCAGGGGGAGGAGGGGGATAACATAAGAAAGAGAAGACAAAAAACACCAGCATGTATGAGAATCAGTGAATGCTGGAGTTTGGCTGGAATATTAGAAAGGGAGGGGTGGCTGGGAGCTTGAGAAGGTTAAGTCTCCAAGAGGCCTGAAGACCAGGTTTAAACTCTAACTCTGTTTACTAAGCAATAGCGGCTTCCCCAGGGCTGTGATAAAGTCAAGTCAGGAAGAGTAAACAAAGCTTAGTTTCTTTTTTTTTTTTTTCTCTTAAAGCTTAGTTAATGACTTATTCAAAGTCATTTCCGAATATCTAAAACTCTTAAGTGGGGAGTTAAGTGAGACTTCTCAGTGTTCGGTTCTTTCAGAGCCACACGATGCACAGCCTCTATTTACAACCAATGCCTATGGTTGCCATGAAATCCTTTTTATCTCTAAAGACTGCTAAGTGTTTCCAATATATAATAGTTCAGGAATTAAACCTTTGTTTCCCAGAGTAGGCATCCCACTCGGCAGCATGAGGGGATCTTGGAATTTTTTTAAATTATTTCAGTTGGAGGCTAATCACAACATCGTGGTGGTTTCTGCCACACATGGACATGCATCAGCCACGGGTGTACATGTGCCCCCGCTGTTGGTGCCCACCTCTAACCTCTGTTCAGAACACCCTCAGTACTAGGATTCCCACTGCTGGTGCTATGAGGCCCCCTAGTGCTCACAATGCCCACAGTGCCTTCAGAAACACCTTCAGATTAACTGGAATCAATCAGCAGCCCATGAAAACAATATCATTTTAAGGAACCAAAATGATACTGATGAATCATAAAAGATTCTGTCTTAATGAATTCATCTTGAATTATGATGCATCAACTTTCAGAACACAGGCCTAGAAAAGTCTAGCAATATTTGATAATAAAACTATTCAAAATTATGATCTATACTGCTATCATTATATTTCCCTTTTAGTTCCTGACTTAAATACTATCATCTATAACACCCAAAATATTAAAAATTTTTAGAGAATAACACATTTTGATTAAGTCTTTTGTAAGGAGAGTTTACCACTTGTATAATGTATAGAAATGTATTTTAAAAGTGAGATTTTCCTCAAAAACCGATTTATCATATGAAATATCAGAATATTTAGTCTGTCTCATTATAACAACTGTCATATTTATAGGAACATTCTTCAATGGCTTTAACTGGGGAGACACCCTGGTATTTAGCAGGCAGCTGAGAAATGTTACAAATTACTTCACAGTAATTTGAGTACTCAGGGTGCAAATACTATACCTTCATCTATTATGGGAACAAGATCTTATATTTGGATCCTTGATCACTTATTGTCTTCTACCTTACAACACGCAGACACATCTTATCTTCCAAAAGACAGTTTTCCTTGAATATACATCATCTTAAAGAGTATTGCTTTTTTATATCACTCATTAAATAATATAATTTTATATATTAAATGAAGCTTCTCTTGATGTCTCCAAAGGTAGCAGAAAATCACTGCCTTGGTTAGGTTAAAGCTTTCTTTAGTTCAAAAACATTTATCTGAGATTCTGACTTCTTCAAACCAAATGTACTTTTAGACTTATTCTAAAGTATACCATAAATCTGTCTAGAATCCATGAAAATATATGAACATATGTGAATATATGTTTGCTTCTGGCTTGGCTGATAAACTACCTTTCTCTCTCTTTTTGTATTACTGTGGGTTTATATTTTCTTTTAATTTTTTAAAAAATTTGGCATCTAAAAAAATGAAACTACAATCAATTTAGCACTAAATGTATGTTCACAAATCATATACATTTATATTGACAATAGCTCCGGAGTATAAATTTGCATTAAAACAATTCATTAGATTCTATAAATACCCAATAACTATTATCAGGAATTGCATATGTAAGATAACTTCAAATTCCCACAACACTCAGGCTAATTTTCATGGTGATTTTTCAGCTGCTAAATTTAATTGTCACACTGGTTTCTGACATGGGGGAAAATCACTAAATCTCAAGCACAACTTTATGCTCTGCGACAACAGCACAACATGTTTCAGAATCCTGCGGGTTGATGCCTCAGCACTACATATTCAGAGGAGAGAATTCAAAGACTATGCTAGACTTGCATCCAACCTTCCTACAAACAGTGGGTAATACACATAACCTCTATGACCCTCAGTTTTCTCATCTGAAATCAGAGATGATATTCCTTATCTTTTAGAGTGTTAGATTCTTTATGAACAGAAGTATGTGAGAACCACAACATATAGTAGGTGTACAGCAAGTAGCAGTGATTGTTCTAATCAGCCTCAACCACAGTTCCAACACAGATGAAGGCCACCGTGAGTCATGATATTGCTGCAACAATATTTATTTAAAGAGACTCTGAATAATGCATTATATTTAATTTCAGGTCAACTTACCAAGACAGGAGTACAAACCCTGACTTATCCAAGCTAATATGGCAAGAGTTATAAGGTCACCAAAACTAGCAGCAATGGGTGTAGCAACATTATCAGGGTTTATACCGGTCTTCTTTGAGCCAACGATAACCCCAACCATTATTATTCCTAGGGAAAAAAAAAGGTTAATTACTTTTTGTGCTATGGTTTAAAGAAAATCCATTCCCCTAAATACTGAAGTACACACACTAGACAAACAACGCATCAGTTCCCGTTAGGCTGCTTAGATAAGCAGACTAAAGCAAACAAAACATTTTACTTGAATGTTTTGGTAAAGTGTCTTTCAACAAATTCCAAGTAGGGATCACAAAAGATGTGAGAAGTTCAATGTTGCATTTAGAGACCTGAAAGGCTACTGTAAAATAATATTAAAGTTTCCAATTTAGTAACATGCATGTCTTGCATGTAATGTATTCATGTGTACAAAGCCAAAGATTTTATTTTAACCCTCAAATAAAGTATGAAAATGTCAAAGAAAGGTGAGTTATATTTACACATAGAGCAACTAAGAAGGAGGCCAACAAAACCAGATTTGTTTACATAGAGGTAGCCAGAATGCTTGCCCCATTTTTTATTAAAAGTGTTGAAGTATTAGGAAGAGAAGAGTAATTAAATTTTGAACACTGGAGGTCAGAATACAAGAAGCAGTCTTTGTAAAGGATATTCTTAAACCCCAAAGTTTCTGTCTATAAACCTACAACAACAGAAGATGAAAATGTGACTGGGTTCTTGCACATTTAAATCCTCATATTGTTGAATATAGAAATGGGAGGAAAATGGTAACATCATATCTATACCATACTGGACAGATTTTCTCATGCCAACATATTAAGAGGATGCAGTACAGAGAAAATTTAAGATTAGTTAATTCACATGCTAAGCATAACTAAATCCTTGCTTAAGGTCACACACCTTGTAACAGTGTTTTTCCTATTACCCGTAAGGCCAAAATTATTAAAAGTATAAATTTTGTCTTGGTTCAATGCTTCACATCTTATATTCTGGAGGCTTTTTCAATCTATGGACTTACCTTTCCCATAATATCACTGTAAATAGAAAAAAAAATAGCAGGAAAAACATTTAAATGTATATTACAATAATCATTCAAGATGTGATCATATAAATTTTTTTTCAAAATTAGTACATTTAAAGATCTGATTCTGACTTCTTCAAACCAAATGTACTTTTAGACTTATTCTAAAGTATACCATAAATCTGTCTACAATCCATGAAAATATATGAACATATGTGAATATATGTTTGCTTCTGGCTTGGCTGATAAACTACCTTTCTCTCTCTTTTTGTATTACTGTGGGTTTATATTTTCTTTTAATTTTTTAAAAAATTTGGCATCTAAAAAAATGAAACTACAATCAATTTAGCACTAAATGTATGTTCACAAATCATATACATTTATATTGACAATAGCTCCGGAGTATAAATTTGCATTAAAACAATTCATTAGATTCTATAAATACCCAATAACTATTATCAGGAATTGCATATGTAAGATAACTTCAAATTCCCACAACACTCAGGCTAATTTTCATGGTGATTTTTCAGCTGCTAAATTTAATTGTCACACTGGTTTCTGACATGGGGGAAAATCACTAAATCTCAAGCACAACTTTATGCTCTGCGACAACAGCACAACATGTTTCAGAATCCTGCGGGTTGATGCCTCAGCACTACATATTCAGAGGAGAGAATTCAAAGACTATGCTAGACTTGCATCCAACCTTCCTACAAACAGTGGGTAATACACATAACCTCTATGACCCTCAGTTTTCTCATCTGAAATCAGAGATGATATTCCTTATCTTTTAGAGTGTTAGATTCTTTATGAACAGAAGTATGTGAGAACCACAACATATAGTAGGTGTACAGCAAGTAGCAGTGATTGTTCTAATCAGCCTCAACCACAGTTCCAACACAGATGAAGGCCACCGTGAGTCATGATATTGCTGCAACAATATTTATTTAAAGAGACTCTGAATAATGCATTATATTTAATTTCAGGTCAACTTACCAAGACAGGAGTACAAACCCTGACTTATCCAAGCTAATATGGCAAGAGTTATAAGGTCACCAAAACTAGCAGCAATGGGTGTAGCAACATTATCAGGGTTTATACCGGTCTTCTTTGAGCCAACGATAACCCCAACCATTATTATTCCTAGGGAAAAAAAAAGGTTAATTACTTTTTGTGCTATGGTTTAAAGAAAATCCATTCCCCTAAATACTGAAGTACACACACTAGACAAACAACGCATCAGTTCCCGTTAGGCTGCTTAGATAAGCAGACTAAAGCAAACAAAACATTTTACTTGAATGTTTTGGTAAAGTGTCTTTCAACAAATTCCAAGTAGGGATCACAAAAGATGTGAGAAGTTCAATGTTGCATTTAGAGACCTGAAAGGCTACTGTAAAATAATATTAAAGTTTCCAATTTAGTAACATGCATGTCTTGCATGTAATGTATTCATGTGTACAAAGCCAAAGATTTTATTTTAACCCTCAAATAAAGTATGAAAATGTCAAAGAAAGGTGAGTTATATTTACACATAGAGCAACTAAGAAGGAGGCCAACAAAACCAGATTTGTTTACATAGAGGTAGCCAGAATGCTTGCCCCATTTTTTATTAAAAGTGTTGAAGTATTAGGAAGAGAAGAGTAATTAAATTTTGAACACTGGAGGTCAGAATACAAGAAGCAGTCTTTGTAAAGGATATTCTTAAACCCCAAAGTTTCTGTCTATAAACCTACAACAACAGAAGATGAAAATGTGACTGGGTTCTTGCACATTTAAATCCTCATATTGTTGAATATAGAAATGGGAGGAAAATGGTAACATCATATCTATACCATACTGGACAGATTTTCTCATGCCAACATATTAAGAGGATGCAGTACAGAGAAAATTTAAGATTAGTTAATTCACATGCTAAGCATAACTAAATCCTTGCTTAAGGTCACACACCTTGTAACAGTGTTTTTCCTATTACCCGTAAGGCCAAAATTATTAAAAGTATAAATTTTGTCTTGGTTCAATGCTTCACATCTTATATTCTGGAGGCTTTTTCAATCTATGGACTTACCTTTCCCATAATATCACTGTAAATAGAAAAAAAAATAGCAGGAAAAACATTTAAATGTATATTACAATAATCATTCAAGATGTGATCATATAAATTTTTTTTCAAAATTAGTACATTTAAAGATCAGTGTGGAAAGTTCTCCTATGACAGAATGCTACTTATAATTTCAGCTGAAAACAAGTTATTTTGCCATCACGGACCAGAGAAAAGAGTTGAGAGATAAGAAACAGGCTTTAATTCTGATTTTTCTGTTAATAAGCTGATGAAATTATACAAGCCAACTTACCTAAGTCAGTTTTCTCACCTACAAAAGGTGGTTCAATACCATCTGCTCTACATATATAAAGGTCAAGCTACTATAAAAGTGGAATACACATTATTCAAAATAAATGTGTAGACTTATATTTTTAAAATCTGAATTTTACAGTTTTTAAAATCCTAGGCAATACAGATACTTGTTAGTCTGAAATTTTTTAAACAATTCTTTCTAAATGAAACTAGAGGGAAAACAGAAGCAGTTGAGTCTAAATAGGGTTAATGCTTTAACACTTTTTCTTACCAGAAATCAATTTTCCAATAGCATAACTTCACTCTGCTTTACCCATGTTAACATCAGTCAATTCCAGTAATTTTAATAAGAGCTTCTAAATTATTAGAAAAGAAAGAGTAGTGAAGTCGCTCAGCTGTGTCTGACTCTTTCCAACCCCGCGGACTGTGTGTAGCCTGCCAGGCTCCTCCACCCACAGTACTTTCTAGGCAAGAATACTGGAGTGAGTTGCCATTTCCTTCTCCAGGGGAATCTTCCCAACCCAGGGATCGAACCCTGGTCTCCTGCATTGCAGGAAGACTCTTCACAGTCTGAGCCACCAAATTATCAGAATCTAGCCCCAAAAGTTACTTTCATTGTATGAGGTCACCTGATATGAGAGTATTCCATTTTTAACCTTGCTGGTGATATAAAAGGAGAAGATGGCAATTATAAATAAAAATTAACAAGTCTTTACGATTATGATTCCATAATCTAGTTCTCTAGTGTGAAGTTCATATAAATAAATCAATACAAAAATGGTATCCCAACTAAAAAACTTCTGGCTCTTTAACAGTCTATAGCCAACAATATGCTCTGTTAAGCATATGGTTATAATTCTACTGCCACAGAAACAGTAAAGGAATTTTTTTTTGAAATCTGAAACTTCAAAAAATTTTAATGGAGGGGCAGCTTTTGAAATCTAGAATTCCTGGAATACTTGTTACTCAAGTGACAAGCTAGCAAATCTTCTGCATAATTTCCAGAAAGGAGCTTCTCAATTAATTTAACTTATAGAGACAAATAAAATCTCTAGGCTATTTTCCTGGTCTTGTTTGGGAGCTGTACCAGGGAACCTAAAGGCAGGACACAACTTTAGAAAGCTTGCTCTGTATGCTAAGGTTTCCATGTGATACATATAAATATATCTGAAAAAAGCTATTTGAAAAGTTGTAGATAACTTTTCTGTTTTTTTTTAAATAATGAAAAAATATCAGTTAGGTAAAAATAGCTAACATGGAAAATGAATAATTAGAAAGCAGAGACTGCAGAGTAGATGCTGAAATTTACTTACCCTGTAGGAGCGAGGCAATGAAGGCAGTTGCTACACTGCTTGAGCACAGAAGTATGGAATGATCAAGATAGTATTTTCCCTCTGGAATCCAGCCCAATATAATTGCTGCCACAGCTGCTAGGAAGCCGACTACTGTTGCTTGAACCTTAAAAAAAATATTTAATAAAACCCAACTGAATTATTCATTGAGAAAACACATTTTTTTTTGATGATGTCAGTGGGCGTATAAGGAGTCAAGAGAAAGTATTATATATGGTAACTGAGCTGCCTTACCTTTTGAAGAAGCTACTACATTTTAGTTTTACTATTCCCTAAGCCAATGGGTTCTCAAAGTGCCCTGATCTGGTAGCAGTAGGTATGGAATGGGGTGTAGGAATGTATTTTTAACAAGTATCTCAAGTGACTTTGGTGGTGAAATCCATAGACCATCTAAGAAAATACCAACCTTAAGACTGAAAAGTACCCAATCCACGTAGCTTAAGTCTGACTCTTGAGGCAATATTGACAGAAGACTGAATTCTATAATCAAATGATAAGGGTTTCATTCCTAGCTATACCACTTAATCTTGTGGTAAGTTATTCAACAAGCATTAATTTAGGATCTACTATATACAAGGTGCTATGCTTGGTGTTAGGCTACAACAGTGGTCAAAACAAATTTATTTCCTGCTCTCACAGAGCTCCTGGTCAATGGGAGAGGCAGACATTAAAAAAATAACTTCACAAATAGCTATTTAAAACTTCAGCTCCTAACCTGAAAAATGGTAATATTGAACATGGAAGGGTTATTTTTGTATTTAAATGAATTACATGAATATATAAAGTACTTTCTACAGTGGTAGCACAAAGCAACCCTCAAAAAAAAAAAAAAGAAAGCAACTAAAGAAAGTCACACCGTGAACTCTTAGAATCACGTTAGACTAATGCTAGAACCAAAAGAAACCCTAAAGGCACCTCTAGTCCACTTATTCTTATTGGGTCTGTGTCATGGACTCCATTGACAATCTGGTGAAAGTTTTATTGATTTTTCTCTCCATGAAAACACAAATGTAGTCAAAATTTTGAGCAGAATTTCTGTGTGCTCAGAGACTCTCTGAAGCTAATCCATGTACTGAAATCCAGGGCTCCAGGTGAAAAACCCAAGTATTCTGATTTTGTCATAGAGTAAATTAACGGAAAGGCCAGGCTGGCAAGTTCAGATAGCCTGGATTCTAGCTCCAGATCTTTCATTGCAGCAGATTTAGAGCTGAGAGTCAAGCTGCAAGCATCACTATGCTAGTACCAGTTGTTAAGATGCTTCGGCATTCTGATTCCGGTTCAGTTCAGTTCAGTCACTCAGTCGTGTCCAACTCTTTGTGACCCCAGGAACTGGAGCATGCCAGGCCTCCCTGTTCATCTCCAACTTCCAGAGTCCACCCAAACCCATGTCCATTGTGTTGGTGATGCCATACAACCATCTCATCCTCTGTCGTCCCCTTCTCTTCCTGCCCTCAATCTTTCCCAGCATCAGGGTCTTTTCAAACGAGTTAGCTCTCCGCATCAGGTGGCCCAAGTATTGGAGTTTCAGCTTCAACATCAGTCCCTCCAATGAACACCCAGGACTGATCTCCTTTAGGATGGACTGGTTGGATCTCCCTGCAGTCCAACGGACTCTCAAGAGTCTTCTCCAACACCACAGTTCAAAAGCATCAATTCTTCAGTGCTCAGTTTTCTTTATAGTCCAACTCTCACATCCATACATGACTACTGGAAAAACCATAGCCTTGACTAGACAGACCTTTGTGGACAAGGTAATGTCTGATACTGGTTAGTAAACAATATATATAAAAGTGATAAAGTTAATAATTTAAATTCTAATACTATGACTCCAAGGTTTTTCTTAGAAATAAAATGCAAGACTTTTTGTTCCTTAGAAATGAAATACAGAACTAGGGAGCCTGTGGAAGACATTGTAACACACACGCAGCTGAGATAAAGAAGTCCTATTGTGTAAACCTGCAAAGGAAACACCCAACTGTACCCAAAAGAAGAGCAAACTCCAGGTTAAGGCGGGGCTGGGGAGGTTAACAGGAGTCACGGGCCTAAACAGACGTGAACACAGGATACATCTATCCTGGTGAGGGAATGACTCTTCAATGAGATTGGGAACTCTGGGGTTCCCAATAAGTAAATAAATAAATACCTACTTTATTTGACGATTTATGGACAGGTTGAGGTGGCCACCGTGTACAACTGTGAAGAAATTCTGTGATGGTCATCTGCTTGGGATCCCATTTAATAGTCAGAAGAACACGCATGCCAGCTAATGCCAGCATGAGGTGCCTCTGTCCTTCTCATCCCTCCCCACTGATCCCCTCCACAGCCAGCCTCAAGTCAGAGGAGCTCTGCCAGCCCGCCCTACTCCCCCAGCCAGCCGTCTACTCCCTCACAAGCTGGAGCAGATAAAGCTTCAGAGATGGCACCAGTGTCAGCCCCCACCTGACCTTATGTTCTTCTCCCCTCTGCTTTTGTCTACAGATAACTAGACTGCAACCAGTTGCTGCCTCACTGGCTTATACAAGCTGGGTCCTGATGAGCCCATCTGGGGTTCCCCGTTTCTCATGCATCCTTGGTGGAGTGAGACAAAGACGCAGACTTCAGGCTGTGGCAGCTATTATGATAGGATCAGTGAAACCCCAGCTGTCTCTATCTCTCATCCTGACCAACAGTTATGGAAAGAGAGGATGGCAAGGGAAGGGCGGAGACTAAGAGTGAAAGGAAAAGTTAAAAGCAGAGATGGGGACTTCCCTGGTGGTCCAGGGGTTAAGAATCCGCCTGCCAATGCAGGGGACAGGGGCTCCACCCCTGGTCTGGGAAGATCCCACATGCTGATGAATGCCCAAGCCTGTGAGCCACGACTACTGACGTCTGCACACCTGGAGCCTGTGCTCTGCAACAAGAGAAGCCTCTGCAATGCAAAGGCTGCGCACCGCCACTGGAGAGGAGCTCCCACTTGCTGTAGATAAAGAAAGCCCACATGGCAATGAGGACCCAGCACAGCCATAAACAAATAAATAAAATTTTTTAAAAAGGATGAGCGCTTCTTAAGAAAATAAAACAAAAGCAGAGGTGGAAAATTTTTAGAATAATTTATAGTCTAACTCATATTACTAAGAGTTTAGGGTACTTAAAGAATAAAATAGGTATATTTTCAAATTTTCATTTATTAATTTACAAGTAGCCTACTGGTTGTTGGATATATTGGTTATTACTCCAGCATAGATTCCTACAGTGTCAAGCTGAAAAGGATCTTGGGTATCTCTAGTGCAATACTATGGAAATGAAGAGGAAAATGAAACATAGAAGAAAGGCTAAATTAACAAACATTATATAGCTGGTGATTGCTAGAGCTGAGACTAGATTTCAAATTTTCTTGTCTCTAACCCTGTGATCTTAGAAACACAGATACCTTTTAAAAGCTTATATCTCCAAACTGCCTTTATTATTTTGTCTTTGAACATTACATGAAAGTTCTTTTTAGCAACCACGTTCTCAACATTATCTGTGAGTTGACCTACCATTAAAATTAGTTGAGCCAGACTTCTCCAATGGTCTAGTGGTTAGAACTCTGTACTTCCAATGCAGGGGGCACAGGTTTGATCCCTACCAGGGGAACTAAGAACCCACATGCTGCACAGCGCAGTCAAATTAAAAAAAATTTTTTTTTAATTAGCAAGCACTTCATAAACTCAGATTTGCTAAAGAGGGTGCTAGGGGCTGCAGTCTTGTGTCTTGGGGATAGCAGCAGGTAGTGGGAGAGAAAGAGATATTCCCCTGGGATTAGAAAGACCTGTAGATAATCTAGATATAATTGACAATTTAATGTGCTCATTTGTACTGATAATATTAACAAATTAAGGAAAATTCAGCTTACACATCCTATCATATACAAATGACTCAAGTTTAATTAGAGGATTTACTTTTAAAAAGTCAAAGAAAAATAGCATCTAAGCAATGAAGTGCTACATATTTATTTGTACACATATTAACTCAAATTCTGGCTCTATTACATATGAGAGAAAATATTTTTTATATTTACTCTATATTTTGTAGTTATACATTTTCCATATTTAGAAAAATACGATGCTTCTAGAAAAAGAAAACTTTCAGAAGTTATCCATTTATTCTATCATTTGTTCATAAATATATGTGTGTGTATACCCATATACATATCACTTACCTGTTTTAAAGCCAAGTTGCCAATTATTAGGTTCCACTTTTCAATGGGTGAATCCATCTTCCCAATGTTTACCTGTTAAAATGAATATTTTCATGTATCACTGAGTAAGCTATATGCCCTCTATTCTGCTTAAACAGCATATTAAGTATTAAAGCCAAAAACAATCCTTTAGTATATCTGATGAGTTTATACTGATATTAACTAAAATTCTAAATTCACTACAAGTCTTGCATCTTATATTTAGCTTGCCTGAGATGTTTAGAAAAAAATCTTTTTAACTTAATTCCTAACTCAAAAGAACCAGTTAGTACTGTCCACCTGCCCTCCATTATCTTACAACTAACATAAAGTATTATCCTAATATGTTAAATTTTGTCTACTAAGGCCCAACATAAATAATTAAATAATTTTGAGATGGTAGCATTTAATTCCACATCATGAAACTTATGCATTGACCAAAAACCCTGATGTAAATAAATAATTCATATAATTTATATTTGAGTCATAATTGAGTTAAAATTATCAATAAAAAATTCATGTTGTTTACATATGAATGTTGATAATGTATCTCACTATTAAAATGTATATATCTGTTGGCTAAATGGAAGAATATTCTCCAGAAATTAATATTTTATTCACACACTCAATTGCTCTGTAAGCTAAACCATACTTTTCAACAACTTAGGATTCAAAAAACTTATATCCAAACCTGACTTTTTCTAATGCAGTCATTTGGAAAGCAATAAGCAATTATTATTAAAAATTCACTGAGCCAAGTTTCAATTATTCATTATATGGTTAGTTATTGAAGACAGATGAATGGGTAAAGTAGCAGATACATAAGGGTAATTATTTATGGGTAGTTAACCGTGGACAAACCATAGTTTGTTTAGCTCACTGGTTTCAAACCAACAGGTTAAGTGCCACATTAACATTCCCTGTTTCAGTCTGGAAAACAGACTCTGTTCTCTAACTTCACTCTTGACTGTTGTCTCAAAGTATCAAGCAAATGCACATATTAAGATTTTTCAGTGTTTCAGAATAATTATTCTTGCTCTCTTTACTTGTATTATTTGCTTCCTAAGCCCAGAAGTCTGAATTATTCATAAAACTTGTGTTTGTAGCTCTGAGTCTCTGCTCTAGTGAATAAAGTATAAGTGAAATCGCTCAGTCGTGTCCGACTCTTTGCGACCCCATGGACTGTAGCCCACCAGACTCCTCAGTCCATGGAATTTTCCAGGCAAGAGTACTGGAGTGGGTTGCCATTCCCTTCTCGAGGGCATCTTCCCAACCCAGGGATTGAACCCGGGGCTCCCGCACTGCAGGCAGACGCTCTACCGTCTGAGCCACCAGGGAAGCCCTATAAAGTATAAGCCATGTTTAAAGAGTGGACCTATCCCAGGTTTAGTGTTTAAGAAACAGGTATAAGAGAAACTCGTGTTATTTGTAATAACTTTTAGAAAGATGTCTACAGGTACAGGAAGCAATCTAAAATGATTCCATGAAAAAGTACAAGATGTCAAGACTTCAGAACCCCTTGATGATCAATGGAGACACATTCATTATAGTCTAGGAAAACAAAATAAGTAAACAAATAAGAAAAACTGGTTTGAGAAGCTTCATTTGTATTCTTTGCTTCCCCTCAATAAGTCTTACAGATGCTAACAAGAGTATTATGGTAATCAAAGTTAACAAAAAACTTGTAAGGAAAGTCTCACTATTACTTTCTACAAGTAAATTTTAAAAGGAGTTAAGAACTATTTAGATGGCTATTTTAAATGGGAGAAATAAAATGGACACTTATGTGATGAAAACAAGATTTGACATTACTACACTGTGCTGTGCTCAGTCCCCTCAGTCGCATCTGACTCTTGGTGATCCTTTGGACTGTAGCCCACCAGGCTCCTCTGTCCATGGGACTCTTCAGGCAAGAGTACTGGAGCAGGTGGCCATGCTTTGCTCCAGGGGATCTTCCCAACCCAGGGATCGAACCCACGTCTTCCTGCATCTCCTGCATTGCAGGTAGATTCTTTACTGCTGAGCCACTGGGGAAGCCCCTTACTATACTACCCTTAGGTTAAATGGGCCAAAAGGGACCCCTCCCTCTCCACCCTAATATTAAAAGCCAAACAAGTCTTTTCTACTTACCCCAGTTTTAAAATATATATATTTAAGGGGCTAGAAAAATTTACCCCGAGATATATGACTAGCAATTATTTGTGGCAACAGTTAGGCCAAAGAGCATGACCTCCTCGGCTTAACCCCACTCTGGGGATTCCAGAACTCTTAAGTAGGTAAAATGGACAAGAAACTAAAGAAAAACTTTTAAACTCCTCCTCTAAGATCAAAGATTGTTGACTGGATCCCAAGAAAAACTAAAGTTAAGAGTGGGCTTCCCAGGTGGCAATAGTGATATAATCCACCTGCCAATACAGGGGATGTAAGAGACACAAGTTCGATCCTTGGGATGGGAAGATACTCTGGAGTAGGAAATGGTACCCCACTTCAGTATTCTTCCATACACAGAGGAGCCTGGTGGGCTACAGTCCATGTCGCTGCTAAGACGTGACTGAGCAACTGAGCACAGGAAAAGATCAGGAGGTGAGAGTGCTCACACTGGTCAGAATGGCCATCGCTAAAAAGTCAACCAATAACCAATGCTGGAGAGGGTGTGGAGAAAAGGGAAGCCTCTTACACTGTTGGTGAGAATGTAAATTGGTACAGTCACTATGCAGAACAGGATGGAGGTACCTCAAAAAACTAAATATAATTACCATATGATCTAGCAATCCTATTCCTGAGCATATATCCAGGAAAAATTATAATTTGAAAAGGTACATGCACCATTATGTTTATAGCAGCACTATTCACAATAGCCAAGACAGGGAAACAACCTAAAGATATGTCTATTGACAGATGAATGGATAAAGAAGATCTAATGGAACACTACTCACCAATGAAAAAGAATGAACTAGTGCCATTTGCAGCAGCATGGATGCAACTAGAGATTACCATACTAAGTGAAGTAAGCCAGACAGAGAAAGATAAATACTATAGTATCACTTATACGTTAAGTCACTTCAGTTGTGTCCGACTCTGTGTGACCCCATAGACAGCAGCCCACCAGGCTCCTCTCCCCCTGGGATTCTCCAGGCAGGAATACTGGAGTGGGTTGCCATTTCCTTCTCCAATCACTTATATGTTGAATCTAAACTACAATACAAATGAACATATCTATGAAACAGAGACTCATAGACCTAGAGAACAGACTTGCAGTTGCCAAGGGGAAAGGAGTACAGGGTGGGGGATGGATTTGGAGTTTGGAACAAACAGTTACAAACTATTACATATAGAATGGATAAACAACAAGAGAACTATATTCAATATCTTATAATAAACCATAATGGAAAAGAATAGGAATAAACCATGAGAAAAATTATGATTCTATTTATATGAAATTCTAAAAAAGTAACTGAAAGAGCAGAGATTACTTGAGGTCAGAGGGATTGCCTGGCAGCTGAATTAAATGCAAAAGCGCATCAGGATGAGAAAAATGTTCTGTACCTTGTTGATGGTAGTAGATACATATTTAATATATTTGTCATACCTCATCAAATTATATAGTTAATATGTACATATATTATTAAATGTAAACTATACTTCAATGAATTTAACTTTTATAAAGATAATTTCATACAAGAACAATTGCTTTTATGCTCTTCAATAACATTTATATTCCCATTACCTGGTTTGGTCAAGTATTAAAACTTTTACCATATGTAGTATACTAATATATCACACATATGTTTAACAAAAAAGATCTTACTCACTCAGATAACCATGATGGTGTGATCACTCATCTAGACCCAGACATCCTGGACTGTGAAGTCAAGTGGGCATTAGGAAGTATCACTATGAGCAAAGCTACTGGAGGTGATGGAATTCCAGCTGAGTTATTTCAAATCCTAAAAGATGATGCTGTGAAAGTGCTGCACTCAATATACCAGCAAATTTGGAAAACTCAACAGTGGCCACAGGACTGGAAAAGGTCAGCTTTCATTCCAGTCCCAAAGAAAGGCAGTGCCAAGGACTGTTCAAACCACACAACTGTACTCATTTCACACGCTAGCAAAGTAATGCTCAAAATTCTCCAAGCTAGGCTTCAATAGTAGGTGAACCAAGAACTTCCAGATATTCAAGCTGGATTTAGAAAAGGCACAGGAACCAGAGCTCAAATTGCTGACATCTGCTGGATCATGGAAAAAGCAAGAGAATTCCAGAAAAACATCCACTTCTGCCTCATTGGCTACACTAAAGCCTTTGACTATGTGGAGCACAAACTGCGGAAAACTGTGGAAAATTCTTAAAGAGACGGGAATACCAGACCATCTCATCTGTCTCCTGAGAAACCTGTATGCAGGTCAAGAAGGAACAATTAGAAACTGACATGAAACAATGGACTGCTTCCAAACTGGGAAAGGAGTACATCAAGGCTGTATATTGTCATCCTGATTATTTAACTTATATGCAGAGTACATCATGAGATAATATTCATTGGAAGGACTGATGCTGAAGCTGAAGCTCCAATACTTTGGCCACCTGATGCAAAGGACTGATTCATTGGAAAAGACCTTAATGCTGGGAAAGATTGAAGGCAGGAGGAGAAGGGGACAACAGAGGACAAGATGGTTGGATGGCCTCATCGACTTAAGGGACATGAGTTTGAGCAGGCTCTGGGAGATGGTGAAGGACAGGGAAGCCTGGCACGCTTCAGTTCATGGGGTTGCAAAGAGTCAGACATGACTGAGCAACTGAACAACAACGTTTAACACCATTATATAGTCAGATATCCAAGACTCAATTTATGATGTCTTCAACCTTTTCCTCTTATTTTTTCTGAATGAATAATTTCTTCTGATTTATCTTCAAGTTCATGAATTCTTTCTTCTGTTCTCACCAATCTGATACACTCACTCATTAAGACACAATTGTTTAATTCTTTGAACATTTTTTCCTTTAGTTCTTTGAACACATTTATATTAGCTGCTTTGGAAGATTTCGTTAAATCCAACATCTGGGCCCACTTTGAGCCACTTCCTGTTGACTGAATATGAATCACATTTTGGGGTTTGGTTTCTTTCCACTAGTGATTTCAGTCAAAAAACAGACAGTAAAATAATGTGTTATAATAACTCTGGATAATGTTATGTTCTGCTGAGGTTAATTGGATTTTCCTTCTAATAGGCAGTTAATTGGTCTAGACTCAAACTGCAAACCACTGTCTCTCCTACAAGGTACAGCAGTTCATATCCCTGCTCGGTTCTTTCAGCTACTAAATACTGCTTTTCAGCTCAGCTTTTGGGGAGGGTCTCTCTTCACCTATGTAGTTTAATGGTCAGCCAAAGATTTGGACAGAATTAATGGCCAGATTTTGGGGCTTATGCTCTTTGCAGTTCTCTTGCTGCTGGGATTTCCCCATAAATATCTACCTGCTCTGTCAGCTTCAAGCTCTGTTATCTGATAATTCATGGCACCAAAACTTCAATTTTCTGCCACTATGGGTATGCATAATAACAGAAAGCATTTAGTCAAAAAACGCAAAAACTCAAATTTTAGCCAGTGTATTTGTCTTTCAAGTATAGGGTGCTTCACATTTTTGCCTGCTTTTGTTCTTTTTTTCTTTTTGCCAGACTCCTTGAACTTTGCCACCTCAAGTTGGGAAGACCATGGGTTTTCTACCACATGAGATTGGGGAATTCCACCAAGAAAAAAAAGCCACAAATTTTGCCATTCCAACCCACTGCAGTTATGGTCTCTTAAGGGAGGTACCAAGGGAACATTTCATGCAAAGATGGGCTCAATAAAGGACAGAAATGGTAGGGACCTAACAGAAGCAGAAGATATTAAGAAGATGTGGCAAGAATACACAGAAGAAACAACTGTACAAAAAAGATCTTCACAACCCAGATAATCACAAAGGTGTGACCACTCACACTCACCTAGAGCCAGACATCCTAGAATGTGAAGTCAGGTGGGCCTTAGGAAACATCACTATGAACAAAGCTAGTGGAGGTGATGGAATTCCAGTTGAGCTATTTCAAATTCTAAAAGATGATGCTGTGAAAGTGCTGCCTCAATATGTCAGCAAATTTGGAAAACTCAGCACTGGCTACAGGACTGGAAAAGGTCAGTTTTCATTCCAATCCCAAAGAAACGTAATGCCAAAGAATGCTCAAACAACCACACAATTGCGCTCATCTCACACGCTAGTAAAGTAATGCTCAAAATCCTCCAAGCCAAGCTTCAGCAATAAGTGAACCGTGAACTTCCAGATGTTCAAGCTAGTTTTAGAAAAGGCAGAGGAGCCAGAGATCAAATTGCCAACATCTGCTGGATCACTGAAAAAGCAAGAAAGTTCCAGAAAAACATTATTTCTGCTTTATTGACTGTGCCAAAGACTTTGACTGCGTAGCTCACAATAAACTGTGGAAAATTCTGAAAGAGATGGGAATACCAGACTACCTGACCTGCCTCTTGAGAAACCTATATGCAGGTCAGGAAGAAACAGTTAGCACTGGACATGGAACAACAGACTGGTTCCAAATAGGAAAAGGAGTACGTCAAGGCTGTATATTGTCACCCTGCTTATTTAACTTATGTGCAGAGTACATCATGAGAAGCTCTGGGCTGGAAGAAGCACAAACTGGAATCAAGATTGCCAAGAGAAATATCAATAACCTCAGATATGCAGATGACATCACCCTTATGGCAGAAAGTGAAGAAGAACTAAAGAGCCTCTTGAGGAAAGTGAAAGAAGAGAGTGAAAAAGTTGGCTTAAAGCTCAAAATTCAGAAAACGAAGATCATGGCATCCGGTCCCATCACTTCATGGCAAATAGATAGGGAAACAGTGGAAACAGTGGCTGACTTTATTTTGGGGGGCTCCAAAATCACTGCAGATGATGACTGCAGCCAGGAAATTTAAAAAGACACTTGCTCCTTGGAAGGAAAGTTATGATCAACCTAGAGAGCATATTAAAAAGCAGAGACAAAGGTCTGTCTAGTCAAAGCTATGGTTTTTCCAATGGTCATGTATGGATGTGAGAGTTCTACTATAAAGAAAGCTGAGTGCTGAAGAGTTGATGCTTTTGAACTGTGGTGTTGGAGAAGACTCTTGAGAGTCCCTTGGACTGCAAGGAGATCCAACCAGTCCATCCTAAAGGAGATCAGTCCTGGGTGTTCATTGGAAGGACTGATGTTGAAGCTGAAACTCCAATACTTTGGCCACCTGATGCGGAGAGCTGACTCATTTGAAAAGACCCTGGTGCTAGGAAATATTGAGGGCAGGAGGAGAAGGGGCTGACAGAGGATGAGGTGGATGGATGGCATCACTGACACAGTGGACATGGGTTTGGGTGGACTCCAGGAGTTGGTGTTGGACAGGGAGGCCTGGCGTGCTGTGGTTCATGCGGTCACAGATAGTTGGACACGACTGAGCGACTGAACTGAACTGAAGGGTAAACTCTAGTTTCTAGTTGTTTTTGTAGGCTTTCAATAATCTACAAATAACCTATCATCCTGATTTTATAACTGTTATTATCTGAGAAGGTTCACAACTGAATTGGGAACACTTTTAGAATGTTACATGCTTGAAATATTTGATAATAAAATGGCATAATACACACACGCCCTAATATCTTCTGGATTGTCAGGAGTGATGCATATGCTTATAATCTTGATTGTGATGATGGTTTCACAGGTACATACTATGTATTAAAACTCTTCAAACTGAAGACTGAATTTGTCTGGTTTCTTGTACATTGATCATACCTCAAAAAAGCTATAAAGAAGAGAAGAGAGCTTAAAAATCTAGTTGATTAAAACAGTTCTTGATTAAACTTAAGCAGTTCCACTCCACAAAATTATGACTATGGGTTAGTAGTTATAACTTAATAAACATATCTTAAAATTAAGAACTATTAATAATAGGAATTTGCATTCTTTTATCTAACAGTGAGGGTATGACAATAACACATAAAATTTAGAATTATGCCAAATTTAGGAAAAAATACTGAGACTGTAACAGTACCTACATTATGTCAGAATTATTAATGTCATTATTGGGGACTTTCTTTTTTTACTTTAGAAGTTTTACAGTTTGAATGGAAAGTCTAATGTAAAATTATTATGGAAAGAGGTTTTTTCCAACTTCATATGCCTCCACTGGAATGTAAGCTCAAAGAAGGCAGGAACTTTTTCCAGTTTGTTTATTACAGATTCCCTAGCACACGCAGCACTGCTTGGCATGTAGAAAAGGCTCAAAAATATTTTTTCAATGAATGAATTTAAAAGGTAGAATGTTTGAATATAACTTCAGAGAACCAAGGTTTGAGGCAACAAAAATAGCAATTTGCTTCCAGAAAATAGTTTTAAAAGCTTAAAAAAAAACCCTACTATCATTAGGACAGTAATATCATTCCTGACTCTTTAGTATTCAGAAGCAGAAAATTTTAGACCTCAGATAACAGAACTTAAACTCAGCAATTTATAGAATCACTGTATTTGGTTTATTTTTCAATTATAGACTACTGTAATATATTTTTAAGAGTATCTACTCTAACATATATCTACTGTTGAAAAGATAAAAATCTAGGAAAAAATTTTCAAGTTAATCATTATACCTTTAGAGATAAATTTTGACTAAAGTAAGAAGGGTGAGATAAAGTCGATTTGGATTCACTGTTATGAAATCTCCCTTGTTGAAATGGGAAATCTATTTTCTACTGTAATATATTTTTAAGAGTATCTACTCTAACATATATCTACTGTTGAAAAGATAAAAATCTAGGAAAAAATTTTCAAGTTAATCATTATACCTTTAGAGATAAATTTTGACTAAAGTAAGAAGGGTGAGATAAAGTCGATTTGGATTCACTGTTATGAAATCTCCCTTGTTGAAATGGGAAATCTATTTTACTGGAATATCTTTTTTATCTGTGAATATTTAATCTTTAGCTTTATAAAGCAACAAATTTTATATACAACTGACCTTCAACAGATGGGGTGAGCAGGCTGTATCTGATATCTTGTATTTTAAATTCTCTATCTTTATAGGCCTTTCTTAAAATCCTATAAGTTCATTTAACCTATTTCTATTGCAGACAATCTAAAAAATGAGAAAAGACTATTTCACGGAGCAAAAGATTAAAGTAATCGTGGACTAGCCTTCTACAGCTGTAATGATTTTACTCCTACTTTCACAAATGAAAATAAATAGATCATAGAAAAATTATAAAATGTATAGAAGAATTATATTTTAACCACAGATGGAAGAGGTAACTTTCAACTAGTGCTTGTTTTAGGTTAAAAAAATTATATTCATCCAACCTTCTTCCTGGAACCAGGGAGTACAGTCAGCAGTCTGCTACAGCATCCCAATTACAGACAAAAGGCAATGAAATTAAGGTGGTGGCTGGTTGGGCATTAGAGAAAAGGATGAGGATTTCATATGTGGAACTGACAGAGTAGTCAATAACTAGATAGAGGGAGGGTAAATGATTGTAACGAAAATAAACTGACAAGACAGACAGAAAGCTGTCTTACTTGTTAGAGTAAAAGAAGACAATGAGCTTAGCTTTGAAACTACGCTGCAGTGAGTGGTGCAGATAACTGAAAATTTCAGCTTGGGAGTCAGCAAAGAGACTGGAGATACAAATCTGAGAATCAGTAATGTGTTAGCAGTGGTGGACTACAATTTTTGATGGAGAACATGGGAGACAAGGGACTGAAACTTCAAGAAAGTCTCACATGCAGAGAATGAGAAAAGAAGCAGCGGTGAGAGAGGTGAGAGGGTAGCACAGTGTGGGGTCTCAAAGTCAAGCGGGATAAAAATTTCAGGTAGGCTGTTTCAGAACAGTCAGTGAAGAGGCTCTAGAAGGTGAGGCTTTGGGGGTTTTGCTGTTAAGAAGTGATTACCTTAGAATTGCTTTAACAGCAAATAGGGCTTCCCTGGTGGCTCAGATGGTAAACAATCCGCCTGCAATGCAGAAGACCCAGGTTCGATCCCTGGGTTGGGAAGATCCCCTGGAGAAGGCCGTGGCAACCCACTCCAGTATTCTTGCCTGAAGAATTCCATGGACAGAGGAGCCTGGTAGGCTATAGGCCATGGGGTCACAAAGAGCCAGACACAACTGAGGGACGAACACACACACACAGAGCATCGGAGCTGGACTACAAGTTGATAAAGATTCTTCAGTACTCTACCAGAATGGCAGTATTCTACCTAGGAAACTTGAAGTCAGATTCTCTAAGCAATTAAAATATCACAAGCTAGATGAATATCACCTAGTCATGTCATCCATGTCATCTAAGCTTGATGCCACAAGTGACTACTTTTCTATCTTCTAATTTGGCTATTTTTACCCCTCTCAAACTTAGAGAATATTTCGTCTTTAATTTAGCTAATCCATCAGCCAATTCTGTCAATTTCCCCTAGGAAATGAGTTTTGGGCTCCAACTATGTCTCACTACATCCTCTGCTAGCAGCCACCCTGATCCAAGCCAACCTCATTTCTCATCTGCGGTATTATTGCAATGGACTCTCAACTTGTCTCCCTGCTTTAATTCAGGGCTTCATGCTGCTCTGTTGCAACACAACAGTCAAAATAATCTGTTAAAAGTGTCTATCAGATCACATCGCTCAGCTGCTCAAAATCTTCCAAAGGCTTCCCATTCACACAATAGCCAAAGTCCTCACAATGACCCACCAGGTGATCTCGCATCCTGTGATTTCCCCCTTCTCTCACCTGGTCCCAACCCTGCTGGCCTCCATGCCCTTCATTTAAATGGGTGGTTCTCAAACTCTGGTGTGTACCAGAATCATCTGGAAAGACGGTTCAAATACAGATGGTAAGCCACACCTCAGAGTTTCTGACTCAGTAGCTTTGGAGTGGGGCTGAGAACTTGCTATTCTAATAAGATGCTAACACGAATGTTCACAAGACCACATTTTGAGAACTACTGATCCAACAGTAGCCCTGCCTTGGGCCCTGGCAATAACTGGGATATGTCATCTTACCTCTAATAGCCTCAAAAAATAAAACTAAACAAATTAGTAGATGGAAAAGTAGTAACTCATGACATCAAGCTATAATAACATGGTTTACTCATTTCTTTATGGTATTTTAATTGCTTAGAGAACTGAATAATTTCTTTAGTTTATGACTCAGATATCTTATAATCAGTGACACAATTCTTGACCTATGGAAGACAGCAACTCCACCCCAGTCTTCCCAATGAAAGGCCCAGCTAAATGACCCTGCAGTAAAGACCGTGTGCTGAGCTTCTATTCAGCTTTGGAGTTCTCCTGTCTTAAATATGAACAGAAAAATAAATATAGCTAGACATATGATAAAACATTCTAATATAAAATATAGTCACAACAAATAAAGTTCAAATAAAAAGATGAAATTCAGCTTTAATGGTAATGGGTGCATGTGAGCTAAGCCTCTTCACTTAGTTGTGTCCGACTCTTTGTGACCCCATGGGCTGCAGCCTGTCAGGCTCCTCTGTCCATGGGATTCTCCAGGCAAGAATACGGGAGTGGGTTGCCATGCCCTCCTTCAGGGGATCTTCCCCACCCAGGTACCAAACCCACGTCTCTTATGTCTCGTACATTGGCAGGTGGGTTCTTTACCACTAGCACCACCTGGGAAGCCCCTTAAAGGTAATACATGATCAAATTAAACAATTTAACTTACAGCATATTCTTTTTTAATCAGATTCCCTACAGCATGGCCTATTTTAAAATGGATTTGGTATGTTTAATGTATTATTTGAATCTAAACAAATGCTGGGTAATGCTCAATAATGTCACTTTTAGAAATTTTTTCTTTGCGGTAAGTTACAAAATTTCAGTTTTCCTGGCAAATCTATCAAGCTGCTTAAATGTTTGTATGCCTAACTATATTTATCAGGACAAAGTTCATTTTCTAGCAAAATGAAACTAAAGCCACCTTTTAACTCTCATTCTAATAACTTTCTTTTCGCTTAAATGTTGTCACTCTTGTTTTTCAAGACCTCTCCTGTATTCACGTCTCCTGCCAAAAAGCCTTTTGGAATGAGAATCAGTAAGCTACCAGCTCTTAAAACAGATACAAGTGTGGATCAATGGGAAAAGATGGCAGATTAAACACATGTAATTTCACTAACTCGGAAAACTACATAAACTAGTAAAACTACATAAACATACTGTTGTTTTTTAAGACAAAAGTTCATGGTATAGTAGCTTTTACACACATGCCACACATTCCAGTTGGATGCCAAATGTTAAAAAACAATATTCAGCTGACAGCAATGTCACCATTACATGATGAGCTTCTGGAATATTAGAACAAATGTGAAATTTAATGAAATTTAAAAAATCTTATTGCTGTTGTGGTTGTTTAGTTGCTCAGCTGTGTCCTACTCAGACTCCTCCGTACTCAGCTGTAGCCCATCAGACTCCTCTGTCCACGGGATTTCCCAGGTAAGAATACTGGAGTGGGTTGCCATTTCCTTCTCCAGAGGATCTTCCCAACCCAGAGACTTAACCTGTGTCTCTTGCACTGCAGGCAGATTCTTTACCACTGAGCAGCCACCTGGGGAGCCCAAAATCTTA
Source organism: Oreotragus oreotragus (assembly GCA_006410675.1). NCBI lineage: Eukaryota > Metazoa > Chordata > Mammalia > Artiodactyla > Bovidae > Oreotragus > Oreotragus oreotragus. Next base: position 159,189 of record SJYX01006485.1, read on the forward strand.
TTACCATTTTATTTCTAATTTTTTTAGAAATAATTTCTTAGCACTGAGGCCCGCTAGACTGATCTTGTGGCTATTACACTGCATAGCTGTAATACTATGCAGATGCCCACTTTCAAGGCAATGGCACCCCACCCCAGTACTCTTGCCTGGAAAGTCCAGTGGACGGAGTAGCCTGGTGGGCTGCAGTCCATGGGGTCACTAACAGTCGGACAGACTGAGCGACTTCACTTTCACTTTTCTCTTTCATGCATTGGAGAAGGGAATGGCAACCCATTCCAGTATTCTTGCCTGGAGAATCCCAGGGATGGGGGAGCCTGGTGGGCTGCCGTCTATGGGGTCACACAGAGTCGGACACGACTGAAGTGACTTAGCAGCAGCAGCCCACTTTCAAATGAAGTCATTAGGGAATCGAGATTGTTTTTGGCTAATTTTGCCAGTCTAGATACTGCTGAGAATGATGGTGTTATCAAATTATTAGGGTTTCTCTCCTAAACAGGAAAGAAACATAATTGATAAAGGACTTCTATACTCTTTAATTTCCAGGTTTGATGTTTTGGTTAATAGTAATGATGCATTTCCATTGAAATAATTCCATAAACTGAAATTTTGTATATTGCTTCATGATGATGCTTTCTAAATATTTTCAGAGTCAAAGGAATGTTGCCTTAACACATTTTTAAATTTTAATATTTTACACATACTTACTGCTTCACATGATCACTTGAGAAAATTCTGCATTTAAATTTTGGATCTTTTCAAAGTGTAACAATGGAGTGATGTGTCTGGCTTCCAAGACATCAAAAAAGTAATGAAATTTCATTGGTATCTCAGCTTTTATTGAATTCATGACAATTTTAGTACCTTCTCAAGAGTAGGATAGTAGGATAGAGATCATGTAAGAATAATTTGTATTCTCAAGGTGCATCTATTTGGGTACTTAAGATGTTTCCAATAAAAGAACTGCTTTTCTGAAAGCAATCACTGATTATTAGTAAGTCCTGTGACTGTTACCTTCAGCATGTACTAGTAAGGCTATTTTATCCAAGCAATTCTTAATATATAACTTTTCCCCTTTGTTTTTATATCTTACTGAAGTACATTCACAAGGCAGCTTTGAAATCCCTTCTGTCATGTAATTTTCCTTAGGCCAGAAGAAGTTTTGAATCTGTAACAGAGACTCCAGCTTTGAGAACCATAGCTTAGAAGGCCCCACTTTGGTCCTCCATTAGCAGTGCCCCTTTCAACAGGGTGAAGAGTGCATGGGACCCAAGCAGTGTGCTCACTCAACACCTGTGCCTCATCCCCTTCTAGGCCACACTTCAGATATCCAGGACCACAGAAGTCCATGACCAAATGGCCTTGAGTCCAATTCCAGGGCCTCTTCCTGAAGCCAATCCTCCTGAAGACAGGCCATGCCACCTCTGGTGCATGCTCAAGCCCAGGAGTGCTCAGAGGCTGGCTGGCTGCTGGGGGTGTAGATGGATGTGAGGGCTGAGGGATGTGTGAGGTCTCCCACAGTGCAGGCCATAGAGCCAAGGGTGGGGAATGAAGTGGGGCAGGGCTCAGACCAGGAACTGGCTCCTTCCACAACACTGTGTTCCAAAACAGAACCCAAGGAGTCCAAGAAGTATAAATTTGATCTTGGACTTCCAGATCATCAGAGGAAATATTTGCAAAGGTGCAGAGATGGAGATGTTTTAAAAAATGTGTAAGCTTGTTGTATAATTTTAAACTAAGTACATCTATGGCTACATGGGCCTCTCTTTTTATTTCTGCCCCAGGCTCAACTGTGAAAGTGAATCTGTACAGAATGCTTTTAAATATCTAATACTATTACACTGACATCATTATACTGATCAGATACAAGTATACTGATCAGATTCCAGTAACCTGGAATGGTTTTTTCCCAGATTTTGATATGCCTGACTCACTTTTATCACTCAGGGTCCCTGATAGCTCAGTTGGTAAGGAATCCGCCTGCAGTTCAGGAGACCCCAGTTCAATTACTGGGTCAGGAAGATCCCTGGAGAAGGGACAGACTACCCACTACAGTATTCTTGGGCTTCCCTGGTGGCTCAACTGGTAAAGAATCCACCCACAATGTGTGAGACTGCTGCCGTCTATGGGGTCACACAGAGTCGGACACGACTGAAGTGACTTAGCAGCAGCAGCAGCATCTATAAAATGGAATAATAGTGCTTAACTCACAGGATTGGCTCAAAGAGTCAAAAGCAAGAGTCCAAGCAAGGCCTTTTGACACAAATTACCCTCAGGAACATGATGCAAATAGCAGTGTGCAAGCATGTGCCTGCACTCACCATCATTGGCATTATCCACATTGACAGTGCACTACATATATTTGTTTTGGTTGTTTTAAGTAAACCAAACTGCCATCATCATTATAACAAAAATTTTCTTGTGTTTTAACTAGGAACACCATGCAGAATGTGTTTTCATACTAAAAAATATAATTTTGAAAATTCTATTAAAATACTTATAACTTTGTAATAACAAAAGGTTAATTCTTACTGCTTATTTTTAGTAGATAATAGATTATATTTTGCTGCCTCAGTATCTTTCCTCATAACATATTGTAATGAATTGTTGCTCTGAAACTAACTGTATAATCTCAAGGGACATGGGAATAACTTGTGTATAAATAGCCTAGTTAGTAAATAGGCTGTTCTGCTTGGTCAACTTTATTCTCCTTCAAGTCGAGTGATTACGCATAAAGAGAAGTTGTGTCATAGGAGGGAAAATAACACCCACTGGAGAGTCCAGTGTAGAAGAGTTTAGAGGAAGCATGAGTCAGAGAATTGAGTGGTCTTCTACCTAAAAGAGGCTTAAATACACTAGGTAAGCATTTCACAAGAAAAATATAAAAACTAAAATGAGATTTTCAAAATTACTGTTTTATTTCAAGATCTTTTTGTAAAACAGTATTTTTACCATGATAACAACATAGCGATACCGTGAAAGAAAGCAAACTTAAGTGATTAGAATTGTATTTGGTGTAGATCAAGAAAGAACTACAACTAGCCAAACTGAAATATTACCTCATTTCTGGGTTGTCACTTTCAACAGATAAATTCACCCTACTAAAGGAAGCCTTGATTAACATGAAGGTGAAACTGTCCGGAAGGCAGCTATGCTCACCACTACACCACCAGTGCTGAAGGTGAAAATATTTGATATAGTCCATAAGCTCAACCTGAGTTTTTTTTTTTTTTATCAAAGTAGAATGTAGTTCATTTTTAAAAGCCTCTCTCAGTGTTTAAATAGCTTCTTGTTAAAATGAACTTTCCCTCAGTTTACTGGAGTGGGGGAGGGCCACCTTAGAGGCCAAGCAGCACCACCCCATCCCCCACAGCCAAGGACAAAGCAGGGGCTTTGTGTCTAGGGAGCAGGGGAAATGGTTAAGAAGAAGAGGAAAAGAAAATTGCTTTTCCAGCCTCTCCAACTTCCCATGTAGCCTACAGAGAAAAGCAGGCATCCCTTGGGAGGAAATAACAAAAATGCCAAACAGTAGATGGATGGATGAAGCCTTAATCTTTGCAGTGTACTAGAGCTGTTGGCTTTAAAATGTCACAAAAGCCCCGTGCCTTGCTCATGCTGGTTATCAGAAGGCCAAATGGACATTTACTGCCAATTGGCCCTACCTTCCTAGGGACATCTGCCCTTGAACGTGTTCCTTGGCTCAATTCCTTTTCCTGCTAGAAATATTTCAGTCAGAGAAGGGGCTCTGGTGAAGTCGTAGAAGTCTAGTTGTGGCACAATTGAGATAGCCAGTTAGACCATGAGAAGCATCCATAAGAGACCCTAAGAGACAGCTAATTAAAAGAAATACAGACAATAGGAGGCAAGCAAACTTCTTGCAAAACCTCTCATCACTGTATTATCTCCAAGATGCCCCTCAGTTCAGTTCAGTTCAGTCTCTCAGTCTTGCCCGACTCTTTGCGACCTCATGAATTGCAGCACGCCAGGCCTCCCTGTCCATCACCAACTCCCGGAGTTCACTCAGACTCACGTCCATCTAGTCAGTGATGCCATCCAGCCATCTCATCCTCTGTCATGCCCTTCTCCTCCTGCCCCCAATCCTTCCCAGCATCAGAGTCTTTTCCAGTGAGTCAACTCTTTGCATGAGGTGGCTGAAACTCCAGTATTCAGCTTTAGCATCATTCCTTCCAAAGAAATCCCAGGGCTGATCTTCAGAATGGACTGGTTGGATCTCCTTGCAGTCCAAGGGACTCTCAAGAGTCTTCTCCAACACCACAGTTCAAAAGCATCAATTCTTCGGCACTCAGCCTTCTTCATAGTCCCAACTCTCACATCCATACATGACCACTGGAAAAACCATAGCCTTGACTAGACGGACCTTAGTCAGCAAAGTAATGTCTCCGCTTTTGAATATACTATCCAGGTTGGTCATAACTTTTCTTCCAAGGAGTAAGCGTCTTTTAATTTCATGGCTGCAGTCACCATCTGCAGTGATTTTGGAGCCCCNCTGGAGGCTGTCTCTTATACACATCTAGATGTGTATAAGAGACAGCATCCATACATGACCACAGGAAAAACCATAGCCTTGACTAGGCGGACCTTAGTCGGCAAAGTAATGTCTCTGCTTTTGAATATACTATCCAGGTTGGTCATAACTTTTCTTCCAAGGAGTAAGCGTCTTTTAATTTCATGGCTGCAGTCACCATCTGCAGTGATTTTGGAGCCCCCCAAAATAAAGTCTGACACTTTCCACTGTTTCCCCATCTATTTCCCATGAAGTGATGGGACCAGATGCCATGAAAAATTACAGTAATATTATTAGCTAGTTTCACAAATGAAGAAATAAGAGATTCAGATAAAGTGATTTTCCCAAGACCAAAAGATGGGACCTAAAATTGACCCCAGAAGTTCTGAGTTGTCCCATGTTCTGCTCCCCATTTTAGGATGTGAGGCAAGAGGCTGTAGAGCAGAGGATCATAAAGAGTGCAAAACTGGAAATCAGAAAATCTGTTATCAAGGCATGGACCTGTCACAAACTGGCTGTGTGATCTTTGATGAGTTATGTACTTTCCTGATTTCAACTTCTTCAACCATGAAATGAAGATACTATCTGTCCTGTCGAGCCTATGGAGAAATACCATGATAATGAAAACAACAGATATTAGAGCACTTTATAAACTGGAAATGGTATACAAATGACTAACACAAAATGCTGCTTCACAAGTGCTATTAAGAGGTGATTGTCCCAGTATGAGACTTTAGTAACTGAGCATCTTAATTTATACCAAAAGATATGAAGAATATAGTCCTGTCACTAACACCAATACAGTTGAGAAAAGACTTAAATCTACCAGATAAGTGAAAGGAAATTTTAATTTGTCTCCAAAGTTTCCCTAGAGGCTGTTCCAAATAGATGTAGAACTAGGGACTAAAGAGAGTTCTGAAAATATTTGTCAGACTAGTCTCTGGTAAAAACCTGGTTCAAAGGAGTCACAAGTGAATCCATCCAGGGATTCAACTAAGGATGCAGCTAAAAGAAGTCAATAAAGGATGGAGCTAAAAGAGGCACTGGGGGTCCAGAAACCTCTCAGATTCCTTAACCCTGTCTCTTATACACATCTAGATGTGTATAAGAGACCCTCCGTACTCAGCTGTAGCCCATCAGACTCCTCTGTCCAAGGGATTTCCCAGGCAAGGATACTGGAGTGGGTTGCCATTTCCTTCTCCAGAGGATCTTCCCAACCCAGAGACTTAACCTGTGTCTCTTGCACTGCAGGCAGATTCTTTACCACTGAGCCGCCAACTGGGGAGCCCAAAATCTTATTACCATTTTATTTCTAATTTTTTTAGAAATAATTTCTTAGCACTGAGGCCCGCTAGACTGATCTTGTGGCTATTACACTGCATAGCTGTAATACTATGCAGATGCCCACTTTCAAGGCAATGGCACCCCACCCCAGTACTCTTGCCTGGAAAGTCCAGTGGACGGAGTAGCCTGGTGGGCTGCAGTCCATGGGGTCACTAACAGTCGGACAGACTGAGCGACTTCACTTTCACTTTTCTCTTTCATGCATTGGAGAAGGGAATGGCAACCCATTCCAGTATTCTTGCCTGGAGAATCCCAGGGATGGGGGAGCCTGGTGGGCTGCCGTCTATGGGGTCACACAGAGTCGGACACGACTGAAGTGACTTAGCAGCAGCAGCCCACTTTCAAATGAAGTCATTAGGGAATCGAGATTGTTTTTGGCTAATTTTGCCAGTCTAGATACTGCTGAGAATGATGGTGTTATCAAATTATTAGGGTTTCTCTCCTAAACAGGAAAGAAACATAATTGATAAAGGACTTCTATACTCTTTAATTTCCAGGTTTGATGTTTTGGTTAATAGTAATGATGCATTTCCATTGAAATAATTCCATAAACTGAAATTTTGTATATTGCTTCATGATGATGCTTTCTAAATATTTTCAGAGTCAAAGGAATGTTGCCTTAACACATTTTTAAATTTTAATATTTTACACATACTTACTGCTTCACATGATCACTTGAGAAAATTCTGCATTTAAATTTTGGATCTTTTCAAAGTGTAACAATGGAGTGATGTGTCTGGCTTCCAAGACATCAAAAAAGTAATGAAATTTCATTGGTATCTCAGCTTTTATTGAATTCATGACAATTTTAGTACCTTCTCAAGAGTAGGATAGTAGGATAGAGATCATGTAAGAATAATTTGTATTCTCAAGGTGCATCTACTTGGGTACTTAAGATGTTTCCAATAAAAGAACTGCTTTTCTGAAAGCAATCACTGATTATTAGTAAGTCCTGTGACTGTTACCTTCAGCATGTACTAGTAAGGCTATTTTATCCAAGCAATTCTTAATATATAACTTTTCCCCTTTGTTTTTATATCTTACTGAAGTACATTCACAAGGCAGCTTTGAAATCCCTTCTGTCATGTAATTTTCCTTAGGCCAGAAGAAGTTTTGAATCTGTAACAGAGACTCCAGCTTTGAGAACCATAGCTTAGAAGGCCCCACTTTGGTCCTCCATTAGCAGTGCCCCTTTCAACAGGGTGAAGAGTGCATGGGACCCAAGCAGTGTGCTCACTCAACACCTGTGCCTCATCCCCTTCTAGGCCACACTTCAGATATCCAGGACCACAGAAGTCCATGACCAAATGGCCTTGAGTCCAATTCCAGGGCCTCTTCCTGAAGCCAATCCTCCTGAAGACAGGCCATGCCACCTCTGGTGCATGCTCAAGCCCAGGAGTGCTCAGAGGCTGGCTGGCTGCTGGGGGTGTAGATGGATGTGAGGGCTGAGGGATGTGTGAGGTCTCCCACAGTGCAGGCCATAGAGCCAAGGGTGGGGAATGAAGTGGGGCAGGGCTCAGACCAGGAACTGGCTCCTTCCACAACACTGTGTTCCAAAACAGAACCCAAGGAGTCCAAGAAGTATAAATTTGATCTTGGACTTCCAGATCATCAGAGGAAATATTTGCAAAGGTGCAGAGATGGAGATGTTTTAAAAAATGTGTAAGCTTGTTGTATAATTTTAAACTAAGTACATCTATGGCTACATGGGCCTCTCTTTTTATTTCTGCCCCAGGCTCAACTGTGAAAGTGAATCTGTACAGAATGCTTTTAAATATCTAATACTATTACACTGACATCATTATACTGATCAGATACAAGTATACTGATCAGATTCCAGTAACCTGGAATGGTTTTTTCCCAGATTTTGATATGCCTGACTCACTTTTATCACTCAGGGTCCCTGATAGCTCAGTTGGTAAGGAATCCGCCTGCAGTTCAGGAGACCCCAGTTCAATTACTGGGTCAGGAAGATCCCTGGAGAAGGGACAGACTACCCACTACAGTATTCTTGGGCTTCCCTGGTGGCTCAACTGGTAAAGAATCCACCCACAATGTGTGAGACCTGCATTTCATCCCTGGGTTGGGAAGATCCCCTGGAGAAGGGAAAGGCTACCCACTTCAGTGTTCTGGCCTGGAGAATTCCATGGACTGTATAGTCCATTGGGTCGCGAAGAGTAGGACATGACTGAGCGACTTTCACTTTCCATTTTCCAGCTTACACATTACCTCAGAGAAGTCATCTCTAACCACCAAATACAAAACAGCTCTTGTTAATCACCCTTCATCACATTACCCTGTTTTATGTTCTTTACTGCCCCTACCAATATCTGAAATTATTTATGAAAATTCTACCACAGCGGAGACCATGCCTGCCTTGTTATTCATCTGCAAACTCATGGATTCTTATCTATTGCTATGAGTTATAATTTGGAAATATCATTACTTATTTTTTGGCTCGAATTGTCCCAGATCTGGTTTGTATGTTAACCTTTCATCATGTACCTATCATTCTTTGTTTATCCTAGCATTTCTTTATACGTTATGGCACAAGATGTTCCAGGGTCATTTTGAACTTCTATGTTCCAATCTAAGGAACTCCTGCTTCTATTATACTCCAGTTCTTTTAATACTCAATAATGTAAAATTATAGACTAGACTAAAGTGAATTTACAAAGTAGTTCTATGTGGTTTGGTTCCAACTGATACCTCTGATGCTAAAGCTGAAACTCCAGTACTTTGCCCACCTCATGGGAAGAGTTGATTCATTGGAAAAGACTGATGCTGGGAGGGATTGGGGGCAGGAGAAGGGGACGACAGAGGATGAGATGGCTTGATGGCATCACTGACTCAATGGACATGAGTTTGAGTGAACTCCCAGAGTTGGTGATGGACAGGGAGGCCTAGCGTGCTGCGATTCATGGGGTTGCAAATAGTCGGACACNTGGGAGGGATTGGGGGCAGGAGAAGGGGACGACAGAGGATGAGATGGCTTGATGGCATCACTGACTCAATGGACATGAGTTTGAGTGAACTCCCAGAGTTGGTGATGGACAGGGAGGCCTAGCGTGCTGCGATTCATGGGGTTGCAAATAGTCGGACACAACTGAGCGACTGAACTGAACTAACTGACTGACTGACTGATACCTCTGTATATTAACTCCAACTAACTACAGAGATAAGCCACAGGGTTATATTTACAAATAGTATTTTTTTAATAAAAAGTTAAGTTTTAAATCATACATACCCCAGATATAGTATAGTGGTACTAAGACCAAGACCATAGGAGAGCATTTTTACAATGTAGAGGAGGAGATTATTCAGTTCAGTTAAGTTCAATTGCTCAGTCATGTCCAACTCTTTGCGACCCCATGAACTGCAGCACACCAGGCCTCCCTGTCCATCACCAACTCCCAGAGTCCACCCAAACCCATGTCCATCAAGTTGGTGATGCCATCCCACCATCTCATCCTCTGTTGTCCCCTTCTCCTCCTGCCCTCAATCTTTTCCAGCATCAGGGTCTTTTCAAATGAGTCAGCTCTTCTCATCAGGTGACCAAAGTATTGGAGTTTTAGCTTCAGCATCATTCCTTCCAATGAACACCCAGGATTGATCTGCTTTAGGATGGACGGGTTGGATCTCCTTGCAGTCCAAGGGACTCTCAAGAGTCTTCTCCAACACCACAGTTCAAAAGCATCAATTCTTCGGTGCTCAGCTTTCTTCACAGTCCCACTCTCACATCCATACACGACTATTGGAAAAACCATAGCCTTGACTAGACGGACCTTTGTTGGCAAAGTAATGTCTCTGCTTTTTAATATGCTGTCTAGGTTGGTCATAACTTTCCTTCCAAGGAGTAAGCGTCTTTTAATTTCATGGCTGAAATCACCATCTGCAGTGATTTTTGAGCCCCCAAAAATAAAGTCTGACACTGTTTCCACTGTTTCCCCGTCTATTTGCCATGAAGTGATGGGACCAGATTCCATGATCTTCGTTTTCTCAATGTTGAGCTTTAAGCCAACTTTTTCACTCTCCTCTTTCACTTTCATCAAGAGGCTCTTTAGTTCTTCTTCACTTTCTGCCATAAGGGTGGTGTCATCTGCATATGTGAGGTTATTGATATTTCTTCCAGCAATCTTGATTCCAGCTTGTGCTTTCTCCAGCCCAGAGCTTCTCATGATGTACTCTGCATATAAGTTAAATAAGCAGGGTGACAATATGCAGCCTTGACGTACTCCTTTTCCTATTTGGAACCAGTCTGTTGTCCCATGTCCAGTTCTAACTGTTTCTTCCTGACCTGAATACAGGTTTCTCAAGAGGTAGGTCAGGTGGTCTGGTATTCCCATCTTTTTCAGAATTTTCCACAGTTTATTGTGATTAACACAGTCAAAGGCTTTGGCATAGTCAATAAAGTTGAAATATATGTTTTTCTAGCATGGCTGAGAAGAGCTACCCCAGGCCCGAGGCCAGGGGTGGTGGCTGAGTGGAGCTACCCTAGGCCTGAGGTAAGGAGCAGCGGCTGAGCTTTGCTGGAACAGCTGTGAAGAGATACCCTACATCCAAGGTAAGAGAAACCCCAGTAAGACGGTAGGCACTGAGAGAGGGCATCAGAGGGCAGACAGCCTGAAACCATGATCACAGACAACAGGCCAATATTATCACACGGACCACAGCCTTGTCTAACTCAGTGAAACTAAGCCATGCCATGTGGGGCCATCCAAGATGGACAGGTCATGGTGGACGGGTCTGACAGAATGTGGTCCACTGGAGAAGGAGATTATTACAGTTTTGCTATTGTGTTTATTTATTGGTTTTATAAACTCAGACACAGTTATCCTGTAAAAGTAAAAGTTCTGGAATATGACTTATTTTACTGCATACTACCTCTGTGTCTTTGGGAGAGTTACTCAACTGTTCAAAGCCTCGGTTCCTCCTCTGTAAAACAGGAATAATGTTTATCTCACAGGGTTTGTTATAAGACATCCTAAAGCAGCCAGCATTTTACTGCATACTACCTCTGTGTCTTTGGGAGAGTTACTCAACTGTTCAAAGGCTCAGTTCCTCCCCTGTAAAACAGGAATAATGTTTATCTCATACGGTTTGTTATAAGACATCCTAAAGCAGTTAGCACAGTGCTGGCACATTATGCATACATGGTAAGTCCCTTTAGTCATGCCAACTCTTTCCAACTCTATAAGCCTGCCAGGCTCCTCAGTCCATGGGATTCTCCAGGCAAGAATACTGGACTGGGTTGCCACTCCCTTCTCCAGGGGATCTTTCTGACCCAGGGATCGAACTCACATCTCCTGTCTCCTGCATTGTCAGGTGGGTTCTTTATCACTAGTGCCACCTGGGAAGCCTGGCACATTATGAGAACTCACTAATACCCAATACTTCATTATTGCCTGGACGGAGTATGGCTATATGACCTTTCATATATAAGCAAACGGCTTAGAAGTTTTCATAGGGTATATGTAGCAGTTCTTGAAAAAGAAAATAATAATGTTAATAAAACATTACTTAATGCATTTCCTTTCCAAGCATCTGTTTCACTCAAGAGAACTTAGGGACCTCACAGCTGCCTGGAGAAAAATGAGAGAGGAGAAGGAGGAAAAGCCGGCTTCTAGCAAAACACAGCTATTCAGCTTCCACATCTTCATTACCTTTAGATACACAAATGTTTTTTCCTAGTTCACAGACAGATTCATAGGTTGCATCTTCTTTAAAGGGAAAAACCAACCTCATATACTAACAGCACTGCAATCAGTAATGACAGCTTAGTTAATTTGGGGCTAACAGTCAATATGGTGCTAGAAAAAATTCTTGAGAGTCCCTTGGACTGCATGGAGATCAAACCAGTCAATCCTAAAGGAAATCAATCCTGAATATTCACTGGAAGGACTGATGCTGAAACTGAAGCTGAAGCTCCAATACATCGGCTATCTGATGCAAAGAGCCGATTCACTGGAAAAGACCCTGACGCTAAGGAAAGACTGAAGGCAAAGGAGAAGAGGGTGGCAGAGGATGAGATGGTTAGCCAGCATCACCGACTCAATGGACATGTATTTTAGCAAACTCCATGATACAGGGGAGGACAGAGGAGCCGGGGTGCTACAGTCTACAGGGTTGCAAAGAGTTAGACATGACTTAGCAACTGAACAACAACGATGCTCAATGGGCTGATGGTTCACTGAAGTGAGCCTCAGTAGCTACATGGATTTAATCATAATTTGGTTCCATGATGGTGGAACCCCCAAAGAATATTATAGTGAGAAAACAAAATCCTTTTCGGCTACTAAAAAAAACCTCAGAACCATGCTAGTGGCAGTATTTTTAGAAGTGTTTAATGTTTCTGGATGACTATTTTCTAGTATGTGGCTAAATCCATAAAAGTATGCTTTTTTGTCTCCCCGAAAAATAATTTCATCTTAGAATCTGCCCAAAAGAAATTAGAGTATAAAACTGTATATACAAGAATAATCATAAGAGCAAAACATTAAAAAGAACCTACATATTCAATAATAGATTAAATCCCAGTAGAGCTATCAGTTCAGTTCAGTTCAGTTCAGTCACTCAGTCGTGTCCGACTCTTTGCGACCCCATGAATCGCAGCACGCCAGGCTTCCCTGTTCATCACCATCTCCTGGAGTTCACTCAGACTCACGTCCATCGAGTCCGTGATGCCATCCAGCCATCTCATCCTCGGTCGTCCCCTTCTCCTCCTGCCCCCAATCCCTCCCAGCATCAGAGTCTTTTCCAATGAGTCAACTCTTCGCATGAGATGGCCAAAGTACTGGAGTTTCAGCTTTAGCATCATTCCTTCCAAAGAAATCCCAGGGTTGACCTCCTTCAGAATGGACTGGTTGGATCTCCTTGCAGTCCAAGGGACTCTCAAGAGTCTTCTCCAACACCACAGTTCAAAAGCATCGATTCTTCGGC
>SJYX01006487.1:0-73119 GCA_006410675.1 Oreotragus oreotragus
TCTGGTGGGGGGTCTGGGAGGAGGAGGGGTGGGGCCATGACCACAGCCGGATCTGCCGGGCTGTCTAATGCGTGTGCAAAATGAGTCTTCAGGCCCTTGTTCTAACAGTACCAAAAATCTCAGGATGGCAGCACCTGAGCCACACCGGGCACAGCCCATGCCACCTGCCACTGGTGAAGCGGTCCTGGCCCGCACATGGGGCGCCCACAGCTGTGATGGGCACACGGGCTGGCCTGGGTGTTACCTTCACCTGTCTCTTACAGACTCTGGGCAAGAGCATCCCCTGTAAGCCCCTTGCTCACCTACTAAAGTGCAGAAGTCAGGACTTCTCTGGCAGTCTCGTGGCTAAGACTGCGCTCCCAGTGCAGGGGGTCGGGATTCAAATGCCACAGCTAAAGATCCCGCATGCCACAACGAACAGTTATTGCAGCCAAATAAATCAGTGAACATTTATTTTAAAAGTGCAAGATCGCTCCCTTCCTTGCAGGATTCGTTTAGCGTTTGCAGAGGCTTCATATGCTTTGTGAGCGAGTCCTCGCACACGGCAGGCATTCGTTGGGTGTCAGCGACTGTCACTTATTTTGTCTTCTTTGCCCCTTCTGTAATGAGTTCAATAGCGTCCCCTCAGAGTCACATCCACCCGGAACCTGAGAATGGAACCTTAATTTGGAAATGAGCTCTTCGAAGATGTAACGAGGTAAGGTGAGGTTAATAGTGGCTGAGGGTGGGCCCCAAACCCAGTGGCTGGTGTCCTTATAAGAAAATGAGAGGACGCAGAGAGACAGAAGGAAGCACAGCGCGAGGACAGAGCCACAGGGGAGGGGGCCGTGTGAGCATGGAGGCAGAGCCTGGGGTGACTCAGCCACACTCCAAGAGCACCAGGAGCCCCCGAGTCAGGAAGAGGCAGGGAGGACCCTCCGCTGGGGCCTTCAGAGGAAGCATGGCTCTGAGGGCGTTTTGATGTCAGGCTTCTGGCCTCCAGAGCTGGGAGATGATACATTTCTATTGTCCTAAGCCACTCCGTTTTGGGCACTTTGTTATAGCCTCTCCAGGGAACAGAGTCCCTCCCTGGTTCAACACCCACACTTCCTAGCACAGATATGAAATTGTGCTTCAGAGGTGTGTCACACACACCCTTCCGGTCTGCACCAAGCTGGTCTGGAGTTGAAAGACTATGTCTTAGGAAGACACACTGCTAAGTTACTGCTAAGTCACTTCAGTCGTATCCGACTCTGTGCGACCTCATAGACGGCAGCCCACCAGGCTCCCCCGTCCCTGGGATTCTCCAGGCAAGAACACTGGAGTGGGTTGCCATTTCCTTCTCCAATGCCTGAAAGTGAAAAGTGAAAGGGAAGTCGCTCAGTCGTGTCCGNCTCTGTGCGACCTCATAGACGGCAGCCCACCAGGCTCCCCCGTCCCTGGGATTCTCCAGGCAAGAACACTGGAGTGGGTTGCCATTTCCTTCTCCAATGCCTGAAAGTGAAAAGTGAAAGGGAAGTCGCTCAGTCGTGTCCGACCCTTAGCGACCCCATGGACTGCAGCCCACCAGTCTCCTCCGTCCATGGGGTTTTCCAGGCAAGAGTACTGGAGTGGGGTGCCATCACAGGATCTACAAACAGGGTTTTTTTCCATGTCCCAGAAAACGAACACAAGCAGGACAACCTCAGGATGGGAAGTGGCTCCCCACGATGCTGCAGGAGATGAGAGATGCTGGGTTTTGTTATTTGTCGAATACGTGAGCACACTTCTGTTAATTTGTACCTAGTGAGCTATTCACATCTGTTCTGCACACTGTCACCTCGTAGGCACCGTCCTGGGTACAGACAAGCAGGACAGAGAAAAACCCTGCCCTTGGGGTAGGATGGGGTGGGGGGTGTATAATGCTTGTAGAAATGGGAAAATACCGCGTTTCCCCAAGTCTTCTCAGATCTTCTGTTCTTTCTTTTCTAATTTTTGAGGATTCATTTCTCTGTTTAGCTGCCCTGTATCTTAGCTGTGGCATGCAGTCTCTCCGACCTTCCCTGCAGCACGTGGGATCTAGCTCTCTGACCAGGGATCGAACGTGGGCCCCCTGCACTGGGAGCGGGGAATCTCCCCTGGACCACCAGGGAGTCCCTTGCTTTTCTTTCTTTTTCAACTTTAATATTTTTTTTAACTTTTTATATTGAAATAATTTTAGGCTGCAAAAATACTACAGGGTTTTGTGAATTCTTCATCCAGTTTCCCTACATGTTAAGCTCTTCAAGTGTTGCTGCTGAGCCATGTCAGACTCTTTGCAACCCCATGGACTATGGCCCCGCAGGCTCCTCTGTCCATGGGATTTTCCAGGCAAGAGTACTGGAATGGATTGCCATTCCCTTCACCAGGGGATTTGCCCCAAGGATCAAACCTGTATTGCAGGCAGATTCTTTACCATCTGAGCCACCAGGGGCGCCCTTAAACTCTCACCCAAGCCTAAACGTAGTAGTTACCAAAGCAGGAAGTGAGCCTCGAGATGCCCTGGGAGGAGCCTGTGTCCAGAATCCAGCCCCGTCTCCCTGCACTCCCACTAGAGTCCTCCTGGCCCACGTTCCTTCCACCTGGCCCTTCCTGGTCAAATCCTCT
Organism: Oreotragus oreotragus; assembly: GCA_006410675.1. Taxonomy (NCBI): domain Eukaryota; kingdom Metazoa; phylum Chordata; class Mammalia; order Artiodactyla; family Bovidae; genus Oreotragus; species Oreotragus oreotragus. The sequence continues at coordinate 2,605 of SJYX01006487.1, forward strand.
GAGCAGACATCAACCCGGGACAGGTTCCCGGCCCTCGCCTTTTATACCCTTGACACATTTAAAGAGGGTGGAATGCCTGTGTTGAGGAATGGTCCTAGTTTGGGCTTGTCTGATGTTTCTCCTGATGGGTGGAGGCTGTGTCTTTGGGGCAGGGACACCACCAAAGTGATGCTGTCCTTTCAGTGCGTCACTTTGAGGACATGTGACGTCCATACGTCTCACTGGTGATGCAGATCTCCATCTTGAGTGAAGGCGTGTCTGCGGGGTTTCTCCATTGTAACGTTACTAATTTTCCCATTAACCAATAAGTCCTTTGAGGCTGTAAGAATATCATGTTGTCATCACCCTTTTGCCACTGATTAATATCCATGGGGGGTTCTTGCCTGGGATGCACAGCAGATTTTGGAACGTCTCCTAAAGAAGGATAATTTAGCATGTAGAATTGTCGAGGAAAATTCAGCTGACAAGAAGAAAAAAGAGAATTTTATTTGCGCTAAATCGAGGACTATAAGCCAGGGAAAAGTCTTATAGAAAATTCTGAAGACTCTTCTGGCTGTTAGAAGTCAAAGGCATGATCATATACATTTTCGAGGCAAAGAACCATCCATCAAAATGACACACTGATATTTTAGATACAGTTCACCAAGGATACATTGTCCAGTCACTACGACCCCCTACGAAGTTGGGAAAGAATGCTATTCTTCTAAGAAGTCACATTGCCAGCGTCAGAAAAAAAAAAAAAAAAAAAAAAAAAGATCTTTATGGACAGGCATTCCCACCTTTGAGGAGGTCTGGTTAATGTATAATTTGGAAGTACTTGGCCATCAAAGGTAGAAGGAGGCCTGAATAGACAGAATTTTACGCTTCATTTTCTCATCCTGCCTTAAAATATAAATTTTATTTCATCTGAACAAAGACATGTATTTCTTAGTTCCACTGAATATGCAAGAAATCCTTCATTAGCTGTCAGCATCTAATAGCTGTATACCCTGTCGAGTATGTTGAGTTGTACAAAAAGTTCATTTAGCTTTTTCCATAACATCTTAGGGGAAAACTCAAGTGAACTCTTTGGCCAACCCAATATTTTTAAAGTATATGTTTCCCCATTTCATTATATTATTTTGGTGAAATAATGTGTTGGAATGTCTATTCTGTGTCACTGAATGTCTATTAAAATTGCCCCTTCCTTTGGGTTTTGTTGTCCCTTTTCATGTTTTGGCTTTTCCCAAAGCACTGTCCTCTCTGGAGTGCAGGGATTTGTTATTTTACTACCTGGCATCTCTGCTGAGTCCTGGCTGGTGAGGCAGGGATCTTGTTCTGTTCAACAGTGCCACTGCTGGTGAAAAACTTAAATAGCTTTTTCAAACAGAAAAAGATGGATGAATAGGGCAATGAACACTTGTATTCCTCCCCTGGAGTCAATCCTTGTTAACATTTTGCCATATTTGCTTGTGTACTCCATGTATGTCATCATTTATCCACTTATTGACATCACGACATTTAACTCTCACCAAACACGTCACTGTTATTTCCTAAAAGTTGAAGCATTCTTCTCCACCATGTGCTGGCCAACTATAATCACTGGGCCTAATCCTGGCCCATCACTTGTTTTTGTAAATAAATTTTTATTAGAGCAGAGTCGCATCCTTTCATTTACATGTTGCCTGTAGCTGCTTTATGCACCGAAAGAGCAGTTGTTTGGGCCCACAGAGATGGAAATGTTTACTGCCTTGCCTGTGCAGAAAAGCATTAATATAAGGCCTGACTGCTCTCCTTAGGGAGTCCAGCAAATGAGTTCGACCCTTAGCTGGGAATCTGGATTTGGGGATTTTCCTCATCTCCCTTAAAACTCAACATTCAAAAACTTAAGGTCGTGGCCTCCAGGCCCATCACATCATGGCAAATCAATGGGGAAAAAGTGGAAGCAAAGGCAGATTTTATTTTCTTAGGCTCCAAAGTCACTGAAGATGGTCACTATGCTACTGAATAGTGTGTGGGTCGGGCTGCTCACTACTCAAAAAGCAATACACAGGCCAGGTTGGTGGAAAGGAGAGTTTGCTTTATTTCAGATGTTGACAATTGTCTGGGGGGTAGGGTGGGAGACATCTGTCCAAAGGCTGACTCCCACCCCCTGAAAAGCAGGGATTGAGAGCTTTTATAGACAGAGTTGGGGTGGAGAGCAGAAAGAGCACAGTCACCTTCAAATTGGTCCTCAGTGGTCTGACCAGCGTCGTCTTGGTTGTTTTAGGTACAGTTAATCTTCAGATGGTGACTACAGCCATGAAATTAGAAGATGCTTACTCCTTGGAAAAAAGTTATGACCAACCTGGATAGTATGTTCAAAAGCAGAGACATTATTTTGCCGACTAAGGTCCGCCTAGTCAAGGCTATGGTTTTTCCTGTGGTCATGTATGGATGTGAAAGTTGGACTGTGAAGAAAGCTGAGTGCCGAAGAATAGATGCTTTTGAACTGTGGTGTTGGAGAAGACTCTTGAGAATCCCTTGGACTGCAAGGAGATCCAACCAGTCCATTCTGAAGGAGATCAACCCTGGGATTTCTTTGGAAGGAATGATGCTAAAGCTGAAACTCCAGTACTCTGGCCACCTCATGCAAAGAGTTGACTCATTGGAAAAGACTCTGATGCTGGGAGGGATTGGGGGCGGGAGGAGAAGGGGACGACCGAGGATGAGATGGCTGGATGGCATCACGGACTCGATGGACGTGAGTCTGAGTGAACTCCGGGAGATGGTGATGGACAGGGAGGCCTGGCGTGCTGCGATTCATGGGGTCGCAAAGAGTCGGACACGACTGAGCGACTGGACTGAACTGAACTGAAAGGAATGGATAAACATGTGGAATATATATACAATGGAATAATACTCAGTGATAAAAACAACAAAATAATGCTGTTTGCAGCAATATGGATGGACCTGCGCATTGTCATACTCAATGATGTAGGCGAGACAGATAAAACAAAATATATGATATTGTTTATATGTGTAGTTTTTTAAAAATAGTACAAATGTACTTGTTTACAAACAGAAATTGAGGCACATATGTCAAAAACAAACTTATATCAGAGAGGAAAGGGGAGAAAGGACAGACTAGGAAATAAGGATTTACATAGACACAGTACTATATATAAAATAGATAACTATAGGACCTACTGTATACCACAAGGAGCTCTTCCTTATACTCTCTAAAGGCCTATATGGGAAAAGAATTAAACAGAGTGGATATATGTATATGTTTAACTGATTTACTTTGCTGTACAGCAGAAAACAACACAACATTTTAAATAGATTATGATCCAATAAAATCTTTTTTGAATAAGGATGTTGATGAAGGTGGATTGGAGAGAGGGGTGAGGAATCAAGGATATTAAAGATGTAAATTCAACTGTAACTGCATCTCTAAACACTTGCATTCTCAGTTCATTGCCTATATAAGAACCCAGGACATCAATAACATTATAAAAAACAATGGTCATATTTTAATGCATATTTGCAACTTCTAAGAAAATGGTTTAAATATGGACAAGAGATTATTTTCCTGATTGTTCAATCAACATTTTTCTAAATAACAATAAATATATAAACTGTGACATCAATATCCTAAAACATGAGGGGAAAGAGAAATAAAAATGAAAAGTTAGGAATATTATTGAAGTTAAGTTGTTGTCAGTTCCAAGAAGAATGTTATAATTCTAAGGTATTTTATGTAAGACTCATGGTAACCACATGGGGAAAACTTGCAGCCTTGTAGCTATTACACAGAAGAAATAGATGACTTACAAAGAATATTAAGATCAAAAGACATCAAAATAGAAAAAAAGACAGCAGGATAATTAAGCAGGAAACAAGGAATCTCAGAAACATTTAGAAAACAATTGGTCAAAGGCAATATGAAATCTTTGCCAATCAATAAAGACTACCAATGTAAAGAGATTAAATTATCATGTCAAACTACACTGAGTGGATAAAAAAGTAGGATCCAAAAATATGCTGCCTTCGGATGACTCGGTCAGTCCCTAAAGACACACAAAGACAATGAGGGGAGGGATGGCAGAAAAATTCTCTAGCAAATGATAACCGAAAAGAAAAAATAAGGAGTATTTATATTAGACAAAATAGAGCTTAACAATGATAAAAAAAAAAGGCAAAGGGAGTCATTATATAATGATAAATGGGGTTATCAAAAAGGAGACATAACAAATGTAAATATTTACATGCCCAACATTGAGGCATCTAAATATATAAAGCAAAAATTAACAAAACTAAAAAGAGAAGAAACAGTGATATTATAGTTGTTGAAGACAAATGTCCTATTCTCAATAATAATCAATCACTTGGACAGAAAATTAATTCAAAAATAGCTGATTTGAGCAACGCTATGCACCAAATGAACCTAATAAGACATACATGGAACATCATATCTTACAAATCCAGAATAAACTTTCTTCTCAAGTACATGAGAAATATTTCCTAGGATAGATCATATGTTAAGCTGCAAAATAAGTCTTAGTAAATTCAAGAAGATTTAAACTACAGCAGGTGTCTTTTCTGACCTCAATGGTATGAAATGAGAAATCAATTACAGAGGGAAAATTGAACAACCCATGAATACACAGAAATAAAATAACTCTTCTGGAAACCAATGAATCAAAGAATAAATTAAAAGGCNGGGTCGCTGAGGGTTGGACACGACTGAGCGACTTCCCTTTCACTTTTCACTTTCATGCATTGGAGAAGGAAATGGCAACCCACTCCAGTGTTCTTGCCTGGAGAATCCCAGGGACGGTGGAGCCTGGTGGGCTGCCGTCTATGGGGTCCTACAGAGTCGTACACAACTGAAGCGACTTACGAGCAGCAGCAGCAGAATGAACGGAGCCAGAGCCCCACGCACTCGTTATTACCGGACCTTGCCACTAGGAGGCGGAGGCGTGGGACCCGGGAGAGGCTGGCGCGGGCACGTGACGTCACTCAGTGCTGGAGAGGCCGGCGCGGGAGCGTGACGTCACAGAATCCCATCGAGGCTGGCGCGGGCGTGTGACGTCACACAACGCGCCCAGGCATAGCGGCGAGGTAGCTGGTTTTGTGGGGTCTCGGCGCGGTCGCCATGGGTCCGCGAGTACAACTCCCGCCCGAAATCCAGCTGGCGCAGCGGCTGGCGGGGAACGAGCAGGTGACCCGGGACCGAGCGGTGAGGAAGCTCCGGAAATACATCGTCGCCAGAACTCAGCGGGCCGAAGGTTGGCGCGGGGTTGGCGGGATGTGGGCCGGGGCGTCTCGCGAACTGGGCCGGGCTTGGGGCGCGGGGGCCCAGGTTGGGGGCCGGTGGTCCGAGTTAGCTTACTTTCCAACCTCGTGGAGCCTCCACGTGGTCCGGCCGGCTGGGTGGAGGCTGGTCGGGCCGTGGCGATGCACCCACCCACCCCACCGCTCGCGCTCCCGCCTGAACGCTTGGCCCTGATCCCCTTATCCACCCTGACTGATCTGAAGGTGCGCGACGTCACCTCGTTCTCGGCCGCTATATGTCCCTCTGCGGAGGGCCACCCGCCCGCCCCAGCCAAGCCCGTAATCTGTTTCCAGTTCAGACTTGCCTACTCTGGGAGCAGGATCCTGTCAACCCTTATATGCCGCTACCCCTGCTATCCACTGTTTGGGCACCGTGTTTTTTTCTCTCAGAGCGGCATTTGTCACTGTTGGTAGTTTTTTCTTGTGTAGTTGTTGGATTGTCGTCTGAGTTTCATGCAGCATACAGCTGTCAGATATGACGCTCCTTAGTGGTTCTTAGAACATGCCCCCATCAGTAACTTCAGTATCACCTGGACATTTGTTAGAAATGTAAATGTGTGAGTCCCGTCCCAGCCCTGCTGAATCAGAAGCTCTGGCAGATGGGCTGTGTATGTGCTTAGTCTTGTAAGCCATCTTCTACTCTTTGTGACCCTCTGGGCCATAGCTCACTAGGCTCCTCTGTCCATGGGATTCTCCAGACAAGAATACTGGAGTGGGTTGCCATTTCCTCCTCCAGGGGATCTTACCAGCAGGGATGGAGCCCACGTCTCTTATGTCTCCTGCATTGGCGGGCAGGTTCTTTATCACTCATGCCACCTGGGAAGCCCAGGAATCTTTAAAGAAACCCTCCAGGTGATGCCATCTTATTAATAAAGTCTGAGAACCACTGCTCTGGAACAGGGTGCCAGAACATAGTTAAGACCTCAGTCTGTACTTGCTGGGTGATTTTACATATCTGTCTTCATCAGTCAGTTTATATATTTGTCAGTCACTTCAGTCGCTCAGTCGTGTCTGACTCTTTGTAACCCCACGGCCAACTCTCAGAGCTTGCTCAAACTCATGTCCATCGAGTCAGTGATGCATCCAGTCATCTCATCCTCTGTCTTCCCCTTCTCCTGCCCTCAGTCTTTCAAACATCAGGGTCTTTTGCAATGAGTCAATTCTAATCAGGTGGTCAAAGTATTGGAGCTTCAGCTTTAGCATGAGTCCTTCCAATAAATTTTCAGGACTGATTTCCTTTAGGATTGACTCGTTTGATCTTCTTGCAGTCCGAGGGACTCTCAGAGTCTTCTCCAACACCACAGTTCAAAAGCATCAATTCTTTGATGCTCAGCTTTCTTCATGATCCAACTCTCACATCCATACATGACTAGTGGGAAAACCATAGCTTTGACTAGACGAATGTTTGTCATTAAAGTAATGTCTCTGATTTTTAATATGCTGTCTAGTTTTGTCATAATGAGCCTGAATGAGGTAGTGTGTGATTTTAAAATTTGAAAAGTGTATAAAGCCCAGGTGTAACACTGGGTGAACTGTGGCCAAGATTCACTTGCATAGCCACCATCCAGCCCAGGAAATGGTGACTCATTCAATTTTGAATCTGAAAAATGGAGCACAGTCTCTGATACTTGGAGATTCTCAGTAAGCATTTATTGAATAAATCAAACAGCAGTTACCTGCGGGAGACCCTGCAGCCACTGGCCCAGCAGGTTCTGGGTTGGGAGGATCAGTTGAGGGCGAGAGCCAGGCACCTGTACAGTAAGAGGCTTTGGTCTGATTCAGGCAGTCAGTTCTCTGGCTGTTCTGGCGCTGAAAGATGGGGTTCCTTTAGTCTGAATGATGCTGTTTCTGGCGCAGGTGGTTTCACTCATGATGAGCTGCTGAAGGTGTGGAAAGGGCTCTTTTATTGCATGTGGATGCAGGACAAGCCGCTGCTGCAGGTGAGTGCCCAGGAGGCTGCAGAAGGCACTGGGGCCGCAGTGTGAGTGGAAGGGTGGACGAGCACGTTGTCAGCCCTGGTTTTACTGCAGCAGACATGCTGAGCGCAGTTTTATAGCTTTGATGCTGTTTTCTTCTTAAGGCCTGGAGGGCCACGGCCTTGGGTTAGGGAGAGTCTCACACCTGATGAGTTGGGCACCATAGTGACGCTGGTGAACGCCAGGGTACATCGTGGCTGAAAACTGGGTTTTCTGGCTTTTTTTGGCCCGGGGTGGGAGTGGTTGTGGGCTCTTAGTACCCTAACCAGGACCAGGGATTGAACCCATCGCCCTGCAGTGGAAGCTTAGAGTCCTAACCACCGGAGAAGTCTCTGGGTTGTCTATTTTGTGTTTGTCAAAGATGATGAGCTGAGTGCTGAAATGCTGGAAAGCAGGGGACAGCATCCAAGTCTTCTGAGACAAGTATTTTTTCCTTTTTTCTATTTGTTTGGCCGCACCGGGTCTTAGTTGCGGCATGTGGGATCTAGTTCCCCGACCTGGATCAAACCTGGGCCCCCTGCATTGGGAGCATGGAATGGTCTTAGCCGCTGGACCATCAGGGAAGTCCCTAGCCTTTTTTCCTTAATTGTCTTTTATAAAAATAGGCTTTATGTTTTAGAACAGTTTTAGGTTCACAGCAACATGAGAGGAGAAGGTATTGCGATTTCTCACATGCCACCTACCCCTGTACTCCACACCCCCATGGGAGTGGGCCCTTTCTCACAATCCGTGGACCCACCCAGCACATCATCAGCACCCAGGGTCCATGCGGGTTGCGCTGTTGTGCTCTGTGGGCTGAGTACGTGTATCATGGCGCGTGTCCATCGCTGTGTACCTTACAGAGTGGTGTCACTGCCCTCAAGTACTCGCCTTTCTTGGGTGTGTCTCAGTGGGAATTGTTTGCGCTTCAGAGCACTCTGCGTGGAGGGTACTTAATGAAGTTCAGGTGCCACACGGGGGCCCGGTGCTCTCGGTGGTGCTTGTGCACCGAGGCAGGCCGACCGCTGGTAACCTCGGGGGTCTCCTCAGCCCCCGTCTCAGGTGGCTGTGTGCTCCCAGGCTCCTGCTCCCTCCCCGCTTTGACTGTCAGGCTCCGTTACCGAGTGTGGGGCTTTGGTCAGGAGGGCAGTCCCTGCTCTTGCTTGTGCGGCTGGGTGGGCATGGCCTTCAGGGGGAGCCTCTTCTAGTGGTGTGAGACTTCCAGACCCCAAGCTCGCTGGGCTGCAGGGCCCTGTGGAGCCAGGTCCCACGATGAGTGAGGACAGTTAAGTTTCTTCCTGCCGCTGCTTGTTGCATAGGATCCCATTTGTTCAGGGACTGAGGGCGTTTGTCCTGTTTCCTGTGCAGGAGGAACTTGGCCGGACCATTTCCCAGCTTGTCCATGCTTTCCAGACCACAGAGGCACGTAAGTATCCTTGCCACAGTGAGCCCCAGCTGTGAGGCTAGATCCGCAGAGACCCACCCCCTGAACACGAGGCCTGCGTTCTGAGAGTGGGAGTGAGGACCCCATCCCAGCCAGCGTTTGCTGGTGCGGGAGAGGCTACTCTGCTTTCCAGCATGCGTTCCTCACTCACCCAGGACAGAGGTCTGGAGCTGTCCGAGATCTGGAGGGCTAACGCCTTCCATTTAGAATCTCTGTGGAGCCGTGGAGGGTCCGCAGCTGATGGTGTGAGCTCCCTGCAGTGCGTCTTCCTGAGTCTTCTTCAGACCAGCATCAGGGATCCTCAGTCCTGTTGCCTGCCCTTTGGCATCACTTGTGTCTTTAGAAATCCGGATGTGTATGTAGACCCTGGTCCTGGTGAGCCGAGCTGTGGGGATGGGGCCCAGGTGTCAACATCTGTGACCTCCCTACCCTGCTCCAAGGGCAGCCAAGGCCGGGTGGTCTCCCTGGCCTGGACCTTGGGACCACTGGGACCATTGCTGGTGGTGCCCTGGCTGTGTGGGTAGGTGTAGTTCGGTTATGGTTAAGTAGCCAAAGTCATCAGAAGCAGGGGTTGTGCAGTTACAGACACTATTTTCTTCTCTTGGGAGACTCTCTGTACTGCATCTGAGGAAATCCATTCTCTTAAGTTTCACCTTTTAAGAACGTGTAGTAGCGTTTCCGTGCTCAGCATGAGGGCAGGTGCAGAGCGTCCAGTTGGTGACACTTGAGTGAGGTGATGGACGCAGTTCTGTCCTTCACTGGGCTGTCTGACCAGCCCTCTCTCTGGGGATGCCCTGCAGCAGGCGATAGTGGTGGCCTTCGTGTCCTGCGGGCAGGGCATCAGCAGGCCAGGATCTCTTCAGGCCTCTTCTCTGGGAGTGTGGATAGCCTTCTCTCCCTGTGTCCTCATGGAGCCGTCTGACTGTGCCTATCTGTGTCTTGACTCACCAGTGGCCTTTTCTCTTCATCGCCTCTATAAAGACCTGTCTCCCAAGTATAGCCATATACTGAGGGTTGAGGATTAGGACTTTGGGGGAGGTTGAACCCACAGCCCCCTGGTCCTGACATACCTGTTATTGGCAGGGTTTTGTGTTTGATCAGGTCAGGTAAGTGGTGGGGTGGGGTGTAGTTGCTGGGGCGGGGGCAGTGGCCATGTGGGGAGGGGCGGCCTGGGCAGTGCCTCTCCTGCCGGGCCTCACCTTCTCTTTACGCTTGATGTTCAGAGGATACAGCTATGGTTCAGGCTTGTGGCGGGGCTGTACTTTGCTTTCTGAGGTTCCTGAAAGTCTCATTTTTAAGCCAAATCCGCAGCACTGCTCTTAGCGTACTCAGGCCAAGGGCCCCCAAGGCCACTGCCGTGGGACCTCCTGACCAGGTTTCTTCATGGTCCCTGCTCTCCCCTGCCCTCCAGAGGCGGCCACCGCTCCCCCTCAACTCTTCTGGTCTCGTCCCTCCCCCAGAGCACCTGTTCCTTCAGACCTTCTGGCAGACCATGATCCGTGAGTGGCCGGGCATCGACAGGCTGCGCCTGGACAAGTTTTACATGGTGAGGATGCGGCCTGCTCCCTGCAAGGGGCCCCACCGTGCTGGGCTGGGGAACAGCGCTCCCAGAGCCGAGCTCAGTGTCCAGGCACCTGGCCTTGGCGCCCCTGCCTGGCAGTGGCGAGGGCAAGGCGCCTGGGGGGAGCACCGCGAGGCACAGCCCTGTGTGTCTGAAGGCTTCTCCCACAGAGACGCTTCTCCTCGTTTCCACTCTGGGAACATCCATCATGGCCATCAGTCCTGGTGCCGCGGTCGCTCCCCAGAGTGCATCCTGCTGCTCCTGGGGGGCTGGCATCCAGGCCCAGCCCCCGGCCGCTCTGGAGGGCCCACAGTGCACCGTGGGCACACAGATGGCGGGCAGCGGGGAGATCTGGGCTGGTCTGCTCACGGGGTCTCCTCCTCTGCCACAGCTCATGCGGATGGTCCTGCGCGAGGCCCTGACGGCCCTGCAGACGCAGGGATGGGACGAGAGGTGGGTGCCCCGGGTGCACGTGCTGCTCACACCCGTTGCTGGGTGGTCTGTATCCCTCCAGACTGAGGGTCTGTGTTTCCTGGCTCACCTCAGGCCTCCCTGGCAACTGGCAGCTGTGTGGGGTCCTCCAGTGGGGCTGAGCAGGGCTCTGCTGGTCTTAGCTACCCCTCGCCGCTAGTCCCTCCTGGAGACAGGTGGGCGGGGCTCCCTGGGCAGATGGGCGGGGCTACTGCTGCCTGGACCTGTCTGTCACCCGCCGCCCTGTGTCCAGAGTGCGCCAGCCAGCAGGTTTCCAAACCTCCAGGGGGCGCTCTGACATCACAACATAAAGTGAGTTTGTGCAGATTCACGTTTTAAAGTTTTTAAAATTAAAAAATTGTTTTTTAACTTTTTTTTTTTAATGATAGGAGGGATGTGTGCTCAGTAAAAAGAACCCAGAAAAACTTTTTAAAAACATTGAAAAGCAGTTTTAATTCCAGCAGACAAGTACTTAAAAAAATTTTTTTTTTGGCTGTGCTGCATGGCTTGTGGGGCCTCAGTTCCCCAACCAGGGTTTGAACCCCAGTTTGAACCCCGGCCATGGCAGTGAAAGCCCGGAATCCACTAGGCCACCAGGGGACTCTCTGACAATTACTTTTAAAATATGGTGGTGTTCTGTGCTTGGTACAAAAGGGCCATGGAATTGGGTGTGGAGTTTATAGAGACTGCTTTTTTATCTTACTGAAAGTGTGTCCAGACATCCCACTTGTGAGTGTCCTGCCGCCACCAAATTTGGGGAGGCCGGGTGCTAGGGGAAAGGGCTTAGAAACAGCAGATTTTGAATTAATTTGTGTTTAAAAAGTGATAGTAAAGCAATTTATTTTTAAGCAAAAGGATAATAAATCTAGGACCCAGATGTCAAAACAGCTGCCAGACTGGAAAGGGCAGCTTACGGCCCGCATCACTGTAGGACTTTTCCATCTTCTGGATCACAGAATTCAAGTCTTACCCTTGGCCTAACGTCCAGCCAATAAAAGAATCAGCAGGAGTTGGACTGTAGTTACTGGAGCTGCTTTTCTACGTTGAGAATGGCTTTGGGTGACTAGACTCCACGTTTAGGGCCAGGCTGCCTGTGGTTTTTAGTGATTTTCATCCTTAAAAATCCTGTGAAGCCCTGAGGCTGGCAGTGTCCCTCATATCAGGATTTAGGGCTCTGCTGTCTTGGGCAAGGGGTGGGAGCTGTGCAGGGTTTGCAGCAGGCTCAGTGGAAGCGGTGGTATTACTTGTGTTAGCTTGCGGGGTATTGTTAGGAAGGTAGTTCCATCCTCATGGTTGCTGGCAGTTCAGCCTCAGATCCTTAATGAAAAAGCTGGTAACCTCCTGTTGCCCTGTGTAAGCAGCTAGTTTATCTGCTTTTCTGGCCCTTTTCCATTCTCACACATGTAATAGACTGAGGGTGACATTCGGTAGGTGTGTGTCGTGGCCTGGAGGAGAGGTCTCCGGCCCCGGCCTGGGTCGTTTCTGATCCAGGGACAGCACTCTGGTGCTGCTGCCTGACTTGCCGCTTCTTCCCCAGACAAACCGAGCAGCTGCTAGAGCTGCTAACGACAGAGGTCCTGCACCCGGACAGTGAAGCCCCCAACGGGGTGAAGAGCCACTTCATCGAGATCTTCCTGGAGGAGCTGACCAAAGTGGGCGCCCATGAGGTAGGTGGTCGGCAGCCAGGCAGGGCGAGCAGGGCAGTAGCCAGGCTGCTCGGCGCCTGTGGCCCAGGAGCTGAGCCCCAGCCCTCTCCCTGCAGCTGACCGCGGACCAGAACCTCAGGATCATCGGGCCCTTCTGTACGATCGCTGCCCAGACTCAGGAGTGAGTGCTGTCTCCCGCCTGCCTCCTCTGTTCCCTTGAGTCCCTGAGGAGCTGCCCATGGAAGATGCTGTGTGCTCACGACAGTCCAGCGAGGTCCAGAGGCCAGCGTGGGGAGGGGCGGGCGCAAGCATGGTCCAGCCTGAATGCGGCTCTGTGTTTCCCCTCAGCTCCCTGGTTTTACACAACATCGCTCAAGGCATCTTTGAAACAATCGTGGAGCAGGCCCCACTGGCTATTGAAGAGCTCATGAATGAACTGGAGGAGGAGGAGCTGTCAGAGGAGGAGGCATCAGAGGAGGAGGAGGAGGTGCAGGAGCTGGACGTGCTGTCGAGAGAGCCCCCTAAAGGTGAGGACCGCATGCCGCAGGGTGATAGCCTGTCCCTGTCCCGCCTGTGGTGGACCCCCTCTTCCTCTCCACCCCCTTGCTTGTGCTCTCGCCCCTGAAGTCTGTTCTCAGTGAGGCAGCCGGGCTGACCTTGGAAACACACACACGTGCTGGTCGCTCTCCCAGCGCCCACTCCATGGCCCCCGCCTCCTCACAACTCCCCAGGCTGTTCCTGTCTGTCACTGGGTATCTGTCCCGCCCCTGTGGGGTCTCTGCCCTCCGTCACTCCTGCCCTGCCCACCGTTTAGAGTGCAGCCTTCCAGTCCCTACCCAGCTTGCTCAATGGGCATTTCCATGGTGGATCACTTTTTGGAGTAAATCACTTAAAATTACATAAGTCACATGCTCTTTCTGGCCTGTCTCCCAGCACCGGGTGCCCGGCTCCACCCACCAGGATGGGATCTGTGTGTCCCTGGTGTTGGGAGCGGGGCCCGCTGGGTTGAACTGGACAAGGGAGACGGTATGAACGAAGAGTGGCAGGCGGCTCGAGTGAGTGTCCCTTCGGAGGCGGGGCCCGCGGGCCCGCGTCGACAGTGTCCGGTCCAGCCTGCCCACCCTACGCTGGGTGGGGCCTTGTGGGGCGCCAGCTAGGCTCATGGCCGTGTCCTTGGGGGGACTGTGTGGTGGGTCCTCGTGCCTTTAGGGGTGCATGTCCTCCACCAGCTGTAGGCTTTTCCACCCCAGCCTTTTGTTGCAGAGCACACGCGACGTGAGATCTACTGACTTAACCCTGTGTAAGTGCACAGCTCAGTGGCACTAAGTGTGTTCACGTTGGACAGCTGTCATCACTGTCCATCTCTGGAACTTCTCATCTTCCCACACCAAAGCTGTCTGCGTGCCTCCCTCTCCCCAGCTCCCCTCCTGCACGCGCCCTGCCGTCAGTCCTGTGAGCCTGCCCATCGGCGTCTGTGTTGACAGCAGTGGGCTCGCATGGTATCTGTCCTTGTGTCTGGCTTAGTTCCCTGAGCCACGCCACAGCGCGTGTGGCAGTGCTTGAGGCTGAGCGATACAGCATTGAATGTGTAGTTCATGTTTTCTTCGTTGGTAGATGGAGTTTGGGGTTGCTTCCGTGTTTCTCTGTTGTGGTTAATGCTGTTATGAACACGGGTGTACGCATATCTGTTTGAGACCCTGCTTTCAATTCTTTTTGGTCTGTGCCCAGAAGTGGGATTGCTGGGTCTTCGGGTAACCCATGTTTAACTTTCCAGGACCCGCCACCCCGTTCCCACAGCGCGGCCTCGCGTGCGTCCCGGCCGGCAGTGCGGGAGGCTGCGGTTCCCCCGCGTCCTCCCAGTTTCTTGCCTTCTTTGATAGCGGCCCTCCTGAGTGCGCGAGCTGTCGCCGTGGTTGTGGTTTGCGTTTCCCTAGTGACTGTTGCTGTCAGGCACCTTTTCATGCGCTTCTTGGCTCTTCACGTATTTTTGGAGGAATGTTTATTCAAGCCCTTGGCCTATTTTTTGAGTCATTATTTTTTCGTTGTGTTTTAGGAGGTCTTCATGTGTTCTGGCATCTTCCCTAGTAGCTCAGTGGGTAAAAGAATTTGCCTTTAACGCAGGAGACGCTGGAGAAGGAAATGGCACCCACTCCAGTACTCTTGCCTGGGGAATCCCATGCACACACGCCCTGGCAGGCTACAGTCCATGGGATCGCGAACATCTGGACACTTGCTCTGTCCCATGTTCTGGTTGTAACTCCTCCCCAGGTTATGGTGTGCAGGAGTCTTCTGCTGTATGGGTGGTCTTCTTAACTCTCTTCAAAGTCTCTTGATGTACAGATTTGAAAGTTCTCATCAAGTCTGGTTGTCTTAATTTCCCATGTTACCTGTGCCTTTAGTCCAAGAAACCGTGGCCAGATCCAGTCTCCTGAGGCTTTTGTCCTGTGTTTGCGTCTGGGTCTCACTGTTTTGGTTCTTTCTTTGGATCTTTAGTCCGTGTTGAGTTGATTTGGCCCAGCTTCTTTCTCTGTGTGTTGATGTCGGGTGTACTGGCACGTTTGTTGAAGGACCATCCTTTCACCCCTGGATGGTCCTGTGTCCTTGGGGGAGGTCATTGGATGGTCAGGAGCAAGAGTCGATTGCTGTAGCATCTGAGTCCGGTGCCCTTGCTGGCGCCCCTGGCTTTCTTGTTGGTCAGCCATCCCCCTCAACACTCCCCTGCCTTCCTGGACGTCCTTCCTGGCCCTCCTTCCCCACCTCCTTGTTCTCAGTAGCCTGAGTGACCAGCGCAGTTGGACCCAGGGGCCCATGGTGGCCTAGGGCCTGCCCACAGCCCTCCTGTTGTCATTCTTTGCCACACGTGCTCGCCCCTCGGGCCAGCTGGTGATCGCAGCTGTTCTCTGTAGGTGGAGACGACAGGGCCCCAAGTGTCTGGTGTCTGCCCCCTCACCCGAAATGGCTCTCCTTGCCTCTTAGTCCAGGCCGCCCTGTGGCCAGACAGCCCCCTTCCTCCTCCTCCTGAGGCTCCTGGCCCGCCATTCCTGCCTGAGGTGCCCCCTCCTGGTTTCACTGGAAGTGGTCAGGCCCCCCGCCTCTGGGACGGCTCTTCGGTTCCCGGTCTGTGGGGGCACCGCTGCCCTGGGGCAAGGCTCTCAGCACTCCTGCCATCCCGCTGTGGGCTCCTGAGCCTGGCTGTGGCCCTGGCAGGCAGGGTGCCTAGGCCCCAGGTTGGGCCTGTAACTCCCACGGTACTAGGTGTGTCTAAGTCCATGGGGCCCTTCTGTTCTAGGTTCAGTCTGCAGGGCTCAGCGCCCCCTGGACAAGCAGGCGGAAGATGACGATGAGGACAGCGCCAGCCCTGTCCTCCAGGTGTGTGGCTGGGCCTGTGGGCTGAGCTCTTGGCTCCGGACGTCAAGCAGGGCGGCATCTGTCCAGCTGGGACTGGGTGGGAGGCCAGGACCCTGGAGGCTTGTCTGTAGAACACAGACTGGTTGAAAGGGGAGTTGGGGACTGGGCCCCGGGAGGCTGAGCCCAGGTTTCCCTGCTCGGCAGTCACCCTGCCTCTGCTCCCGGGCCCTTTGGGTGCTGGGGCCACTGGGGTGGTGTGTGCTAAGCGGGGGCCTTTCAGGTCCCCATCAGAGCCTGAACTCAGCAGACAAGATCAGGGACTTCAGGTGGATTGGACCCGTAGGGGCCTTCCTAGGCAGTGTCAGATGTTGATTACTTGATGCGTTAATAAGACTTTAGATGTCTTGGGCTAAATTCACCAGGTTAATTTTCCTTGTTCCATGCTGCTCGGTTGACGTGGCTCCCGGAGGGTTCATAGCTGTGCAGAGGCTCGCCGTCGGCGCCTCGTGTTCGCTGGGGCCGGTGTCTGCCGGGTGCAGGAGGGAGTGCGGCGCAGCCGGGGCCATCGGGCAGCTGGGCCTCGGTCCTCCTGCTGGCTCCCTGTTGGGTCTCCTGGGAAGCCCCTGGGGGCTGACGGCCTCCGCGGCATCTCTCCGTTAACAGTTCGACTACAAGGCTGTTGCTGACAGACTGTTTGAGATGGCCAGTCGCCAGGACACCCCTCCGCAGAACCGGAAGCGCCTCTACAAAGTGATCCGGAAGTGAGTGCCCTGGGCCTCCGCTCCGCCCGTCGTTAGATGGGTGGTCCATCTTCAGAGATGGGATTGGGAGGGCCTCCCCTAGGGGGTGACCCCTCCTCATCAGGTGTGTGATGAGCGACTCTCTCGTCCTTCCAGGTTGCAGGCCCTCGCGGAAGGTGAGCACTGGGCGCCAGGCGCGACGGCATCTCGTCCTCCCGGGAGTGGATCGGGCCACGTGTGCTCGCCCCCCAGCATTGGTGGCTGTGGGGAGGCCAGTGGTGTTTCTTTCGGGAGGCTGCTGCGGGGCTGTGCAGCTCTCATCCTGGTGAAGCCCAGGGGTTCTCGGGGCTGAGTGTGCAGGGTGGGGGGGTGGCTGGCCCGAGAACCTGAATTTCTAGCGAGTTCCCCGGGCTGGCCACTCTGCTGGCCTGTGGTGCAGCATGTGGTTCCACTTCTCGGCACGTGGCTGGTGGAGCCGGTATGGCTTGTTCTGAGGGACAGTTTCCTAGAAAGTGTAAGATTGAAGGTGTAAGTGTTTTCCCCCCAACGTTTCATTATGAAAAAATTTAAATATGTACAAAGTCTCAGGGATTCTACTAACAGCATTTTATCATCTTTGATTTATCATATATCTACCCCCACCCCTCAGTCAGAGCATACTTTCTAAATGCTTCATGCTGGGATAGTACTTTCTAGGTGAAGTTAACATACAATAGAGCACATGAACGTTGGGTTCGTCTGGTGGGTTTTGACTGACGTACGCTTGTGTGACCAAAACCCATCAGTATTTTGAAGGGTCAGCTGCCTCTCTCCAGCTAAGCGTTTGAGAGGCAGAGCGCGACAGGTCCAGCGCTCCATGTGGGCCCTTCCGGACTGTCTGGCAATGCCCCGTGAGCTGCCTGTGGCCGTGTGGGAATCAGACCAGGGCTCAGGGCCATGGTGCTTGTGCGGCGCTGGAGGCGGTGTTCGCACAGACTGCAAGCACCCTGGCCTGCAGCCTCCTGACCGCCTGCCTTGGTCCGCAGGCCTCTTCCCGGAAGCTGACATCCCAGAAGAAGCGTACCGGCATCCGCGGGGCGGAAGGCGGGTGAGAATGAAGAAGCGCTTGTCCGGATCCCAGCTGCAGGACAAGACAGGTAGGCCTGGCGGTGTTGGCTTTTCCCCGCTGCACCCTCCTCGTGTCCCCTGTGACTGCGGCCTGTCTCCCTCTAGACCTGACTCCCTGCCTCCCTCCCCAGCCTGCTGCAAGCCTCTCCTCCCCACCCCCCACTGCCCACGTGTCCTGGAGATGTGGCACCCTGGCCCAGACGCCCTCGCGGTCCTCCCCATTCTCCCTCCCTGCGGCTTGGTCTGGTGCCTCTTCCTGACCCTTTTGCGTCTTTGGTTTGACCTGCTCCACGTGGGCCTCCCCTTCCTCCTCTGCGGCATCCTCAGGAACCCCCTGACCTCACGCACCCTCCTTGATTTTAGAGGCTCCCCTCCCCTCCCCCATGCTCCCTCCTCCTAACCCTGTCTCTTATACACATCTAGATGCTCTGTAGGTGGAGACGACAGGGCCCCAAGTGTCTGGTGTCTGCCCCCTCACCCGAAATGGCTCTCCTTGCCTCTTAGTCCAGGCCGCCCTGTGGCCAGACAGCCCCCTTCCTCCTCCTCCTGAGGCTCCTGGCCCGCCATTCCTGCCTGAGGTGCCCCCTCCTGGTTTCACTGGAAGTGGTCAGGCCCCCCGCCTCTGGGACGGCTCTTCGGTTCCCGGTCTGTGGGGGCACCGCTGCCCTGGGGCAAGGCTCTCAGCACTCCTGCCATCCCGCTGTGGGCTCCTGAGCCTGGCTGTGGCCCTGGCAGGCAGGGTGCCTAGGCCCCAGGTTGGGCCTGTAACTCCCACGGTACTAGGTGTGTCTAAGTCCATGGGGCCCTTCTGTTCTAGGTTCAGTCTGCAGGGCTCAGCGCCCCCTGGACAAGCAGGCGGAAGATGACGATGAGGACAGCGCCAGCCCTGTCCTCCAGGTGTGTGGCTGGGCCTGTGGGCTGAGCTCTTGGCTCCGGACGTCAAGCAGGGCGGCATCTGTCCAGCTGGGACTGGGTGGGAGGCCAGGACCCTGGAGGCTTGTCTGTAGAACACAGACTGGTTGAAAGGGGAGTTGGGGACTGGGCCCCGGGAGGCTGAGCCCAGGTTTCCCTGCTCGGCAGTCACCCTGCCTCTGCTCCCGGGCCCTTTGGGTGCTGGGGCCACTGGGGTGGTGTGTGCTAAGCGGGGGCCTTTCAGGTCCCCATCAGAGCCTGAACTCAGCAGACAAGATCAGGGACTTCAGGTGGATTGGACCCGTAGGGGCCTTCCTAGGCAGTGTCAGATGTTGATTACTTGATGCGTTAATAAGACTTTAGATGTCTTGGGCTAAATTCACCAGGTTAATTTTCCTTGTTCCATGCTGCTNTCCTGCTCCTCTCCCCTCCCCCCTACCCTCCCCATGAGCTTGTACACAGGCCAGTGGCTGGAATGTGACCTGCCCCGTGAAGGGTCTCCATTCACCCCTGCTCCAGCCCAGCCAGTCCCGTCCGGGTCCATTTATGCCAGGCTGCTCTGCAGTCTGGAGGTCTTGCGCACCCGCGCCAGGGTGGGCCCTGGATGCCATTCACAGCTGTCACATTGACTGGGCTCCAGCCTCACCTTCTCAGCAGCCCCCGCCCCCGTGCACTGAGCCTGGGCCCCCATCCATCTCATCTTCGCCCATGTCCCTCTCTCCGGTCCTGCCCTCACTCTGGTTGTTCTAAGGCCCACCTCCTGGTCAGTCTCACAGGTTTTGTGCCCACCTGGTGGCTGTGGGCCTTGCAGCCTCACTGATGCAGCCCTGGGTGGCTGACTCAGGTCCATTCCCAGGGCCGTTGTGCTGAACACTGTGTCCCTGCCGCCCGGGCCCAGCACCCCAGGCAATCTCAGGAGTTGGAACCGACCTTCTTGATGCTTTGTTCACTCAGCCTTGTGTTTCAGGGAGACATGCAAAGGAGGCCTTACGTTTCGACTTGAGCCCAGGATCCACGAGAAGGAGGCAGCGGCAGCGAGCAGGCGGTGACCCCGCTGTGCCCCGGGAGCGGCCCAGGGGCCATGGCGGGAGAGGGGCCCCCAGGAGGCAGCGGTGGCCTCGGGTGGGGGCCAAAGCAAAGATGGCCGGTTGCCAGGAGCCAAAGGCGAAAAGGAAACGGACCCCAGAGGGCCAGAAGTGACATCCCCCAGGCCCCCTGGGAGAATGAGGGGACAAGACAGTCGGGCCGGGTCCCCGAGACTCCAGAAACTTGACTGCTCCCAGCTTACTGTATTGAGAGGTGGCCAAGGCCAGGACTCATGGGGTCGGGCCCTCACTCGGTGCCCGCGTATCTCGGTCAGGCCAGCAAACACTGGGACTGGAGGCCCCCACAGACACCCTCCCTGGGCAGGAGACTGGCCACTCGACGGGTGTCGATAAATAAACGTGCCACGTGCCTACATGTCGGTCCTGCCCTGGTGAGGTTTCATGGGATTCCAGTCGCCTGGCCTGGCAGGTGCCCGGCGATTTTGGTGTTTTGCCCCCACAGCCTGTTTGCGTCTTCCTCAGACCCTGGAGACGATGCCAAGTGTTAGCAGTGTCGTCTGCACGTGTACTTCATCAGCTTGGGACAAGAGCTGACAGTGCGCTGGCGCTTTGCACCAACCCTGTCATGTGGGTGGGGGGGTCGGCTCCCCACCCACCCCTTCTCTGCAACCTGGAGGCAGAGCTGGGCCTGCGGTCCCGTGGGCATCTGCCCGCCAGGCCCCTGCTCTGTTCCCCCGGGGTTCAGCTCCTGGCCTGAGCCCTGACTAGACAGGAAAGAGAAACGGCATGCAGTGCAGGTGGGCTCAGGGGGTGGGGGCTTCCAGGTGCTGTGCCCGCAGCAGAGGGCTGCCTGGGTTTCGGGTGGGTGTCGTCTCCAGCCGGGCTGGCTCTGCCGGGCCGTGGTGTGAGGCTGAGCCCAGTGAGAGGCCCTCTCGGGAGGGCCCGTAGAGGCTGGAGCTGAACCTCAGTTTACAGAGCCCAGCTGTGTGCAGGCTCGTGCCCCCAGGAGGAGGCCCCCAGTGGGCCCCCTTCCAGTCCAGGTTGGGGCTGGAGGGGGAGATTGGAGGGGAGGGGAGTGTTAAGTCCTCGAGTTTACGGTGCTTCTTTCCCCTGCTGACAGAAGTAGTCAACAGTCTGTGATAGGAATAGAAGAGAGTTTTATCTGAGCCAGACTGAGGACTGGAACTCAGAGGACAGCCTCTCAGAGAGCCAAGGCGCTGTTCCAGAGAAGCGAGATTTTCAGCACAATGGTTTTTTTTTTGGCTGCTCTTTGGCCTGCAGGGTCTTCCCCGACCAGGAACTGAACCTGTGCCCTATGTGTTGGGAGCACAGAGTCCTAACCACCGGGCCGCCAGGGAAATCTTGCACACAGGTTTATGTCTTGTCAGAACAAAAAGTA
Source organism: Oreotragus oreotragus (assembly GCA_006410675.1). Lineage (NCBI taxonomy): Eukaryota > Metazoa > Chordata > Mammalia > Artiodactyla > Bovidae > Oreotragus > Oreotragus oreotragus. Next base: position 23,532 of record SJYX01006487.1, read on the forward strand.
CTGGCAAGTCAGGGACACTTTGCTTCATGGTTCCAGAGCCAGGCCCACAGGTGCACAGTGAGTCAGCACGGCCTTGACACCTAGGCAGGAGTCTAGGGAAGGACTGGCGTCCCAGGAAAAGAGGCGCTTAATCTTTCATTTTTACTTGTGACGGTGCCTTTCTCTTCAGTCAAAGCACGGTCACCGTGTATGTTGGATAGGCCACTGTCAGACTGCTGCAGTTAGCGTAAGATGCAGGTCAACTCCTGTGCAAGCCAGGATGCCCTCCTCTCACCTCTGGGTGAACATTCCTGCCATCTCCACAGAGCAGCTTCAGGAGACATGCCACTGGCCGCAGGGCTGGCCGAGGGGCTGGCCTGACTGGTGCCCTCAGGCGTCAGTTCCTCCTCAGCAGGGCCCCTGGGAGGGAGGGAGGTCCTGCTGCTCTTGGCGCTGTTTTGTGGGTGCGGGTGGGTATGGGTTTCTGGTTGGTGGAATTCCTTTGATCAAAGAGTAAGGAAGCAACCATCATCCTTGCAGAAGTTTCTGGGGGGAAGAAAAAGCGTCATGCCTGATTGTCGTTCTCAAACTCCGGCCCTCCGTAACTCCATCAGTACCCTGCTCCTGTCACCGTTCCAGGCCAAGCTGCACCACCACCTCCCGTGTCTTCAGGATCCTTCAACTTTAACCGCGTTACCGTGCTGTGGGCGCTGGTGGGCGGTGGGCCGCTGTCTTTCTGAAGGGCAGTGTTTTCTCCAGTGTTGGGAAATGTTCCTTTTGGGCAAGATGGGTAAAGATGCCAACCATTGTTCCCTGGGAAGCTTGTGTTCAAAAGGGGGCATTGTTTTTATTTTCCCCGTGTATCATTTTTTTAAAGCACTTTATTGAGATGTGATGAACCCACCATCAAACATTTCTACCCCTGAGGACGCCTGGTCCCCTCCCAGTCCCCACCCTCCCCCCCACCCCCGACCTACTTCCTGTGCTGATTTCTCCATCTTGGAATTTCAGATTGGGGGGACCCTTCAGTGTGTGGCTTCCTGCAGTGTGTTTGTTGTTCACATACACTGGGATGTGTGTCAGAACTTTATTCCCTTTGGGGCTGAGTAGTAAATACCTCTGTGCAGATCCGCCCTTGGGTGGGAGCATCCCAGATCTCATGTGGTTTCTCCCCGCATCCTGCCCAGTCCGCAGAGTTCCCACATGCCTCCGTGTGCGTGTGTGTGTGTGGAGAGGGTCGGATCTTGAGAAAGTGGCCTTCCCCCTGGGGCTAACAGTGTTGTAGAGGGGCTCTGAAATTACAGTACTGTGTGCGTGTGTGTGTGTGTGGAGAGAGGGGTGGATCTTGAGAAAGTGGCCTTCCGCCTGGGGCTAACTGTTGTAGAGGGGCTCTGAAATTACGGTACTGTGTGCATGTGTGTGGGGGGGTGGGGGAGGGGCAGATCTTGAGAAAGTGGCCTTCCTCCTGGGGCTAACAGTGTTGTAGAGGGGCTCAGAAATTACGGTACTGTTTCTCATCAAACTGCTACTTACTCACTGATCTGTGTCGGGGGCTCATGGTCTCCTGTCTAATCCAGTGGAGTATATGTACTCCATTGGTGTCAGGAATGTCCATCCTCAGCTCAGTCTCCAGTGGGAAACTTGAGGCCAGCTCCTGAGACCCTTTCCCAGGCGCTCGCTCCCTACCCCTCCGTTTGGCAGGAAGCCCCAGCCCTGGGAGGAGCTGCTGTGGATGAGGGTCTACACTGGCCCCGTCTTTTTTATTGAGATTTACTTTATAGCCATTCAGTCCACCCAGTTAAAGGATGCAGTCCAGCAGTTCTTACATTCATAAGGTTGTGCATCATCACCTCGGCCCCTCAGGACATTTTCATTGACCCCCAAAGGAACCCTGTGCTCAGGGTTTCCTTACCCTTGGGGAGGCTTTGGGGCCGGTGGTTGTTACTGATCACCAGGCTAGGAAGTTCACTTACAGTTTTCTGGAGCAGCCAGGGTCTGGAACAAACAGCCCTCTGTCTGAGTGACCTGAGCATATCAGGGGGCAAGTGTGTTTTACAGCTTTGTGGTTATAACAGCTCCATTAATGGTTCCCTTCCAGGGAGACTGGACAGGCTTTGGAGCATGTTCACTAGTGGTGTCTCCAGGACCCCCTTTGTCGGTCAGTACATGTGGGCCCACCTGGAACTTTGTCCTGCTAGGCAAGGGTTCTCAGCTTCCACCCTGGTTCACCCGGATTGAAGTCTATTCTCCTGGCCTGCTAAGGAGGGTCCAAAACAACAGCCCAGCGTCCTTTAAGTGCTTACCTCAGCCCATGGCTTGCTTGTCAAACTCTCCCAAAACTCCCTCTGTTGTAGCTGGAGCCAGGCAAAGTAATACTGTAACAGGAGCAGCGAGCAGTGGGGAGCTCTGGCCTGAGTCTGAAGGCTGCGGGGGGAGGGGGAGGGGATGAGGAGGGGTCTGCATGTCACGGGGACGGACCAGCCAGAGTGGTTTGGAACACGCACCCCTGCCCCACCCCTACCCCCGATGGAGTGGGATGGAGTGGGCATGGGGACAGGCCCACCAGCAGCCAAGCCTGGGTCCTGGTCTGCCCTGGAGTGTCCCCATCTGCTCTGGGCCTGTGTCCTCTGTACGCGGGGTAGGACAGCTGATCTCAGGTGACTTCACAGAGCGTCCCTGATTCGTGGACTGTGACCGGTCCTGGGGGGAGGTGATGGAAACTAGCTTTACCTCTGGCCTCCTTTCCCAGGAGGCGCTCACGCTAGTTCGTGTGGCGCAACTGCTCCAGCGCAGGATCACCAAGCCAAACCAAAGATGGGAGGTGGGCGGTCTGCACAGTGGTTCTCAGGGGTGAAGTAGCCACCCCGCCCCCAGGGCCTTGGCTATGCAGAGCCCGCGTGCCACCTGGTGACTTAGATCGCCCTTTCCCCTCCTCCACCTCACTTGGGGGTCTAAGCTATGTGATTTCCAGTTTTGACGTTCGGTGTTTTGGGGGGCTGTGCTCCCCAGCTGGACCCCAGGCCTTGAGGTGCCCTGGCAGCCTGGCTCCCCACCCCTCTCCACGGCCTCCCCTCCTGCCTGTTTCCTGCCCTGTCCCCTTGCCCTTTTCCTGCCTAAATGTTTACTCAGTCCTGCACGAGACAGCCATGCTCCCTCATGAATTACTGCGAGTGTGACATGAAAACAGCAGCCCCGTAGGACAGGGGTCTCCGCGCTGCCAAGCCCTGTCCAGCTCGCTTTTTGCTGGCAGAGTTCAATCCTTTGCACCCAAGATCGAGGTTGAAGTTCCTTCCCATTTTCTTGCTGGCTGTCAGCCGGACTGGCTCTGAGCTCCTCCACTGCCCACAGCTCCCGACCATGGGCCCACGGTTCCCGGCCATGTACTGGCGGCCAGCAGGAGAAAGCCTCCCATTCTGAATCCCTCTGACTTCGTCCCGAGCCCCAGCTCATCTGATGAGGTCAGGCCCACCGTGCTGGGGGAGGGTATCTGCAGGTGTGGACACCCCGGGGCGGTGGGGAGGAGGTCGCAACCAGGGTGGTGTCCTGGGTCACCTGAGATCCAATGCCGTAGGCCCCATGTCCTCTTTCTCCCCTGAGTGTTACCCTCAGAGCCTGACCCAGGAGCAGAAGATTCCCGGCCCTGGAGAGCTGCTTGCCCTGGGAGCTTTGCCAGAGAGTGAAAGGATTCGAGAACACCGCAGTGCTGGGGAGGCGCCCTGCTTGCTTCCCGGCACTTGAGCAGCTGAGCCTTGCCTTGGGGCGAGTCCCTCCAGGAAGGGGGTGGGGGACTGGCTGGCTGGTGCCCACCTGGACAGCCCTCCCACTGTGAGGACAGAACATGCTGCTCTTGCTCTCTCCTAAGCGCTCCGTGAGCCCCGGTCCATGCACAACCCCCCTCCACAGCCCCCCAGAGCAGACTCCTCACCCTCCAGGCCTGGTCCCTCTTCTGGAACCCTGTACCAGGGTAAAGCCAAGTTCCCATACTGAATTTATGATTCACCTCTCATCCAAAACTTTACCCCTTCCTGTCCCCTCTGACCGCAATCCTACACTAACTACCCTAGTCAGCCAGTCAGGTGACTGAGAGTACCTGCGATAACATCACGCAGGTACTTAAACTGCTACTGTAACATGGCCTTTAATGCACACATCCAGGCAGTTTCTCCAGGGCACGATGAGCTCACAGACCCCTGAGCCATGGACCACCTCCTGCCTCCCGAAACCATGTCTCAGAAATGCCTCAAGACGACGATCCACCCCAGCTGCTCTGCTCTTCCCCTAAACACATCCCCAGAGACCCGCTGGAGGTGGATCCCGGCTTGTCTCCCCTTGCTGGCTTGGCACCTCCAGTAAACCCTAACTCTGCTGCAGCCGTCGGCGTGCGGCTCTCTGTGCCCAGGGCACTCAGCTTGGCTGCATTTCTCTCAGCAACACGGTTTCTAAGGAAACGAGCCTCGCAGGCCAGCCCGACCAGCTCTCACTTTCTCGCAGCTCCTTCGACTTGGCGCCAAGCAGATTCACCGGGACCCCAGTCCAAGTCTGGGCCTCTGCCTCCAGCCCCTTTCCCCAGGGAGAGTGGCCTCAGCTGCTCTCAGGCCAAGGGGTTTGTGCTTTGGGCTTTGGGCATCGCAGTCTGTGTCCGTTCTTTTAATTTTTTTTTTCAGGTGGAGGGGTTGGTGGCATGCCATGTGGCTTGCAGGATCTTAGTTCCCCAACCAGGGAGTGAACCCACGCCTCCTGTGATGGAAGTGCGGAGTCCTAACCACTGGGCCACCAGGGAAGGGCCCCTGTCCTTTTAATAACTAAGTAAATTCTACCTTGATGTGAATTGAAGATGTGGTTCAATTTCAGAAGTGGGGGGCTTTTGGGTTCAGAATGCGTTAACTCCAGAACCTAGACACACGTGGGCTTACACAGGGGAGGGGGGCCCAGGCTTGCCCCTGAGGATTCTGGGAATTGTCTGGCCTCAGGTGAGGTCATCAACGGTCAAGTCCTTTGTCCTCAGACCTGTGTGGTTGGTGTCCCCTCATACCAGGGTTCCCGTCCCCTTGACAGCCCCCACTGGGGAAGGCCTCAAGCTCACAGCCCAGGCCCCGAGTCTCACGCTGCCCTGACCCTCCGCTGGCCAGAGGCAGGGCCTCACCCTGATGCCCATAGGCCGCAGAGCCTCTGGGGCCACAGCGGTGATGGAGGCATCGAGCAGGCGAAGTGAAGATCACCCGCCAGCTCCTCTCTACGGGCCGGGACTCGCGACAAAGCAAAGAAACACAGTGCAGTCAGGGCCCTCAGCTCTGCAGCCGAGCGCCGTTGAGGACACCTCAGGCCTGACCGCCCCTCCCTCTCCCAAAGGCCCCGGTCCAGGACTCAGGTGGGTTTTCTGACTCACCCACCTCACCGTGTGGGCAGCATGGTGACTGTGATCAGTCGGGGGCCTACTCCTGCCTATTTGACATGAGCTTTTTCCTCTCCTGGCTGGAAGCAGCTGAGAGGCCTGGTGAGATTTTAGTATTTTGTTGTTATTTTTCCTTTTCAAAGAATTCCTTTTCAGAAAGTCCTGGTGACATTCATGCATTTCTCTCTAGATGAGAGCAAAGTTCCCGCCTGCCTCCCTCCGAGTAACGACCCTGTGGAGTCTGAGCACATTCCAGAAGGTTCCAGGAAGGAGGCGGTGAGCTGACTCTGGAGAAAAGGCTCTTGGCAGCCAGCCTCAGGCCAGATGGGTCCCTGAGGCAGTGAGGCGGATGCACCCGTTTCTGCATGAACATGGGGCACACACAGCCCAGGGGAATGTGGACCCCAAGTTTGTCTGTAGGGGGTCTGGGGGACATTGATAGCTGGAGGTGGTTTCTCATCTGTGTGACTGATGGGAGAAGGGAGGGAGGCGGGCTGGGCTGGGAAGGAGTGGCTGCTTGTTGGTTTGGCTGGGGACCTGCTCCCACCTGGCTCCATGGGAGCCCTGGAGCAGGGTAGCTACAGAGTTGGACTGTCCTGAGGCCAGGCCGGTTGGTTGGGGGAGGCCCCCAAATCCGACATTGACTGTGGAGTTGGAGTACAACCTTGATGAGAACATTCAAGGTTCTGGGAGCCTATGCCCACGAGTCTAGAATGTGGTGGGGTCCCCAAGGCCCACAGTTGGCAGGATCCTGCCTAAAGAATGAGTCTGTAGGGCAGATTATGAATGATTACAGCCCCTCTTTATAATCATTCAGAATTTCAGGACATGAACCCAGTGGCCCAAGTGACCACCCAGGCTTCAGCAGTGGAGTCAGCCGCCCTGCCCCCAGGGATCCTGGTATCCCTGCTGTGGGATCCCCAGATGGGGCTCCTCTTACAGCCAGACTCTGTCCTCATGGAACCACACTCTAGAGGCAGAGACCACGGGTCTGCAGACAGTAGAGGGAGGAGAAGGATCAGGTGTGGAGGGCGAAGGGTGGTCTTCTGAGGTCACCTTTGGGCAAAGCCAGGAGTCGAGTGGATATTAGGAACAGAGACCCTGATGGGGAGTGTGCCTGCTGGTGGAACAGCAAGGAGGCTAGAGGGCGGGAGGGTGAGGTGGGTGGTAACAGGTGGGCAGTCACAGGGCCACCTTAATGAGTACCACAGACAGGGGCTCAGATGACAGGAATTTATCTTCTCACGGCCTGGAGGCTAGACAGCCAAGACCATGGTGTGTGCAGGGCTGGTTCCTCGTGAGGCCATCCCTCTGTGCCTGTCCATGTCCTGACCTCCTTCTCATAAGGACACACTCATCTGGAGTCAACACCCACCCTGGTGACCTCATCTGACCTCAGTCGCCTCTTTCCAGAGTCACACTCTGAAATGCTGGGAGTCAGGATGTCAATACATGAATTGGAGGGGGGCACATTCAGCTGGTGGCTGCTGTTGGTGTCTAAGGAGTGTGCCCAGAGGTGTGCAGTAACCAAGCCTTAATAAGAGAGAGAGGGTCTCTCCTGCCTTGGCAGGAATTTTGAAAATAATTAATAATCTTAAAGTATTTCCCAACATCCTTCTGAGGACTGTTTTTTCCTTCATGGTAGGGACCAGATGGACAATTGTAGATTCTAACAGAAAACAGAAGCCAGTTTATTTTGTGAAACTCACGTGTCCCCAGACCACAAGGCATCTTGTGAAATGCATGCCATGTTTTAATCTCTGCCAAGCTCCGATTTTATATCCAAACACCAGCCAGTGTTTGCGTGAGGTAGAAGGAGGGGAGAGTCTCCCTGCTTTTCAAAAGCCCCCAACAGCTGTGTCCCAGCGCAGGCAGCATGAGATGAAATGGCGCCAGACACTAGCTTTGTGTCAAAGTTGGCACAGAAAGGAGAACGGGGAGGGGACGGCCCCTCAGCCTTCCCAGCCTTGCCACTCATTCTCCCTCCATTTTTGTCACCTGAGCCTGAGGTCACGCCCAGCATGCAAACTCTGACCCCAGTGTAGTGTCAGCGTCCTTCTGCTCTTGGTGCCATGCCACTAACTCGCCCAGCTCTTGATGGCACAAGGTGGGAGGTGATGGAGAAGATCCACCAGGATGGAAGCTGCTGTTGGGTTAACGGGTCAGATGTGAGCTCTGTGGAAGGAGCTGTGCAAACACACCCATGGACTTTGGATGGGGCTGAAACTCAGCAGTGGCCACAGGACTGGGAAAGGTCAGTTTTCACTCTAATCCCAAAGAAAGGCAATGCCAAAGAATGTTCAAACTACCGCACAATTCCACTCATCTCACATGCTAGCAAAGTAATGCTCAAAATTCTCCAAGCTAGACTTCAACAGTACATAAACCGAGAACTTCCAGACATTCCAGTTGGATTTAGAAAAGGCAGAAGAACCAGAGATCAAATTGCCAACATTTGTTGGATCACAGAAAAAGCAAGAAAATTCCAGAAAAACATCTACTTCTACTTCATTGACTCTAAAAGCCTTTGACTGTGTGGATCACAACAAACTGTGGAAAATTCTTCAAGAGATGGAAATACAGGAACACCTTACCTGCCTCCTGAGAAATCTGTATGCCAGTCAAGAAGCAACAGTTCAAACTGGACATGGAACAATGGACTGTTTCCAACTTGGGAAAGGAGTATGTCATCAGCCCCCACTGGGGAAGGCCTCAAGCTCACAGCCCAGGCCCCGAGTCTCACGCTGCCCTGACCCTCCGTTGGCCAGAGGCAGGGCCTCACCCTGATGCCCATAGGCCACAGAGCCTCTGGGGCCACAGCGGTGATGGAGGCATCGAGCGGGCGGAGTGAAGATCACCCGCCGGCTCCTCTCTATGGGCCGGGACTCGCGACAAAGCAAAGAAACGCAGTGCAGTCAGGGCCCTCGGCTCTGCAGCCGAGCGCCGTTGAGGACACCTCAGGCCTGACCGCCCCTCCCTCTCCCAAAGGCCCCGGTCCAGGACTCAGGTGGGTTTTCTGACTCACCCACCTCACCGTGTGGGCAGCGCGGTGACTGTGATCAGTCGGGGGCCTACTCCTGCCTATTTGACATGAGCTTTTTCCTCTCCTGGCTGGAAGCAGCTGAGAGGCCTGGTGAGATTTTAGTATTTTGTTGTTATTTTTCCTTTTCAAAGAATTCCTTTTCAGAAAGTCCTGGTGACATTCATGCATTTCTCTCTAGATGAGAGCAAAGTTCCTGCCTGCCTCCCTCCGAGTAACGACCCTGTGGAGTCTGAGCACATTCCAGAAGGTTCCAGGAAGGAGGCGGTGAGCTGACTCTGGAGAAAAGGCTCTTGGCAGCCAGCCTCAGGCCAGATGGGTCCCTGAGGCAGTGAGGCGGATGCACCCGTTTCTGCATGAACGTGGGGCACACACAGCCCAGGGGAATGTGGACCCCAAGTTTGTCTGTAGGGGGTCTGGGGGACATTGATAGCTGGAGGTGGTTTCTCATCTGTGTGACTGATGGGAGAAGGGAGGGAGGCGGGCTGGGCTGGGAAGGAGTGGCTGCTTGTTGGTTTGGCTGGGGACCTGCTCCCACCTGGCTCCATGGGAGCGCTGGAGCAGGGTAGCTACAGAGTTGGACTGTCCTGAGGCCAGGCCGGTTGGTTGGGGGAGGCCCCCAAATCCGACATTGACTGTGGAGTTGGAGTACAACCTTGATGAGAACATTCAAGGTTCTGGGAGCCTATGCCCACGAGTCTAGAATGTGGTGGGGTCCCCAAGGCCCACAGTTGGCAGGATCCTGCCTAAATAATGAGTCTGTAGGGCAGATTATGAATGATTACAGCCCCTCTTTATAATCATTCAGAATTTCAGGACATGAACCCAGTGGCCCAAGTGACCACCCAGGCTTCAGCAGTGGAGTCAGCCGCCCTGCCCCCAGGGATCCTGGTATCCCTGCTGTGGGATCCCCAGATGGGGCTCCTCTTACAGCCAGACTCTGTCCTCATGGAACCACACTCTAGAGGCAGAGACCACGGGTCTGCAGACAGTAGAGGGAGGAGAAGGATCAGGTGTGGAGGGCGAAGGGTGGTTCCGACATTGACTGTGGAGTTGGAGTACAACCTTGATGAGAACATTCAAGGTTCTGGGAGCCTATGCCCATGAGTCTAGAATGTGGTGGGGTCCCCAAGGCCCACAGTTGGCAGGATCCTGCCTAAATAATGAGTCTGTAGGGCAGATTATGAATGATTACAGCCCCTCTTTATAATCATTCAGAATTTCAAACAGGACATGAACCCAGTGGCCCAAGTGACCACCCAGGCTTCAGCAGTGGAGTCAGCTGCCCTGCCCCCAGGGATCCTGGTATCCCTGCTGTGGGATCCCCAGATGGGGCTCCTCTTACAGCCAGACTCTGTCCTCATGGAACCACACTCTAGAGGCAGAGACCACGGGTCTGGAGACAGTAGAGGGAGGAGAAGGATCAGGTGTGGAGGGCGAAGGGTGGTTTTCTGAGGTCACCTTTGGGCAAAGCCAGGAGTCGAGTGGATATTAGGAACAGAGACCCTGATGGGGAGTGTGCCTGCTGGTGGAACAGCAAGGAGGCTAGAGGGCGGGAGGGTGAGGTGGGTGGTAACAGGTGGGCAGTCACAGGGCCACCTTAATGAGTACCACAGACAGGGGCTCAGATGACAGGAATTTATCTTCTCACGGCCTGGAGGCTAGACAGCCAAGACCATGGTGTGTGCAGGGCTGGTTCCTGTCTCTTATANAGAGTGTGCCCAGAGGTGTGCAGTAACCAAGCCTTAATAAGAGAGAGAGGGTCTCTCCTGCCTTGGCAGGAATTTTGAAAATAATTAATAATCTTAAAGTATTTCCCAACATCCTTCTGAGGACTGTTTTTTCCTTCATGGTAGGGACCAGATGGACAATTGTAGATTCTAACAGAAAACAGAAGCCAGTTTATTTTGTGAAACTCACGTGTCCCCAGACCACAAGGCATCTTGTGAAATGCATGCCATGTTTTAATCTCTGCCAAGCTCCGATTTTATATCCAAACACCAGCCAGTGTTTGCGTGAGGTAGGAGGGGAGAGTCTCCCTGCTTTTCAAAAGCCCCCAACAGCTGTGTCCCAGCGCAGGCAGCATGAGATGAAATGGCGCCAGACACTAGCTTTGTGTCAAAGTTGGCACAGAAAGGAGAACGGGGAGGGGACGGCCCCTCAGCCTTCCCAGCCTTGCCACTCATTCTCCCTCCATTTTTGTCACCTGAGCCTGAGGTCACGCCCATCATGCAAAATCTGACCCCAGTGTAGTGTCAGCGTCCTTCTGCTCTTGGTGCCATGCCACTAACTCGCCCAGCTCTTGATGGCACAAGGTGGGAGGTGATGGAGAAGATCCACCAGGATGGAAGCTGCTGTTGGGTTAACGGGTCAGATGTGAGCTCTGTGGAAGGAGCTGTGCAAACACACCCATGGACTTTGGATGGGGCTGAAACTCAGCAGTGGCCACAGGACTGGGAAAGGTCAGTTTTCACTCTAATCCCAAAGAAAGGCAATGCCAAAGAATGTTCAAACTACCGCACAATTCCACTCATCTCACATGCTAGCAAAGTAATGCTCAAAATTCTCCAAGCTAGACTTCAACAGTACATAAACCGAGAACTTCCAGACATTCAAGCTGGATTTAGAAAAGGCAGAAGAACCAGAGATCAAATTGCCAACATTTGTTGGATCACAGAAAAAAGCAAGAAAATTCCAGAAAAACATCTACTTCTACTTCATTGACAATGCTAAAGCCTTTGACTGTGTGGATCACAACAAACTGTGGAAAATTCTTCAAGAAATGGAAATACTAGACCACCTTACCTGCCTCCTGAGAAATCTGTATGCAGATCAAGAAGCAACAGTTCAAACTGGACATGGAACAATGGACTGTTTCCAACTTGGGAAAGGAGTATGTCAAGGCTGGATATTGTCACCCTGCTTATTTAACTTCTATGCAGGATGAAGCACAAACTGTTATCAGGATTGCTGGGGGAAATATCAATAATCTCAGATACACAGATGACACCACCTTTATGGCAGAAAACTAAGAGGAACTAAAGAGCCTCTTGATAAAAGTGAAATAGGAGAGTGAAAAAGCTGGCTTAAAACTCAACATTCAAAAAATGAAGATCATGGCATCCCGTCCCATCAGTTTAGTTCAGTTCAATCGCTCAGTCGTGTCCAACTCTTTGCGACCCCATGAATCGCAGCACGCCAGGCCCCCTGTCCATCACCAATTCCCGGAGTTCACTCAGACTCACGTCCATCGAGTCCGTGATGCCATCCAGCCATCTCATCCTCTGGTGTCCCCTTCTCCTCCTGCCCCCAATCCCTCCCAGCATCAGAGTCTTTTCCAATGAGTCAACTCTCCACATGAGGTGGCCAAAGTATTGGAGTTTCAGCTTCAGCATCATTCCCTGCAAAGAAATCCCAGGGCTGATCTCCTTCAGAATGGACTAGTTGGATCTCCTTGCAGTCCAAGGGACTCTCAAGAGTCTTCTCCAACACCACAGTTCAAAAGCATCAGTTCTTCGGTGCTCAGCTTTCTTCACAGTCCAACTCTCACATCCATACATGACCACTGGAAAAACCATAGCCTTGACTAGATGGACCTTTGTTGGCAAAGTAATGTCTCTGCTTTTGAATATGCTATCTAGGTTGGTCATAACTTTTCTTCCAAGTAGTATGTGTCTTTTCATTTCATGGCTGCAATCGCCATCTGCAGTGATTTTGGAGCCCCCCAAAATAAAATCTGACACTGTTTCCACTGTTTCCCCATCTATTTCCCATGAAGTGATGGGACCAGATGCCATAATCTTCGTTTTCTGAATGTTGAGCTTTAAGCCAACTTTTTCACTCTCCTCTTTCACTTTCATCANTTTCCTTACAAGGATTGAGCGTCTTTTTTTCATGGCTGCAATCACCATTTGCAGTGATTTTGGAGCCTCCAAAAATAAAGTCTGACACTGTTTCCACTGTTTCCCCATCTATTTCCCATGAAGTGATAGGACCAGATGGCATGATCTTAGCTTTCTGAATGCTGAGCTTTAAGCCAACTTTTTCACTCTTCTCTTTCACTTTCATCAAGAGGCTTTTTAGTTCCTCTTCACTTTCTGCTATAAGGGTGGTGTCATCTGCATATCTGAGGTTATTGATATTTCTCCCGGCAATCTTGATTCCAGCTTGTACCTCTTCTAGTCCAGCGTTTCTCATGATGTACTCTGCATATAAGTTAAATAAGCAGGGTGACAATATACAGCCTTGCCATACTCCTTTTCCTATTTGGAACCAGTCTGTTGTTCCATGTCCAGTTCTAACTGTTGCTTCCTGACTTGCATATAGGTTTCCCGAGAGGCAGGTCAGGTGGTCTGGTATTCTTGTCTCTTTCAGAATTTTCCACAGTTTATTGTGATCCACACAGTCAAAGGCTTTGACATAGTCAATAAAGCAGAAATAGATGTTTTTCTGAAACTCTCTTACTTTTTCCATGATCCAGCGGATGTTAGCAATTTGATCTCTGGTTCCTCTGCCTTTTCTAAAACCAGCTTGAACATCTGGAAGTTCACGTATTGAAACCACCCCTCCTCCCAGACACACCATGGGTCTGAAGAATTTGCCCCTCTTTGTCCCAGTCCCTCTTTCTTTCCTTTCATCTACCCCCACCCCTTGCTCCAGGAGCATCAGACCCTTGTGCTTCCTTGAACACTCAGGCATGCTTCTTTCTCAGAGCCTTTGCACTGACTGTGCCCCCTGCCTAGAGCTCCTTTTTCCCCGTTGGGCTGTCTCTCTCTTACTCCTTCAGCTGTTTGCTCAAATGTCCCTGTTTTGGCCAAGGTCCATTTTGACTCTCTGTTTAATCCTGAAAACCCATCAGCACCTCCTCTCCCTGGCTTTAATTGTCGCCACTGGACATAATTTATACTTTGTTTGTTTATTGTGAATAGAGGCTCCATGAGGGCGAGGATTCTTTTTTCCCCAGCTGTATCTACAGTGCCTGGCACACAGTAGGTGCTTATTAAGTATCTGTTGAACAGATGAATGAATGCCAGAGAGGTGGGAGACTCTCCTCACAGAGAGTCCTCTAGTTTTGGGTGGAACTGGTCTGTGTCCCCAGTGGCGGTTGGTGGGGGTCCCCCTACCTGGGCCAAGCCTCAGGGGCTGGAGGCTGGGTGGGCAGGAGCAGTCAGGACTTACTGCCCCTTGGGGGATCAATCGGATTAAATTTTAATCCTCCTTCCTTCTCTGCGGGTTGCTCTGAGAGGCGGACACAAGGGTCTATCTTTTAATGCTGCGCCGGCTGGAAAACGCGGCTTCCTGCGGGGCAGAGCCTGCCTGGCTCTTCTGCAGACTAGACTCAGGTTCATTATCCATTCGGGGCACATGGACAAGGCGCCAGCATGCATGGGGGGAGCTGCCTGTGTGGGCGGGGCTGGGCAGGTGCACGCAGATGGCAGAACAGGAGGCAGGGTTGCTGCAGGCCCCAAGGGGCAGGAATGGGCAGGGCGGGGCATGACTGGGATTGGGAAAGGCTTCTTGGAACCAATGCGTGGGCCATCGACCTGAGGAGTGCCTTCTGTAGGGGTTGCAGCACATGTGGAGGCTCACAGAGGGGATGGACTCTCGTTTGATCTTCAAAGGGAATGTGTAGGGGTTGGAGGTGGAGGTCCGGCGGGTGTGGGAAGAGGCTCACACTTTGAGTTTGGGTACAACAAACACACACACAGCACTAGCAAAGGATGTTTACACATCCTTATACGGTTTGCATGGCGCTGGCACTGCAGAAGTTCAGGGCAGCGGGCAGCAAGCAGACTTCCTAGAGGTGACTTGAGCTAGGTCCGCACAAATGGGCACCGCTGGGAAAAGGTAGAAGGATATTTCCAGTGAGGAGGATGACAGCCCCTTCCGAAGATGGTGAGGAGGCAGAATTCACGGAGGCAGGGCCCTCCGATTGCTAAGGGATGAGGAGGAAATCAGAGAGTAAGAACCAAGTCCTTTTTTGTCTTAGATTTTAAGCATCTTTCTAGTAAAGTGTGTATACAGTGTGGTTAGGACTAAGCCGGACAAAGCTGAATAATTCTACCAGTAATAACCAAGAATGTGGAGCATTTTGTAGAGCATTTTGGGAGTCCAGGAACCCCAATGCCCAGCTTCAGACTCCCCTCCCACTCGAGTTGTGATACGGGCGTCCCAGGCTGAGCCCTGCCTCTGCCTCTGTGTCTGTCTAACTAGTCCAAGGCTTCCTCCAGATTCCTGTGCATGTAGGGAGTGCTGTGCTCTTGAGTTAACGTGGGCCCATGAATTCTACCTCGGCACTCGGTCACTTCTGTCCCGCACCTGGAAAGGTTCTGGACGGGGTCTTTAGGCTGCAGCTATAGATGAGGAAGCTGAGCCTCGGGTGAGGGGTAACTGCTCCCCCAAAACGCTGCAGCACTTGCCAGGTGTGGAGGGGAGGGTGGTGCAGCCTAGAGTGGGGTGCGGGGGTCCCAGACTTCCTGGGTGGGTAGGTGGGTATTTCCTGGTGCTGTCTCCTCTCTGCAGAAGAGGAGGGTGAGGCTGGGAGCTCAGACTGGAGGAGCTAGAATGGGGGCTTCAGGGGGCGGGGAGCTGGCCAGGGGTCTGGTCAGGGTGAGGCTCTGGCCCTCCTGCCCAAGAACTGGGACTGTGTGTGTGTGTCTGGGGGGAGTGGTTCATGTGTGCATGTGTGTGAGTACATGTGTAACAGTGGACAGTTGTTTTCATGTGTGCAGATTGTGTGTTGGAGCCACCTTGCGGGGGATGCGTGTGCATTTGTACCCCACACTTGTATGTGGTTATTTGTTTACGTGGGCAGACCTGCTGAGGGCTCTGTGTGTGTGGGTGTGTGCCTGTGTGTGGCTCAGCATGTGCGGGGCATGTGATTCTTATGCATTTGTATGTCTGTGCACATGTGTTCCAGTGGGATGACTGTGTGTGTGGATACACATGTGTTTGAGTCAGCACGTATGGGGCTGAAATGACTTGCTGAGGGTTAAAGCAGAGCGGACTCCCAGACGTGGGTCCCTGATGGACAGCTGTGTATTTCTCGAAAGCTGTGCCCACCTTGGAGAGGGGCCATAGGCGGGACACCCACTTCCATCCTGACTGCCCTAGCCCGCTGGAAACCATCAAGCAGATTCCCAATGGCACCCCCTCCCCACTGCTCCCACCGCCCTGCCCCTGCAAACTGTTCCAGAGAGCCTGGGAGCCGTGATGTGTAGCATGAGGTGGAAGAAGCGCCCCCAGGAAAACGTGAGGAGGTGGGGTGCCAGTTCAGGGCCTGCCTGTCCCATCCTTTGCCAGCTGCTTGAGCTGTGTGACCCTAGCCTCGGCTTCCTTGTGTGTAAATGAGGCTGATGCTAGAAGCTTCTGCCATGAGTACCTGCAGGAATTCAAACGGACAGGGCTTACAAGGGATCCAGGCCTGGCACGTGTAGGGGGTCACCTGGTGTGAGCCTTGTCATTGCTGACAGCAGTAATAACAGCTGGCCCTTACCTAGCGCTTCCCACATGCCAGATCCGATTTTAGCTCTGATTTTAGCTTGGGATGTGTGTCGGTTCATTTAATTCTCTCAACAGCTGCATGGGGCGGTACTGCTCTTGTCCCCATTTCGTAGATGAGGAAACTGAGGCTCGGAGGCGGTGAAGGGACGTGTCCAGGACCACACAGCTGGCAAGTGGACCAGAGCCCAGTCCGGCTGCCCGTGTGGCCTTGCTCTTGGCTGCCCTGCTGTCCCGTGTTCCAGTGCTGCAACAGCTTTAGGACTGCTCTATGACAGGTTTTTTTTCCCTGAGTGACCTTTTGGAAATTGAGTTGTCTTAAAAAGGCCCCAGGGCCACTCAGGGCTTCAGCGCAGAGCCTGGGGGAAGGCCTGTTAGGGAGCGCAGGAGCTCTCCCACTGGCCATGTGACAGGAGTTGGCTGCCCTGGGCTGTGCCTCACCACCTGGGCTCCCTGTGGCTTTGGAAGGTCAGGAAGGGTCTCTTCCCTGCTCTCTTCTGTGGGGGCTGCAGGAAGGCCCCTCCCCAGGTGCTTGTGTTCCCGAGACAGGGAGGATGTGATAGAAGATGGTATCCTCTGAGCTTCACCGGACGCAGGCTTCCTGAGGCCCTGTATGGGTCCCGGATCGGAGACCCGGGCCCAGGGGTGTGATGTGGTAGTTCTAGTGTCCCAGTCTCTCCAGCCCTGCCCTTCCTGTGTTTGACGTCACCTCTTTGTCTCAATGGGCAGTTGCCCATCTCCACAGAGCCTCATGAATACACGTAAATTCCTATTCATTCCTCAAAACCCCGACTGTGTATCCCTCCTTCTACCTTTCTGGGGAGAGTGACTCTGACCCACTTAAGGACTCCCTTGTATACCTCACGTACCTTTCCTGCCTGAGCATACTAACCTGCCGTCACTGCTCGTGACTAACTGCCCGCTAGCCTCGGTTTATTGCAGACAGAGGCTGATATTATTCGTTTTGTTTCATGCCGTGGTGCTTAATACAGAGTGGCTGCTCAAATGTTTGTGGAAGCGACCCTGTCCTCTCGCCACCCTATACCCGGTCCTTCTGGTCCAGCTAGGGGATTCTTCCATCTTTGGTTCCCCCATGGCTGACAGTGTCTGGCTTTGTGATATGATCAGGGCTTGGGTAGTTGGCGGTGACTGCCAGATGGGTACCTGCCACAAGTCACAGAAGATGCGGGACCTAAGTCTAGGGGAGGCCCTGGATAGGACCAGCTCTTGTCTTTCTCCCTTCTTGCAGCCTGGAGATCAGAAGAAAGACTTGTTATACTATTTTCCTCAGTTTCAGTGCCTCAGTTTCATCATCTGTAAAATGGGGATATTTCTATCTCCCTGACTCCGTGTTATGTGTGATTCAAATACTACTAATGCATGCCGTGTACCCAATGCTTGACTCATAGTAGGTTCTCAATAAAATGGCTGTCATTAATGATAATCATCTGCACCCCCGCACACCCCGCAAGATTTTTGGCCCCCAGCCACACTCTGAGGCTGCTGCCCTCAGGGTTCTGGCTTTACACAAAGAGGGCCGAGATCATGGCTTATTCTTGGGTGGGCTGGGCCCAGGGCTCTAGGCAGAGCCGTCCTCGGCGCCAGCTTGAGCCCACCTACATACCTGCCCCCTGACACGGGGGCTGGGGGAGGGGTGAGGCTGGCCCTCAGCACGCCTCCTCACTGCTGTGACATCCGGGCCTCCAATTCTGTGGTCAGCCGTGTCCTCCGGGGCTCTGGGTCACCCCCATATGGTGGGTCTGGATTGGGGGATCACTGGGAGAGGCTTTCGATCTGATGATGGTGAGTTGCTTGGCCTGTCCTGCCCGTCCACGCCGAGTCCTGGCTGGTTTCCCTGAGTTGCGCTGAGTCATAAGCACCCAGCCTGTCCTGGGTCACGGGAGGGTCTCAGGTCTCCCAAGTGTGCACTGTGGGCACCTCGCTTTCCATCTGATAGAGGCATCCCTGAAGCCACCTTTCCCAGCTCTGTGCCCACCCCATCCCCCAGCTGGCCCAGCCAAGCGGGCCCTGTGGTCCCAGAACTGGGGGCCTGGCGTGGACACAACTTGTCCTTTATGGTCAGGGTCCAGCCTGTTGAATTCACAGTCACCTAGCCTTTCTGCCTTACATTCCTGTTTTCCTAATAAGTCCCGAGTTGTGAGTGGGGAGGGAGGCGGGGAGCTCCAGGGCAGCTCAGAAATAGTCACATGATTGTGAAATAGAAGAATCCTAGAAAGGGTATCTTCCCCGTGCCTCTATCTCGCCCTCTCTCCCCCACCTCCTCCCCCCTCACTGGCGGCACCAGCTCGGAGGTAATTGGAGACACCCAGCCGGCTTCCAGGCTTCCAAGGCAGAGGACGGCATCTCGAGGCCTGGCTGGGGATCTGTGCCCACCCCGGGCCCTGGGTGGGGGTGGGGGGCGTCGAGCTGGGGGCTTCGGGGGAGCCAGCACCAGAGAACAGGGTGTGTTTGTTCGAATCGAAACTTGGCGGGCTTGCCAGGGCTGCTGTGGGGATGCTCAGGCCTCTGTGTTGGTCTGCAGCCCAGGGAGGGCTGGCGAGGGGGACCTTCCCCGCCCCCCACCCCCGCCCCTGGGGCCTGGATGGGCGTGCTAGGCTGGGCAGCTGCTTGGTGTTCCAGGAGGAGGCCTCTATTTATAATCTGTTCTCTGTGTGTGTGTGTGTGCATGTGCCTTGGGTGTCTTTTTCTTTTTTTTAATTCTTCCTCTTCTCCGTCCCCCTGCAGAAGAAGGCCGAGGCTGCACATCGGATTCTGGAAGGCCTGGGGCCCCAGGTGGAGCTGGTGAGCTGGGGAACAGGGTGGGGTGCTCTGGGAAGCGGCGGGCAGCTGGAGAGGTGGACGGGGCAGCAGGTGGGTGTGGAGGCAAGGAGGAAGTTGTCTGTTGCCAAGCTGCCCTGTCCTCTGGAGGAGGCAGGAAATCCACCCTCTGATAAGAGGGACAGNGTAGACCACAGTCCGCCCTGCAATGTGGCGGCTTCACAGGACAGACTGCACAGAAGGCACGCCCCCGCTGACCCCCTGCCCACGTCATGCCTTCCCTCACTCCAGCAGAGTGAGCGACTCTGTGCTGCAGCGTGGAGGGGTGGGTGGCATGAGAGGCAGTGCCCTGCGGGCATCACATCCAGCCGGGGAAGTAGATGCTGAGCGCACACCTACGCGTGCACACACGCACATTTAGACGTGTCCCTGCCAGAAGGTCAGTGCCCAGGCAGAGCTGACACCTGAGTCAGCGTTATTGACTAAGCCCCGTGGGTGGCCTGGGCCTCCATCAGGTCTTGCCTAGATGACTTTTGACCTGGATTCAGAAATCTGCTCTGGCTAATGAGGACTCGGCAGCCACTGCTCCAGCCCACAGGCAGTGAGGAGGGGCCCCCCGGAGGCCGGCGGTTGAGCACATGTGTTCACGTGTGGATGTGAATGTGTGTATGTGTGCACACATGTGCATCTGTATTGGTGATGCCCAGAGCAACAGCTGTAGGACTCCAAGGGACGACCCCAACTCATCTCTCAAAGCCCTCTGCCACGTGGGTGACAGGAGGACCTGACCAGCTGCAAAGCCCAGAGAGCCCTGCGCCGCATGCGGGCCCCTGAGCCACCCTTCCTCTTCTGCTTTGGGGGTCAAGCTGCCCAGGAGTGGGGCTGGGGTCAGGGGAGATGAGTGGAAAGGCTGGTGAAGCTAGGGCCAGATTCTGCTTTTATTTTAAAATTTAAAAAATTAATTTACTTTTGGCTGAGCTGCATCTTCGTTGCTGCGGGGGCTTTTCTCAACTTGCAACAAACGGGGACTCCTCCTTGCTGGGGCGCAGGGGCTCCCGCAGGCGTGGCTCCCGGGCTCTAGAGCGCAGGCTCAGTAGCTGTGGTTCAGGGGCTTAGTTGTCCCTCAGCATGTGGGATTCTCCTGCATTGACAGGCGGATTCTTAGCCACTGCCCCACTGAGATGTACTACTTAAACTTTTGATATTTTGTTTTTTGTTAATTTTGGGAGTGGGCATCCATTTCGATTTATTAAAATATTGTTTATCCCGCTGCTGAGTTTTGAGCACCCACTTATACTTTTTGCCGAGTGAGCAAGGCTCTCCTGCCTGGCTGGCCCTGCCCGCAGGATCCCTGGGCCCTCTCCTGACCTTGGGGGACGCAGGCCAGCCCCTTGCCCCCACCGCAGCATCTGGGGGTTCTTGTCCTTTGTACATCTAATCTGCAGTGACCTGGCAACGCCTTGGGCCTAGTGGGATGGGAGGGGCAAGATGAGAGGACCCTGCGGTGGGGTCTGGACCCCCAGGGTGGATGGGGAGAAGCCTGCAGTCACCCCAACCCCACCGGAGGAAGGTAAGGGTGGGGCCTCCTGCCATCAGATGCCTGTCCAGCGTCATTGGTTTCACTTCCTAAGAGGTAAACTAAAAATGAAACAGAAACTGAACGGGTGCCTCGCCAGGGGAGCATAAGAAAGGATGACGGAGCAGCTGAACAGCAGGCAGACTGCCAGCCTTCTTTTTCCTGATCTCAAGCTCATTCTTGAGCATAAAGGTCCCAGAAAGTGAACTCAGATCCCAAATGTGGGCTTGTGAGTGTGAGAGTGCAAGTATGTGTGAGTGTGATGGTGAGCCTGGGCCTGCAAGTGTATGTATCTGTGAGTGTGCAAGGGGAGGGATGAATGGCAGAGAAAGGAGAAAGGTGCCCAGTGGGAGACTCCAGGGTCTAGACCCACCATGAGACGAGGTCTCATGGGGCGAAGCTCTCTGTTCCAATGACAGCTGTGCAGCCAGACCCAGGGCTCGGCCACTAAACAGAGGTGTTGTCATGACATGTGTTGTGTGACGTGTGTTGGCTTCCAGCCAAGGAGACCGAGACCCGCGAGGCGGGGGTGCGACCCTTGCACAGCTGGGCTGGCCTCCTTATCCGGTGCTCCCCTCTCATCACCCGGGTGGGCTCGTGCATGTAGGGCTCTGTCCCCAGCTGTGTGTTCAGGGGTCCATATCCCATCTCATTTCTGGAGAAGGGGATACCCTAATTAGTGTCTTCAGTTAGCAGGAGACATTTCTCGGGCTGGTTCAGCTGGAAAGGGATGTTTGAAGGGACAGCGGGAGCTCAGGGCGTGGTGGGGAGGCCAGAGAAGCAGGTGGGAGCGTCTAAAAGCAACATGCCAAACCTTGAGACTGGGCCCTCAGAACCCCTAGCCTCTGCCCTGGCACTGCACGCTCGTGCCAGGAAAGTTCCTGGCTGCCTGCTGCCCACCCTGACCCTGGATGCTGAGGCCCTAAAAGCTGTCCAAGCTCACCTGCGCCTGGAAACAGCTTGTCACATGCTGGGCCCCCTCCCCCACCTGAAGCCTCACCTGGGACACCCGGCTCAGCCTGGGTCAGGCTGCTGGGGCTGGAGAGGCGGGGAGGGAGCTCTGGCTCCTACACCAGGGCACGGATGTCCTAGCGTGTCCCCAAACACAGATGGGCCATTCAAAAGACGCTGGTGACAAAAAGGAACAGACTGTTGGCAAAGATGGTCCCCTGGACGAATCTCCAGAAAATTAAACTGAGGAAGCAAAAGCCGGGCCCCAAAGGTTACATACATATGATTCCTTTTAGAGAACATCCTTAAAATGACAAAACTGCGGAGACAGAGGACAGGTCGGCAGCTGCTGGGGCTGGAGGGTTGGGAGTGGAGAGATGAGGGCAGCAGGAGGGAGCTCATGGGGATGGGAGGCTCTGTGTCTGCACCCGTGTCACCATCCTGGGGTGACGGGGCTCTGCCATTTGCAGCATGTCACCACGAGGGGAGCGGAATAAAAGCACAGCCAGTATTATTTCTTACAACTGCATGTCAATCTACCACATCTCAAAATTTTTAATGCGATAATAATAATAAAAAGCAGACACCAAGGGCCAGCACAGGTGTCACTGCACATGGGTATCTGGACATCTTCCTGGCACCCGTGCCCAAGGCTTCCATGAGGCAGGCTCTCTGTCTTGCTTAGAAGCTCACAGACCAAAAGCGAGAAAAAAGGAAAAAGAGAGGAAAATAGTCCTCATTCTTCCATGAAGGAAAAAAACTCGCAGACCAGAGACGCAGGCTGGGTTCCTCGAGACTCACCCTAGCAGACGTCTCTCTGGGCAGAGCTTGGGTTGGGGGCAGGGGTGTCGCGGGGAGGCTGAGCTGCTCCTGCCCCTCAGCACATCTCCTGCCGTCCCAGCTGACGCGTTTTGGTATGCCTGCTGCGTGGCGGCACCACTATGAAGAGCGGATCACAGCTGTGCCTCTCCCGCACTTCCCAGGAGTTTGGCAGCTCCGGAGACAAAGCACTGCCTATCTTTTAATCTCTCCTCTTCAGTGGGTTTCGTGTGGACTCTGGACTTCGGGCGTGTTTGCAAAGTGAGCATCTGATTCCTGCTGAGGATGCTGGAGGAGGAAGCATACCTGGGCTGACCTGGCCATAGAGCCGGTGTTCCCCCCACCCCGCTTGCCTTGGAATCTGCCTGGGGCTGCTCTCTGCGGGACCCTCACCTGCAGGAACGTGGAGCCACCAGACAGACTATCGCGCTGAACATGTGTCTCCTGAGGTGTGTCTCACTCTTCCGACTCAGGGGTCTCGAGCCCGCCTTCTGCACTGCACCTCAGGTTCTGCTGACGTGAGAGGGGGGTGGAGCCAGAGCTGCGAGGGGGAGCACACAGTGGATGCAGAGGTGGAGCACTCCAGCCACGGTGTCCGGGATGCGAGAAAAAGCAGCTAAGCAACTTCCTCCTCCTGATTTTGCCTGGTGCCTTGCGACTGAATCTGCTCGTTTCTCCCCATTTATTTCATTCTATTTGTAAGTTGCTGGCACCATGTGATTCTATCTGGTTGTGGTCACAGAGGAGAACTGAGAGTGTGGTTTCAGAGCTCTCAGGAAAACAAGAGTTGCTGTCATCTGATCTGTCTGCTCCTTCTGCCTGAAGCTGAAACATTCCCCTGCACTCCCAGGGTTCTTTCTTCCCACAAGAAGCTCCCCTTAAAACATTTTCCATCTCAGGTGTGTGTGTTGAGAGGAAAGGGTTTGGAGGGGGTGAGGAACATAGGCTTTAGAATCAAAAGTCCAGTGCTTGGCTCTAGAACTTACCTTCTGTTTAAACTTTGAATTCCCGAATACTATTTGGGAAGATCACTTCATGTCACAAAATGGCCACTGGAACCCCAACCATCACAATCATATTCCAAGCAGGAAAAAAGAGAACGGAACAGGGAAGAGAGCATGTCTCAGTGGAGGCTGCCCTCTTTAAAGAACTTTTCTGGAAGTCTCAGCTTCTATCTCATTGGCAAACCCTGTTGCAAGGGGAGCTGAGAAGCATTTTCAGAGCCGTAATCATGGCCACACCACCCACACTGGGGCTGTGTTAAAAGGGAGGCCGAGAGAATGGAGAGTGGGCAGGCAGTGAGGGGCAGGCACCCTCGTTGGGAGGCGCCCCAAGCTCTGTTCATCTCAGCCCCTGTTTGCTTTGTTCATGGCACTACCCACAGTCTGCAATAAGGGATTTGTCTGTCTCCCCATAAGGGCACAAGCTCCCTGAGAGTGGGGGCTGGGCTGACTTGTCCCCGAGTCCTGGCCCCAGCCCTGACCGCCTCACAGAGGAGTGGCCCTAACCGCCTCGCAGAGGAGTGCAGTGTGAGTCTTTCCTGGAGGGTGGGTCTGAGCCCTGGCGGCACCCCACCTACTCAGCCCCTGCACACGCCCCTCCCTCCCCACGCTGGGTCAGGCTTCCAACTGGGATCACTTTCCATGGTCTTAGCAGTTGGAGTGAGGGAGAGCAGGGCTCCCTGAAACCCACAGACCATCGCAAACTCATACTTCGTGGCAAAAATGTGTATGGAGCCCAAGTGTCCACGACTCTAAAGGAGGAGGATGTGGAATAAAGTGGGGGCTTATCACTCCTGACTCATTTAGGCCGGGATGCTCCTGGGGTTTCGGGGGCATGGCCCTCAGTAGGAGTGGGTGGGAGGGAAGCAGCCTGCATCTTGCAGCTCAGATTGGTCTGGTCACGGAAATGAACTTCACATTCCAAATAGTGTCAATGTCATTTTTTTTAAGTAAATTCACCCATGTTTCTTAATAAAAATACCCTTCCTCACCTCTATTTCTTCTTTATTTTTACCTTTGTCCACGCCACGTAGCTTGTGGGATCTCAGTTTCCTGACCAGGGATGGAGCCTGAGCCCCTTGAATTGGAAGCGAAGAGTCTTAACCGCTGGACCACCAGGGAAGCCCCGTCTCTTCTCAATTTCCAAGAGTAACTGCCGTTCTAAAAAATAGCCGTGTCCATTGTCTAAGCACTGACCCGGCTCTGGGCTGGGCTCCGGGGAGGCTGGGGCCTGGACGCAAGCCCCCTCCTCAGGGGCATGGCTGATGGGGGCTGTGGGGTCCCACACCTGGGGCAAGGGGCCAAGGGAGAGGCTACCAGGATCACTCCACAGGGCAGGGGCAGGGGCAGGTGCCCCTGAGAAGGGGCGATGCCTGTGGACTGGCAGGAGTTAGGGAGGGACAGATGGACATGGGGAGGGTGTGCAGCATGGAGGCGAGGCAGCTTCAGTCTCGGGGAGCCTCAGCGGCAGCAGAGGGGTGTGGGGTGACCTGGCAGACCTCCGTCACCAGGCAGAGCTGCAGATGGTCACAGGGCAAGAAGCCGCGGGTGTTTGGATAGCAGCCAGGCCGGGAGGCGAGGGGACAGGACCGAGGGCAGAGGGGCACAAGACTGTCCCATTTTCCAGCACGGGCTGGGGTGACAGAGTGCCCTGGCGGGGGCCCCGATGCCCTGTCAACCAGTTCGGGGCAGGCCACTGTCTTCCTCCCCACTTCCCCGCTCCTAATGCCATCACCCTGGGAGTCAGGGTTTGTTTATGCAGAATGTACCCTGCCAGTGATTGCTCAGTCACGTCTGACTCTGCGACCCCACAGCCTGCAGCACGCCAGGCTTCCCTGTCCTTCACCAACTCCTGGAGCTTACTCAAACTCATGTCCATTGAGTCGATAGACCACCCAACCCACACTGCAGGGAGTCCACGCTGGGCAAGATAACACTGGCATCAGAAACGGGGTAGACAGCTCCCTGACGGCAGTTTCTACCATGAGAACACAGGCTCCTAGGACCCTCTGACATGTGCAGGAGGACTTGTGTGCAGAGGAGCCCATCCTCTCTCAAAGGCCCGGGCCCACAGGCCCCGTCTTGGGGTCAGTAGCAGGAGTTCCCCACACACTGTTGTGTTCAGGCCTGAGAATGTCTCCAGAAGCAGTTTTCTCTTAACTGTCAAGCTCCAGAAGGGGCGCTGCCCAGCATCCCTGTCCCTGCTGACCTGTTTTCAGACTGTTTTGGGCAGAATCAACTCTTGTTCCAGGGACAGGTGTCTGGAAAGTGGGTGCCAAGAGGTGACTTGCTCTCTGATGATAAAGGGTCTGAGCGTTCAGTCCTGAGGGGTCAGTCTCCACGGCCACTGCACAGAGGGTCTTGTGGCTAGAATCTTCTAGAATCCTCCAAACTTCCTCTTGCTGTTCCTTTTATGCAAACAAGGAAAAAGGCCCAGAGAGAGGGGCTGCCTGGCTCCGGCTCCTCAACTCTGCTCCAGCCGGGACTGCTGCTCACAGGGAGGGTGGGGATCCCCTGCTCTGAGGCCTCCAGGCTGTGGGTCTGTCCCACAGTGACCTCGGCCAGATTCATCTTGGACAACATGCTGGGATCTGGTGAGGGGCTGGTGAAGACCCTTGCGGAGACCCCATGTGGAACCTTAGAAGCACACCCTCAGTAAGGTCCCCCTCTTCCTTGGGATGCTTTCTCTATTGTGTTGGGAGCCCCGAGGTGGCTGTGGAAGGAGCCCCCGCCCCACGGCCCCGCCTGGCTCATAGGCCCTCGGCCCCCAGGAGGGAAGGAGGGCTCAGCCCCCGCCTGCCTCCCCTCTACCTCAAGTGCAGCCCTGAGGGTCTCTGCTCTCTGTCCTGGGTAAACGACGGTAGGTCAAAAGCCCTCTTTGGAAACCGCTTTCCAAAAGGTCCCTGAAACATCTGTTTCTAGAAGCACTGGCACCAGGAGCTGTGGATGACTCGCCTCCGGCCGCGTCCCCCTCCTCGAGCCCACACCCCCGCGCGGGCCTACTTCTGGCCAGCCTGCTCATCCAGGCCCCTCCTCATCCCGTATTCAAGGCGGACCATTTGCAGCCACGTCCCTGGAGGCCAAAGTGCTTCGAGTGCTCAGAGACAAACCCCTCCACGTTCAGCATCCCTGCTCTTGTATCCCACATGTTTGGTTGCGCCCTGAGAGTTTGTGAAACAGGCAGTGGGAGCACGGAGGTCGTAATAATATTAGTAATAGCAGCCCGTCAGTCTGCACTGTCTCAGGGGGCCGTGCATGCTCTGGGTTCAGCACCTCTGCAGGCCTGCACCTGTGATCATTTCTATCTCAGAGCAGTCACTGAGCTCTAGAGAGGAGGGGTCTTCCAGCCCCATCCTCCAATCTTTTCCAGTGTTCTCACAGGGCAGTGGGAATAACAGTACCTTCGCACAATAAGGCTTATCTTTGGGGATCCTTTTAAAGGGACTGTTTGGAGGTGACTCACCAAGGGCACACAGCAGGCACTCAATGTGTGCGGCCCCGTTCCCCTCCCCAGCGTCTGAGCGCCTCCCAGGTGCTCATTCTGCTGGCTCTGTGGCTGCATTGCTGCCTCTAGGGCCCAGGAACGTCCCTGTGATCCTAGCTCCTCTGGGGCACAGGGAGAGGAACGGTGTGAATGGTCAAGGGCCCTGAGCATCGGCCCCCCTCCTCCAGCCCCCCCACAGCCACAGGCCTGCCTGGGGGATGCGACACACACAGGCCAGGCGGCTGTGCCTCGATATTTGAGTCATGACCGAGCCAACCAGCCACTAACAACATCAGCTCTGTCCTCCCACCTGATGAGTTCATTTCCACAAAGACCTGGGCGCCAGGTCAGACCTCAGGAAATTTAAAGCTTATTTAAAAAAAAAAAAAAAAAAAGAACAAGAGCGGATATATGTAAACATATACCCAATTCATTTTGCTGCACAGCAGAAACTAACCCAACTTTGTAAAGCAAGTATTAATATACTACAATGAAAATCAATTTTTAAAGAAAGTAAAAAAAATATAGAGCAGAAATTAAGTCAAGGTATTGGCAGCGTGACTCGTGTCTCAGTCTCCCCTAAATGGCCCTGCACTGGCAGAAATAGTGACCCGCAGGCTTTGTACTCAGTAGGTGCTTAATGTCACTTTCTTGGTCGGCTAAAGAAATCATATTAAAAAGCAGAGACATTACTTTGCCAACAAAGGTCCATCTAGTCAAGGCTAGGGTTTTTCCAGTGGTCGTGTGTGGATGTGAGAGTTGGACTACAAAGAAAGCTGAGCAGTGAAGAATTGATGCTTTTGAACTGTGATGTTGGAGAAGACTCTTGAGAGTCCCTTGGACTGCAAGGAGATCCAACCAGTCCATCCTAAAGGAGATCAGTTCTGGGTGTTCATTGGAAGGACTGATGTTGAAGCTGAAACTCCAANTCTTGGGGTCAGTAGCAGGAGTTCCCCACACACTGTTGTGTTCAGGCCTGAGAATGTCTCCAGAAGCAGTTTTCTCTTAACTGTCAAGCTCCAGAAGGGGCGCTGCCCAGCATCCCTGTCCCTGCTGACCTGTTTTCAGACTGTTTTGGGCAGAATCAACTCTTGTTCCAGGGACAGGTGTCTGGAAAGTGGGTGCCAAGAGGTGACTTGCTCTCTGATGATAAAGGGTCTGAGCGTTCAGTCCTGAGGGGTCAGTCTCCACGGCCACTGCACAGAGGGTCTTGTGGCTAGAA
Source organism: Oreotragus oreotragus (assembly GCA_006410675.1). Taxonomy (NCBI): domain Eukaryota; kingdom Metazoa; phylum Chordata; class Mammalia; order Artiodactyla; family Bovidae; genus Oreotragus; species Oreotragus oreotragus. Next base: position 51,274 of record SJYX01006487.1, read on the forward strand.
TCTTCTAGAATCCTCCAAACTTCCTCTTGCTGTTCCTTTTATGCAAACAAGGAAAAAGGCCCAGAGAGAGGGGCTGCCTGGCTCCGGCTCCTCAACTCTGCTCCAGCCGGGACTGCTGCTCACAGGGAGGGTGGGGATCCCCTGCTCTGAGGCCTCCAGGCTGTGGGTCTGTCCCACAGTGACCTCGGCCAGATTCATCTTGGACAACATGCTGGGATCTGGTGAGGGGCTGGTGAAGACCCTTGCGGAGACCCCATGTGGAACCTTAGAAGCACACCCTCAGTAAGGTCCCCCTCTTCCTTGGGATGCTTTCTCTATTGTGTTGGGAGCCCCGAGGTGGCTGTGGAAGGAGCCCCCGCCCCACGGCCCCGCCTGGCTCATAGGCCCTCGGCCCCCAGGAGGGAAGGAGGGCTCAGCCCCCGCCTGCCTCCCCTCTACCTCAAGTGCAGCCCTGAGGGTCTCTGCTCTCTGTCCTGGGTAAACGACGGTAGGTCAAAAGCCCTCTTTGGAAACCGCTTTCCAAAAGGTCCCTGAAACATCTGTTTCTAGAAGCACTGGCACCAGGAGCTGTGGATGACTCGCCTCCGGCCGCGTCCCCCTCCTCGAGCCCACGCCCCCGCGCGGGCCTACTTCTGGCCAGCCTGCTCATCCAGGCCCCTCCTCATCCCGGATTCAAGGCGGACCATTTGCAGCCACGTCCCTGGAGGCCAAAGTGCTTCGAGTGCTCAGAGACAAACCCCTCCACGTTCAGCATCCCTGCTCTTGTATCCCACGTGTTTGGTTGCGCCCTGAGAGTTTGTGAAACAGGCAGTGGGAGCACGGAGGTCGTAATAATATTAGTAATAGCAGCCCGTCAGTCTGCACTGTCTCAGGGGGCCGTGCATGCTCTGGGTTCAGCACCTCTGCAGGCCTGCACCTGTGATCATTTCTATCTCAGAGCAGTCACTGAGCTCTAGAGAGGAGGGGTCTTCCAGCCCCATCCTCCAATCTTTTCCAGTGTTCTCACAGGGCAGTGGGAATAACAGTACCTTCGCACAATAAGGCTTATCTTTGGGGATCCTTTTAAAGGGACTGTTTGGAGGTGACTCACCAAGGGCACACAGCAGGCACTCAATGTGTGCGGCCCCGTTCCCCTCCCCAGCGTCTGAGCGCCTCCCAGGTGCTCATTCTGCTGGCTCTGTGGCTGCATTGCTGCCTCTAGGGCCCAGGAACGTCCCTGTGATCCTAGCTCCTCTGGGGCACAGGGAGAGGAACGGTGTGAATGGTCAAGGGCCCTGAGCATCGGCCCCCCTCCTCCAGCACCCCCACAGCCACGGGCCTGCCTGGGGGATGCGACACACACAGGCCAGGCGGCTGTGCCTCGATATTTGAGTCATGACCGAGCCAACCAGCCACTAACAACATCAGCTCTGTCCTCCCACCTGATGAGTTCATTTCCACAAAGACCTGGGCGCCAGGTCAGACCTCAGGAAATTTAAAGCTTATTTAAAAAAAAAAAAAAAAAAGAACAAGAGCGGATATATGTAAACATATACCCAATTCATTTTGCTGCACAGCAGAAACTAACCCAACTTTGTAAAGCAAGTATTAATATACTACAATGAAAATCAATTTTTAAAGAAAGTAAAAAAAATATAGAGCAGAAATTAAGTCAAGGTATTGGCAGCGTGACTCGTGTCTCAGTCTCCCCTAAATGGCCCTGCACTGGCAGAAATAGTGACCCGCAGGCTTTGTACTCAGTAGGTGCTTAATGTCACTTTCTTGGTCGGCTAAAGAAATCATATTAAAAAGCAGAGACATTACTTTGCCAACAAAGGTCCATCTAGTCAAGGCTAGGGTTTTTCCAGTGGTCGTGTGTGGATGTGAGAGTTGGACTACAAAGAAAGCTGAGCAGTGAAGAATTGATGCTTTTGAACTGTGATGTTGGAGAAGACTCTTGAGAGTCCCTTGGACTGCAAGGAGATCCAACCAGTCCATCCTAAAGGAGATCAGTTCTGGGTGTTCATTGGAAGGACTGATGTTGAAGCTGAAACTCCAATCCTTTGGCCACCTGATGCAGCAAAGAGCTGACTCACTGGAAAAGATCCTGATTCTGGGAAAGACTGAGGGCAGGAGGAGAAGCGGACGATAGAGGATGAGATGGTTGGATGGCATCACCGACTTAATGGACATGAGTTTAGGTAGGCTCCGGGAGTTGGTAATGGACAGGGAGACCTGGCATTCTGCAGTTCATGGGGTCACAAAGAGTCGGATACTACTGAGCGACTGAACTGAATGAAAGGAATCAAATTGAAACTGTGGTGGAGGTCTCCTGACAACATGACCACGTGAACATGAGGCAGCCCTGAGACCCGTGGAAGGACGACAGGCACGACCTGGTCCCCCTTCCATCTCCCAAGGGAGAAGGCAGGTTCGTCTCTTGGGGGGATGCAGGAGGAGGCGTCTACATCACGCCCTCCAGTGCATGGTGCAGGCTCTCACAGCTGAGGCCCTGCAAGGGGACCAGGTGGCCCTGTCTTAGAGAAAAGATGCCTATTTTATCGTTAATATGTAGTAGAATTAGTTGTTCTTCTAAATGTATTGCTAGTTTGTACCATCTGACACCGTTTCCCCCACTGTGTTTGCACAGAGAGGGGTTGCTGAGAGACATGGTCCTGGGTTCCCATGCACAACATGCTTTATCCCCAGTCATGGATCTTTGGGCAGCTTCTGCAGAGTTGCCGCCTCTGGGAGGCTGGTTGTTTTTTTTTTTTGGTTTTTGTTTTTTAAAACTGAAGTATAAATGGCTTACAGTTGTGTTAGTTTCAAGTGTGGCACAAAGTGGTTCAGTTATACATATTGTACACGTATGCTATGTCGTGTCTGACTCTTTGCGACCCCTGGACTGTAAACCGCTAGGATTCTTTGTCCATGGGATTCCCCAGGCAATACTGGAGTGGGCTGACACTTCCTTCTCCAGGGCTCTTCCTGACCCAGGGATCTAACTCACGCTGTGTCTCCTGCACTGCAGGTGGATTCTTTACCGCTGAGCCATCAGGGAAGTACATTGATATATATTCTATTTCAGATTCTTTTCCATATAGTTTATTATAAGATATTGAGTAGAGTTCCCGGTCCTGTACAGTAGGTCCTTGATGTTTATCTATTTCATACACAGTAGTGTTATCTGTGGAGAAGGCAATGGCACCCCACTCCAGTACTCTTGCCTGGAAAATCCCATGGACAGAGGAGCCTGGTAGGCTGCAGTCCATGGGGTTGCTAAGAGTCGGACACGACGGAGAGACTTCACTTTCCCTTTTCACTTTCATGCTTTAGAGAAGGACATGGCAACCCACCCCAGTGTTCTTGCCTGGAGAATCCCAGGGACAGAGGAGCCTGGTAGGAGGCCGCCTATGGGGTCGCACAGAGTCGGACACAACTGAAGCGACTTAGCAGCAGTGTGTGTCTGTTAATTCAAACTCCTAATTTATCGCTTCCTACTTTCCCCTTTGGTGGCCATAAATTTGTTGTCTATGTCTGTGAGTCTATTTCTGTTTCATAAATAAGTTCATTTGTACCATTTTTTTTAGATTCCACACTTAAGTGATATCATATTTATCTCTCTCTGTTTGACTTACTTCACTTAACACAGTAACCTCTAGGTCCATCCATGTTGGAGTTTTTTAAAGCAGTTCTCACTCTGCTGGACATTTTAAGACAGCGGTGCTTGCGTGGGAGACTTTAGCATCGCGATGAGTTTGTGAGGATCTTTGGTGACCAGGAGAGCTGACCATAGCTGCCCTGGTTTCCTGTGGCTACTGAACAAATGGCCCCAAGCGCAGCGGCTTGAAACAATACAGACGCGTTATCTTTCTGTTCAAGTGTCAGAAGTCGTAAAGTCGAGGTCTGGGCAAGGCTGTTTTCCTCCTGGGCCCTCTGGGGAAAAGCCTTTTCTTGCCTTTCAGCTTCTACAGGCACTACTTCCTGGCTCGTGGCCCCTCCGCCGTCCCCACGGGCAGCAGCACAGGGCCTGCCCCGACCTGCTTGTAGCATCTCGTCTCCTCTGACTCTGACGCTCTGCCTCCCTCTCAAGAGGACCCTCGTGATTATATCAATGCCCCCTCACCTTGGCATCTTCCCATCTTTAGCCCCATCTGCAAAAAGTTTCTTTTGACTCATAAGGTAACACTCTCAGGTTCTGAGGATCAGAACATGGACCTCTTTCGGGTCATCATTCTGTTTACCATGGAAACCAGCTAAATGTGAAGTTGATCTTGCCTATCCAAGAGGTCGATGCCAAGACACTGACCCCAGTGGAATTCTTTGGAGACCAAGTGAAGAGCTAGTTTTTAATAATCTTTTTCTCCTAAACCACATTTCTCAGCTATACACGTCTTCTCACCTTATTACATTTCTTCAGCCAAATGAAAAGCATCTGAAAAAGGAAAAATCATTTTTTTTCTCCGAACTTGGTCCTTGAGTTGCTCCAAAGTAGGACAGACCTGATTCCAAGCCCAGAAACTGTTACTGTTGTGGATGCTGCTGCCTCTGCTCCAGTGGGCCTTCTGACCAGCACTCCCTGATGGCCATGATAGCCATTTGCTGCTGTCAATGCAGGTAGATATAAGAGACGCAGGTTCGATCCCTGGGTGGGGGAGATCCCCTGGAGGAGGGCATGGCAACCCACTCCAGTATTCTTGCCTGGAGAATCCCATGGACAGAGGAGCCTGGCAGGCTGCAGTCCATAGGGTCACACAGAGTCGGACAAAACTTAGCATGCATGCACAGGAGAGAAACACAGAAGGAAGCTGTGAAAATCAATGCGGTGTCTGTTTTCTTCCTGAATCACCTGAAATGGAAGAAAACCACTCGGGTTTTTAATCCTCCCATTACATAAACTAGGAATAGATGCCAATTCCTTTTTAAAAATATGGGCCACTTAGCATATGATAAACCAGGCACTTTTATATCCTACTGGGAAGACTCTAAATTGGTTTAAGTTTTTCAGAAGAGCATTTTGGCAGAATGAGCCTTAAAAAAACTCCTGTTCCAGGAAGCGATCCTAAGGAAATTACTCTTGGTACCAAATAAAAGCATCACGTACAACTCACGAGAGTGAAAATCTTACCAAAAAGGAAGGAAGGGCTGAGAAAACAATGGTAAGCATATTAGATGGACTATTACATGGCAGCTAGAGCTGACGTTCCCAAGAGCATTAAGACACCAGGGAAATGAGGTTAGTGCGCTGCTGCTGCTGTTGTTCGGTCACCAAGTTGTGTCTGACTTTTTGTGACCCCACTGTCCACAGCACGCCGGGCCTCCCTGTCCCTCACCTGTCCCGTCCCACCCAGAGTTCGCCNAGTCCTGTGGCCACTGCTGAGTTTTCCAAATTTGCTGGCATATTGAGATTGAGTGCAGCACTTTCATAGCATCATCTTTCAGGATTTGAAACAGCTCAACTGGAATTCCATCACCTCCACTAGCTTTGTTCGTAGTGATGCTTTCTAAGGCCCACTTGACTTCACATTCCAGGATGTCTGGCTCTAGGTGAGTGATCACACCATCGTGATTATCTGGATCGTGAAGATCTTTTTTGTACAGTTCTTCTATGTATTCTTGTCACCTCTTCTAAATATCTTCTTCTTCTGTTAGGTCCATACCATTTCTGTCCTTTATCAAGCCCATCATTTATTTCAGCTGCACTAAGTGCACCGGTTGCAGCTGCCCACGCTAAATGCCCACTTAACGTGGGCGAGAGGAGCTATCCCAAGTCCGAGGTCAAGGGCAGAAGTAGGGAGGACCCCATTCCCAAGAGTGGTGGCCAAGAGGAGTTACCCCAAGTACAAGGTCAAGGGCAGCAGCTGAGAGTGCCAGGCTGTGATGACACAGGAATGGCCAAGAGAAGCTACCCCAAGTCTGAGGCCAGGAGTGGTGGCTGGAAGGAGTTGCCCCGGGTCTGAGGACAGGGGTGGCGGCCAAGAGGACCTATGCTACATCCAAGGAGCCAAGGCTATACAGGCACAGGAGGAGGACCTAGAGGAGCTATTCCACATTCAAGGTCAGCAGGGGCAGCTATGAGGAGATACCCCTTGACCAAGGTAAGGAGCAGTGGCTTCACTTTGCTGGGACACTAGTGAAGAGATATCCGAATTCCAAGGTAAGAGAAACCCAAGTAAGATGGTAGGTGCTGCGAGAGGGCATCAGAGGGCAGACACACTGAAACTATACTCACAGAAAACTAGTCAATCTAATAACACTAAGAGCACAGCCTTGTCTAACTCAATGAAACTAAGCCATGCCCTGGGGCTACCTGAGACGGGCGGGTCATGGTGGAGAGGTTTGACACAATGTGGTCCACTGGAGAAGGAAATGGCAAGCCACTTCAGTATTCTTGCCTTGAGAACCCCATGAACAGTATGAAAAGGCAAAATGATAGGATACAGAAAGAGGAACTCCCCAGGTCAGTAGGTGTCCAATATGCTACTGGAGGTCAGTGAAGAAATAACTCCAGAAAGAATGAAGGGATGAAGCCAAAGCAAAAACAATACCCAGTTGTGCATGTGACTGGTGATAGAAGCAAGGTCCGATGCTGTAAAGAGCAATATTGCATAGGAACCTGGAATGTCAGGTCCATGAATCAAGGCAAATTGGAAGTGGTCAAACAAGAGATGGCAANGAAATAACTCCAGAAAGAATGAAGGGATGGAGCCAAAGCAAAAACAATACCCAGTTGTGGATGTGACTGGTGATAGAAGCAAGGTCCGATGCTGTAAAGAGCAATATTGCATAGGAACCTGGAATGTCAGGTCCATGAATCAAGGCAAATTGGAAGTGGTCAAACAAGAGATGGCAAAAGTGAACATTGACATTCTAGGAATCAGCAAACTAAAATGGACTCGAATGGGTGAATTTAACTCAGATAACCAATATATCTACTACTGTGGGCAGGAATCCCTTAGAAGAAATGGAGTAGCCATCATGGTCAACAAAAGTCTGAAATGCAGTACATGGATGCAATCTCAAAAACAACAGAATGATTTCTGTTCATCTCCAAGGCAAACCATTCAGTATGACAATAATCTAAGTCTATGCCCCAACCAGTAATGCTGAAGAAGCTGAAGCTGAATGGTTTTATGAAGATGTACAAGACCTTTTAGAACTAACACCCAAAAAAGATGTCCTTTTCACTATAGGGGACTGGAATGCAAAAATAGGAAGTCAAGAAACACCTGGAGTAACAGGCAAATTTAGCTTTGGAATACAGAATGAAGCAGGGCAAAGATTAATAGAGTTTTGCCAAGAAAATGCACTGTTCATGGCAAACACCCTCTTCCAACAACACAAGAGAAAACTCAACACATGGACATCACCAGATGGTCAACAGATTGATTATATTCTTTGCAGCCAAAGATGGAGAAGTTCTATACAGTCAACAAAAAACAAGACCAGGAGGTGACTGTGGCTCAGATCATGAACTCCTTATTACCAATTCAGACTTAAAGTGAAGAAAGTAGAGAAAACTGCTAGACCATTCAAGTATGAACTAAATCAAATCCCTTATGATTATACAGTGGAAGTGAGAAATAGATTTAAGAGCCCAGATCTGATAGACAGAGTGCCTGATTAACTATGGACTGAGGTTTGTAACATTGTACAGGAGACAGGGATCAAGATCATCCCAATGGAAATTCAGTCATTCAGTGGTATTCAACTCTTTGCAACCTCATGGCTTCCCTGTCCATCACCAACTCCCAGAGCTTGCTCAAAATCATCTGCATCAAGTTGGTGATATCATCCAAACATTTCATTATTCCCACAACCAGTCCCTCCCATTAGCAGGCTTAAACAAGCTTCAGCCTCCTCCATCAGAGGGCAGACAGAGGAAGCAAGAACAACAGTCTAATAGCAGCTAAAACAAAAAACACATTACATGATGTTAATCACAATAAAAGAGCAGAAAGTTCTGTCCCAGATGAAGGGGCAGTATAAAACCCCAGAAAAACCGCTAAATGAAGTGGAGATAGGCACCCCTCCAGAAAAAGAATTCATAATAATGAGAGTTAAGATAATCTAGCATCTCTGGAAAACAATGGGGAAGATGCAAGAAATGTTTACCAAATACATACAAGAACTAAAGAGCAAACAGAGATGAATAATACCAGAAGGAATCAATAGCAGAATAACTGAGGCAGCAGAGTGAATAAATGACCTGGAGGACTGGATGGTGGAAATAATTGCCACAGAATAGGAAAAAAAAAAAGAAATGAAAGCAACCTAAAAGACATCTAAGACACAATTAAATGTACCAAATTTGCATTTATAGGGGTCACATAAGGAGAAGAGAGAGAGAAAGAACCTCAGAAAAAATTTTAAGAGACAATAGCTGAAAGCTTCCCTAAAATGAGAAAGGAAGTAGTCAACCAACTCTGAGAAGCACAGACTTCCAGGAAGGATAAAGCCAAGAACAACCAAGGCACATAGTAATCAAACTGACAAAAGTTAAAGACAAAGATAAAATATTGAAAGAAACATGGGGAAAATGTCATATAACATATAGGGAACTCCGATCAGGTAATCAGCTGATTTCTCACCAGAAACTCTACAAGCCAGAAGGGAATCAATTCAGTTCAGTTCAGTTCAATTGGTCAGTCATGTCCGACTCTGCAACCTCATGAATCACAGCATGCCAGGTCACCCTGTCCATCACCAACTCCCGGAGTCCAACCAAACCCATGTCCATCAAGTGGTGATGCCATCCAACCATCTCATCNCTGTTGTTCTATGTCCAGTTCTGACTGTTGCTTCCTGACCTGCATATAGGTTTCTCAAGAAGCAGGTCAGGTGGTCTGGTATGCCCACCTCTTTCAGAATTTTCCACAGTTTATTGTGATACACACAGTCAAAGGCTTTGGCATAGTCAATAAAGCAGAAATAGATGCTTTTGTGAAATTCTCTTGCTTTTTCCATGATCCAGCGGATGTTGGCAATGGATCTCTTGTTCATCTGCCTTTTCTAAAACCAGCTTGAACATCTGGAATTTCATGGTTCATGTATTGCTGAAGCCTGGCTTGGAGAATTTTGAGCATTACTTTACTAGTGTGTGAGATGAGTGCGATTGTGGGGTAGTTTGAGCATTCTTTGGCATTGCTTTCCTTTGGGGTTGGAATGAAAACTGACGTTTTCCAGTCCTGTGGCCACTGCTAGGTTTTCCAAATTTTATGGCGTATGGAGTGCAGCACTTTCAAAGCATTGTCTTTTAGGATTTGAAGTAGCTCAACTGGAATTCCATCACCTTCACTAGCTTTTTTCATGTGATGCTTCCTATGGCCCACTTAACTTCACATTCCAGGATGTCTGGCTCTAGGTGAGTGATCACACCTTCATGATTATATGGGTCGTGAAGATCTTTTTTGTATAGTTCTTCTGTGTATTCTTGCCATCTCTTCTAAATAGCTTCTGCTTCTGTTAGGTCCATACCATTTCTGTCCTTTATTGAGCCCATCTTTGCATGAAACTTCACTTTCTATCTCTAATTTCTTGAAGAGATCTCTAGTCTTTCTCAATCTATTGTTTTCTTTCTTTCTTCCTTTCTTTCTTTCTTTCTTTCTTTCTTTCTTTCTTTTTTTTTTTTTGCATTAATCACTGAGGAAAGCTTTCTTAACCCTTCTTGCTATTCTTTGGAACTCTGCATTCAAATGAGTTTATCTTTCCTTTTCTCTTTTGCTTTTCACTGCCCTACTTTTCACAGCTATTTGTAAGGCCTCCTCAAATAACCATTTTACTTTTTTTCATTCCTTTTTCTTGGGGATGGTCTTGATTCCTGTCTCCTGTACAATGTCATGAACCTCCATCCATAGTTCATCAGGCACTCTATCAAATCTAGTCCCTTAAATCTATTTCTCACTTCCACTGTATAATCATAAGGGATTTGATGTAGGTCATACCTGAATGGTTTAGTGGTTTACTCCACTTTCTTTAATTTCAGTCTTAATTTGGCAATAAGGAGTTCATGATCTGAGCCACAGTAAGCTCCCAGTCTTGTTTTTGCTGACTCTGTAGAGCTTCTCCATCTTTGGCTGCAAAGAATATAATCAATCTGATTTTGGTGTTGACCATCAGGTGATGACCATGTGTAGATTATTCTCTTGTGTTGTTGGAAGAAGGTGTTTGCTATGACCAGTGCATTCTCTTGACAGAACTCTATTAACATTTGCCCTGCTTCATTTTGTACTCCAACGCCAAAACTGAAGAACTAACACACGTATGCCTATACATTTTTTCCTCCTTTCCCAGAAATCCAATGAAGAAGCTATTTTTGTTTCCCTAACATAACACATGCTGAAGGACTTATGTTGAAGCTGAAACTCCAATACTTTGACCACCTGATGTGAAGAGTCCACTCATTGGAAAGGAACCTGGTGCTCAGAATGATTGAGGGCAAGTTGAGAAGGGAGCAACAGAGAATGTCTTTCTTCATGTCCACTCCACTCAAGACTTAGAACTGATAATGGCTTAACGAACTTGTATGTTTTACTCATACATTGTTCTCCTCATCTATGTTAATGAAACTATATATTTACTTGGAAACACATTTTTCTTCAAGATTCATGCCAATGAACCTTTTACGGCTCAGGATGACTCAACTGGTGAAAATGTTATCTCAAAATGCGTGTTGTGGGTGAGGGGCCTGGTGCCACTCTGAGCTCTGAGACATCTCCTTTCTCTAATTAACAGTTTGCTGATAGGTATATGACATATTGCTAAAGGCTAGCAGGGGGGCACTCTTTCTGCCCCCTTCTGATGCCTATGTCAGAAGCTTTCTCTATCTGTCTTATACTTTAATAAAACTTTATTAAATAAAAGCTTTGAGTGATCAAGCCTCGTCACTGGCCAAGGATTAAATTCCTCTCCTCCAGAGGCCAAGAATCCCAGTGTCTTTTTTTATTCAGCAATAACTTTTCAGCAGGGAAGCTTGCTGTGCTGCAGTCCATGGAGTCAAAAAGGGTCAGACATGACTGAGTAACTGAACAATGACAACAAAACACAGGAAGTAGAGTCTTAATGAGGTTAAGTAAGTTATACAAGGTCACACAGTTAGGAAGTGCTAGAAGGTGAAATTAATTGTTGAAAATCAGCCTCCAGATTATGTATGACCTCTAACTAATATGCTATACAGTCTCATAAATAAAAAAGTTTCCTTAAGAAAAAGAATTTTTGTCTTCATGATCCTTGAGAAAAGATAATATAAATTGGGCTATTTTGACTTTGATAAGGATACACGCATAAAATCTTAGCTGTGACATATCTTCTGACAGATCCTTGCATCAGTTCTAAAAAATTAAGTGTATCATACTGTGCATCTGAATTAAGGAAAATGTATATCTTATTGACATTTTCAAAGTGGTACTGCTTTAAAAACTCTTTTCCAAATTGTGAAGCCAGAAATCAATGATGTATTAAGATTGTTCATGCAGGCAATGTTACAAGCTCCTAGAAAGGATCAACACTATTGTTAGTAGATAAACTATGCAAGCCTGGTCATGTACATCTGTTGACCTGCCAGATAGCTAATTAAAATGTATTAAAGCCATTTTGCTATTTAAAGGCACATTTTGTGATTTAATAAAGTGTCATTCATTGCTTTTAAATTATACAGTTTTTGATCTTCCACACAAAAATCACTAAAGGACCACATTTTGCATATAAATGCAGCTGTAAAAAATGGAGACGCTTCCTTTTGATCTTAGTTTAAATGCAGTGTAATTTATTTTGACTCCCTCTATAAAAGACCAAAAGTGGTCTACCTAGTACATTAATTTTGACATTTTACTAGGACTTATATTTTTATATTTATGCATGCAACTATGTTTAATTTTGATCTTCCACACAAAAATCACTAAAGGACCACATTTTGCATATAAATGCAGCTGTAAAAAATGGAGACGCTTCCTTTTGATCTTAGTTTAAATGCAGTGTAATTTATTTTGACTCCCTCTATAAAAGACCAAAAGTGGTCTACCTAGTACATTAATTTTGACATTTTACTAGGACTTATATTTTTATATTTATGCATGCAACTATGTTTAAGCTGATAAAAGTTATCATAATAATATTACCTAACATTTAGTATTAATATGTATCGGGCAATTTTAATTTCTTGATATACATATGTAAACTAATTTAACAATCAAAACAAACTTGTAGTTTATATAATATTTTCCTTATTTTTCAGATGAAACAAAACTACTTGTAAGTGCAATATTCAAAATGACTAGCATAGGCATCCTGACTACAGAGCTCTCAGTATTTTCAATAGAAATCTTCTTTATTTTCTCAGGAAATAACAAAATGAAGTAGATTTTGTATCCCCAAAGAAAAATCACTAGTATTATTTTTGTATATATTTGAAAAGACTGCTTATTCTAATCCTATTCCATTAATGATAGTTTTACTAAAGCCAAAAAAATAAAATCTATGCAGTTCACTTCTTATCTGAGGACTAGGTGTGTTGTTAATCAGGACAAGTGTATTTAGTTTGACTCATAGTCATGGTCATACAATGAATCAGGGATGTTTTAACAAAACCATGTTATAGAAGGCAATAAATCACTAGTATTATTTTTGTATATATTTGAAAAGACTGCTTATTCTAATCCTATTCCATTAATGATAGTTTTACTAAAGCCAAAAAAATAAAATCTATGCAGTTCACTTCTTATCTGAGGACTAGGTGTGTTGTTAATCAGGACAAGTGTATTTAGTTTGACTCATAGTCATGGTCATACAATGAATCAGGGATGTTTTAACAAAACCATGTTATAGAAGGCAAAGAGTGTTTCAACTTTAACAATATTGTAGAATATTAAAATCAGAGTCAAATTAATTCAAATTTTGAAATATCCCCCTTTTTCCACTTCACCAAATTTCAGAAAGGGTTTTTTTTTTGTTACTGTTAAAATACAATAATGAATTATTTTGCTCATGAAATAGAATCTATATGCAACAGAGAAAAGCAAACATGACTCTATGTTCCATCTATTTCTTTAGCTCCAACCCTTTTGCTCTGCTCCCTGCACTTAGTCATGATGACTCTGAGCCTTTGTAAAATAAATGTTACCTATAGCATGAAATCGGAGAAAGCAATGGCACCCCACTCCAGTACTCTTGCCTGGAAAATCCCATGGATGGAGGAGCCTAGTGGGCTACAGTCTGTGGCATCATGAAGAGTTGGACACGACTGAGTGACTTCATTTTCACTTTTTACTTCCATGTATTGGAGAAGGAAATGGCAACGCACTCTAGTGTTCTTGTCTTGAGAATCCGAGGGATGGGGGAGCCTGGTGGCCTGCCATCTATAGGGTAACACAGAGTCGGACACGACTGAAGTGACTTAGCAGCAGCACCAGCAGCATAGCCTGAAATATGCACAATAACCTCTTCTCTGGACTCTGAACTTTATACAGTTTTCAATTCATATAGAGATAAAAAGTTGTAGAACAGAAAATAACAATTTGTTTTCTTGGTGGCTCATAAAAATACTGTGATTAGACCTACATGGACAGCTGCAAGAGCAAAATATTCCTACACCAATAAATTTGCAACAACCAACCACTCTCCTTTGCCTCTTAGTATAAAAGAAACCTGAATTCTAATTTGAGTAAGATGGTTCTTTGGGACTCTAGTTCACCATCTTCTGGATCTGTTGGCTTTCTGAATAAAATTACTATTCCTTGCCCCAATGTGATATTTATCAGTTTATTGGCCCATTGTGCTGCAAGCAGTGCAAATTTGGACTTGATAACATGTATACATCCATGATTTCCATATTATTTTTAATAAGAATTTTATGTTACACAATCTACTCTTAAAATATGAAGCAAAATTATAACTACTACTAAATAAGACTTTTTAATTCTGCAGGTTTTATTCTGACAAACATAGAATTATGAATGAAGTAATCAATTTAATTTTTTTAATGAGATAAATGAAGGGAGTAAAGTGTATATGTCCAACCTCAGCCAGATGTTACATTTCCCCATAATCTTCTGGAAAAGGAGTTTGTATCTATTTGTCTGCCACATATTTTTGAGCTGTAGGCTCTGTTTTTGTGTTTTGAAAATGTAGCTAATATGTCTTATCAAACTCTAAGTTGAAAACCTGATAGAAAAAAAATCCATTATTTTGATTTGTAGGCACACGTGCCCCTGACCATGCATGCCTACACACACACACACACACACACACACACACACACACACACAGACATTCACACTCCTTCCTATGGAGAATCGACAAGGCAAGAAGAAAAATGTGGCTTGATTTATAGTTTTTTTTTTTCTTTCCAATATTTGACACCTGTAGAAACTGACTGCAGAAACCTCATGTCCACAGCATTTGTGGTCCTAAAGAACAGTGAGGAAATGAGATACTTTAATAAGCAGATATTTTAGCAGTGAAACTCTCTGTCAAATTTGTCCAAGAAGAGACATAGTTACAAGGATTTATTTAAAAGCAGTTGCTAGTGGCTTGACTTTGTAATGAAGCACTTGGAAGGAACAGATTGAAAGATTATTAATAGGATATGTGTAGAATTATGAGAATACTCACCCAAGTAGCAGAAGAGATTTTCAATAATCAGATGGACAAGAAAACTTGCTATGATGATATCTGTCAGACTCTTTCCCTAGTTACCCCCCAAATTGCTCAAAGATCTCAAGAAAGAAGAAATTTATCTATGAACTTGGATACATGGGCTTCCTTTTTTTAAATTTTTATTTTTACTTTATTTTACTTTACAGTACTGTATTGGTTTTGGCATACATTGACATGAATCCGCCACAGGTGTACATGAACTCCCAAACATGAATCCCCCTCCCACCTACCACCCCACATCATCCCTCTGGATGATGCACCAACCCCAAACATCCTTCATCCTGCATCGAACATAGACTGGCAATTCGTTTCTTACATGATAGTATACCTATTTCAATGCTATTCTCCCAAATCACCCACCCTCTTCCTCTCCCTCTCCCTCAGAGTCCAAAAGTCCACTCTACACATCTGTGTCTCTTATGCTGTCTTGCATAACCATTCTACCTCTTACCATTCTACAAAGATCAAAATGAAAGACTCAATATAAAATCTTTCCCACGGGAATTGGTCCATCATATAGAAGCAGATTTATTGCATTAGAAATACAACCCTATTGAACTTATTTATTAGTTCTAGACACTTTCTTAACTATTATTTGTGAAAATCTATAAATAGTATTGTCATTTATAAATAGAGATAGTTTTACTTATTCATTTCAAATTCATGTATCTTTTATTTCTTTTTCTTCTCTAATAAGTCTGGCTGGAATTTCTGGTACAATGTTGAATAGTAGAAAAGTGAACACCTTTCTCTTCTTCTTTTCTTTACTAGGAACAATTTTAGTTTCCTCTTGAGTATGCTGTTAGCTGTGAATTTTTCATAAATGCTATTTATTATGTCCATGAATTTTCATTATTTTGCTAGTTTCATGAGTAGCATTATCGTAAAAAAGTGTTTGCACCTATTACACACCTCTTTGGCCTTACCAGAGTTTTTTCTCCCTCTCTCTCTCTCTTCTACTAATATTATGGCATTGATTAACATACTTATGTTGAACCACCATTGGATTTCCAGGATAAACCCGATTTGATAATGGTGTATAATCCTTTTAATGTATTGGGTTTAGATTTCCAGTATTTTGAATTTCAGCATCTATATCTTAAGGCATATTGGTTTGCGATTTAATTTTCCTGTGATGCCTTTATGTAACCTTATTTTCAGGGTAGAAAGCTAGACTCAAATAATAAGTTAGGAGACGTTTCCTTTCTATTTTTTTCAAGAGTTTACGAAAATTTTGTGTAAGTTCTTCTTTCAATATGTGTTTAAATATAGGTTTACCAAGAAGGCTATGTCATCATAAACTTGATTGGGATGGCATGTTTTTAATTACCTAATTCCCATACTTACAGTTGAAGCTACTTGGGATGTTTTATTTTATTTGATTTTCTTTTCTTTTTCTGACTGATGCATGAAGCAGAAGCTCCTACTTGTCTGACTATAAGTTGCTGTGTTTTACCTGTAGGAATCATTGAAGTATAGGAAATAATAGTAATTACCATGTTAAAATGAACTCACACTTTTTCTCTAAGAAGCCATTTCACTTTTAATTTTATACAAGTAAAATTATGAATATAATATCAATCATATTAGAAAGATAAGTCAGTTGAATTTTTTCCAGAAAGTTTTAAAAGACTACTTCAATACAATATTGTAAAGTAAATAATAATAATAATAATAAAATAAAATTTAAAAATATAAAAGACTACTTCTATGTATATAGCCCTTCATTTACTCTTTGAGCATAAGAGCAAAATGTTACACTATACTTAGTTGTTTAGTCATGTTTATGTCCTCATCACTTAACATTCTGTTGAAAATAAGTCCCACTAATTATTTTTGAATGAATGACAACACAGCAATTAGCTGTCACATTATTATTTATTAATTAAATTGTAAGGAAATAAATAAATTTAAGTATTATTTATAAATTAAGGGGAATCAATTTCCATTATATTTTTAAATGTCACCCATAGTTATCTTGTGGTGGGGAAAATATCAGTTTTCATTCCACTCTCAAAGAAGGACAATGCCAAAATGTTCAAACTAGCATACAGTTGTGCTAATTTAATATGCTAGCAAGGAAATGCTCAAGATCTCTCAAACTAGGCTTCAACAGAACATAAAATGAGAACTTCCAGATGTATGAGCTTGGATTAGAGAAGGCAGAGGAACCAGAGTTACATTGCCAACATCTACTGGATCCTAGAAAAAGCAAGAGAATTTCAGGAAAATATCTATTTCTGTTTCACTGACTATGCTAAAGCCTTTGACTGTGTGGATCACAACAAACCATGGAAAATTCTTCAAGAGATGAGAGTACCAAGCTAACTTACCTGCCTCCTGAGAAACCTGAATGCAGATTAAGAAGCAACAGTTAGAATAATGGACCGGTTCAAAATTTGTAAAGGAGTACATCAAAGTTGTATATTTTCATCCTGCTCATTTATCTTCTATGAAGAGCATATCATGTGAGATGTCAGGCTGGATGAATCACAAGCTGAAATCAAGACTATCAGGAGAAATATCAACAACCTCAGATATGCACGTGATACCACGCTAATGGAAGAAAATGAAGAGGAACTAAAGAATTTCCTGGTGAAAGTGAAAGAGGAGAATGAAAAAGCTGGTTTAAAACTCAATGCATAAAAAAACTAAGATCATGGCATCCAGTCCCATCACTTCATGGAAAATAGTTGGGGGAACAAATGGAAACAGTGACAGACTTTATTTTCCTGGGCTTCAAAATCACTGCAGATGGTGACTGCAGCCATGAAATTAAAACACATGCTCTTTGGAAAAAAAGGTATGACAAACCTAGATAGTATATTAAAAAGCAGAGATATCACTTTACTGACAAAAGTTCATCTACTCAAAACTTTGTTTTTTCCAGAAGTCATGTGTGGATGTGAGAGTTGGACCATAAAGAAGGCTTAGCAGTGAAGAATTGGTGCTTCGAAACTGTGGTGCTGGGGACAATTCTTTGAGAGTCCTTTGGATAGGAAGGAGATAAAACCAGTCAATCCTAAAAGAAATCAACCCCAGATATTTACTGGACTGACTGATGTTGAAGCTGAAGCTCCAATACTTTGACCACCTGATGTGAAAAGCCAACTAATTGGAAAAGGCCCTGATGATGGGAAAGACTGAAGGCAGGAGGAGAAAGGGATGACAGTAGATGAGATAGTTGGATGACATCACTGACTAATTGGACATGAGTTTAAGAAAACTCTGGAAGATGGTGAAGGAAAGGAAGCCTAGCATGCTGCAGTCCACGGGGTCCCAAAGAATAGGATATAATTTAGCAAATAAACAACAACAGCAACAAATAATTATTTTTAAGTATCAAAATACAACTGATTAATTTAACACATATTCTTTAAAGATGTACTACTGATTTATATTTCAGTTCAATTCAGTTCAGTCACTCAGTCATGTCTGACTCTTCGCAACCCCATGAATCGCAGCACGCCAGGCCTCCCTGTCCATCACCAACTCCCGGAGTTCTCTCAAATTCATGTCCATCAAGTTGGTGATGCCATCCAGCCATCTCATCTTCTGTCGTCCCCTTCTCCTCCTGCCCCCAACCCCTCCCAGAATCAGGGTCTTTTCCAATGAGTCAACTCTTTGCATGAGGTGGCCAAAGTACTGGAGTTTCAGCTTTAGTATTAGTCCTTCCAATGAACACTCAGGGCTGATCTCCTTCAGAATGGACTGGTTGTATCTCCTTGCAATCCAAGGGACTCTCAAGAGTCTTCTCCAGCACTACAGTTCAAAAACATCAATTCTTTGGCTCTCAGCTTTCATCACAGTCCAACTCTCACATCCATACATGACCACTGGAAAAACCATAGTCTTGACTAGACGGACCTTTGTTGGCAAAGTAATATTTCTGCTTTTGAATATGCTAACTAGGTTGGTCATAACTTTCCTTCCAAAGAATAAACGTCTTTTAATTTCATGACTGCAATCACCATCTACAGTGATTTTGGAGCCCCAAAAAATAAAGTGTGACACTGTTTTCCCATCTATTTCCCATGAAGTGTGGGACCAGATACCATAATCTTAGCTTTCTGAATGTTGAGATTTAAGCCAACTTTTTCACTTTCCTCTTTCACTTTCATCAAGAGGCTTTTAAGTTCCTCTTCACTTTCTGCCATAAGGGTGGTGTCATCTGTATATCTGAGGCTACTGATATTTCTCCCGTCAAACTTGATTCCAGCTTGTGTTTCTTCCAGCCCAGCATTTCTTATGATGTACTTTGCATATAAGTTAAATAAGCAGAGTGACAATAGACAGCCTTGACGTACTGCTTTTCCTATACCTGGAGTAACAAGAAAATTTGGCCTTGGAATACGGAATAAAACAGGGCAAAGGCTAATAGAGTTTTGCCAAGAGAAGGCACTGGTCATAGCAAACACTCTTTCAACAACACAAGAGAAGACTACACATGGACATCACCAGATGGTCAATGCTGAAATCAGATTGATTTATATTGATTTATATAATATATTTATATTTATTTTATACTATATATTTATATTTATTTATGGGTTTGGGTAGACTCTGGGAGTTGGGGATGGATAAGAAGGCCTGGAGTGCTGTGGTTCATGGGGTCACAAAGAGAATGACATGACTGAGTGACTGAACTGCACTGAACTGATTTATGTTTAAATTTTTATTTCTGCTATGTACGAAAGACTTTGACATTTTTTAAAAAGCACATTTAATATATTAATTTCATTGAGAAAATATTTAATCACAAGCTGAAGCAACTTTTCAACATTTCTCATTTATATATTATCTAGTGGTAGATAGGATTGAGAATGGGTGAATTCAGTTCAGCTCAGTTCAGTCGCTCAGTTGTGTCTGACTCTTTTGTGACCTCATAGACTGCAGCACACTAGGCCTCTCTGTCCATCACCAACTGCCGGAGTCCACCCAAACCCATGTCCATTGTGTTGGTGATGCCATCCAACCATCTCATACTCTGTTGTCCCCTTCTCCTCCTGCCATCAATCTTTCCCAGCACCAAATGCAGTTTCAAATAACTTTTTTTTTTCCTCTTTCAATGTTTGATTCTATATTCATCTGTGTATATTTCTTCATTAGTTAGTGATTTCCATATGGTAGACCTGGGTAACTCATATGAGCATTCTTTTTATGTCTCCATGTCTGGCACTTTTATGAGATGGAAAAAGTAAAGGTGATGGGTCATCATGGTCACATGAAAAAGAAGGCTCCAAAAATAAAAGATTCACCTGTGGACTAGGACAGATGCTTTGGAAAGAAGGGCTGAAGTGAATAGCAAATCCTGTAAATGCTTCGTCCCTGTGATATAGTGTGAGATATGAAGAAGGCTTTGATTCTGATCCTGGAGCTAGTGTCAGGGAATCCTAAACTCACAATAATTATTCCCGTGGGCCCCTGTGAATACAGAATGTTTTTGTGTTTGTTCCAAAGGCATCCCTCAGACCAACGTTCTCTAATTGCAAACTGGGGTAAGGGGAGTGCCATGGTGAGTATGTGTAGTGCTCAGTCATGTCCAACTCTTTGTGACCTCATGGACCTTCTGCTCAGGCTCCATTGGTCAGTGTAGGCTCCTTATTCCCAGTGTTATTGGATTTGGAGAAGGTAGATGAGGACCTTCCTTTGTGGGCATTAGTTCCTGGTCAGGACACAAGGAAGAATGTGAGGTCTTTTATGTGGCAAAAACAAGTTTATTAAAGAAAGAACAGAAAGAATCCTTCAAGGGAAAGGTGGGCCAAGCCAAGAGAGGCACTGGCAACAGAAAGATGAGGCATGATACTTTTCAAGAAAAAGATTTTACATATTCATTTAGGTGGGCATGGGCTGAAATTTTGATTGACAGTTGCAAGTAACACAAAAACAGGCTCTATTGTGCATGTCTTTCCCATAATTCAGTCTGTTATAATCAGATGTATACATGTATAGAATATTTATGAACCGTTAATAAGCTCCTGACTGTCTATTGTCACTAGAGGACACAGCTGTGCATCAAGGGCCCATGCGCCATAGTTGGAGAAGCTCCTGTGGTTAGTTTGTATTCACTGTGTGCCTAGGACACATGCACCAGAGTTGGAAAAGTTTCTGTGGTTATTTATAGCATATCTGTGAGCTCTCCTGGGCCACACTGGAGTGTGTCTTGGGTGGGGTTTAGAGATTAATTTTAATCTTTTTCAGTTTGGCGACTCCTTATTCAGTTCAGTTCAGTTCATTTCAGTCACTCAGTTGTGTCCAACTCTCCTTATTGCTCATTTTAAATTCCTGACTAACACCAGGACAGAAAAATCCAGGTTGAACAACTAAGATATTGTATATATATATATATATATATATATACCAGAAGAGAGTCCAGAGTAGAAAATAGCAACCCAATCCAGTATTCTTGCCTGAGAAATCCCATGGACAGAGGAGTCTGGTGGACTACATTCCATGGGGTCACAAAGAGTGGGAAATCACAGAGCAACTGAGCCCAATACACAGAACACAGAAGAGAATCACATGTACCAAGTAAAGTTTGTGGGAAACTTTACTGATGACTACTTCAAGGGAAGAAAGAAAAAAAAAAAAAAACTTGAAAGTGTAGTTGTATATGAGTATATCAGAAATATAATAATAATATAAAAATATTATTATATATACACAGTCCTATTATGGAGAGATCTACATTTCATGTCTAGCTCCATTTTAGTTAGTCTATGCTTGGTTTGTTTTTTGTATATATATGGGCATTCTTTTGCTCTAAGGCTGATTAGAAATGAAGATCTAGAGGGATGCAATCTGGTTAAAAGGGAAAGTGAATACATTTTGAGTTCAGAAAAAAATAATCTGTGAAATTATGCATTTCACAACCTGTCATTATATATATGTGTGTATATATAAATAAATGATAAGTATTTAATTAATGAATTATGATAGGTAATTAATTTTATGTATCAATAGTACATATGAGAATACTTTTATTCCACAGAATATCTAGAAAAAAATAGTATGGTTTTCTAAACTCTGTCAGTTCAGTTCAGTTCAGTTCAGTCGCTCAGTTGTGTCCGACTCTTTGCGACCCCAGAATCACAGCACGCCAGGCCTCCCTGTCCCTCACCAACTCGCGGAGTTCACTCAGACTCACATCCATCGAGTCAGTGATGCCATCCAGCCATCTCATCCTCTGTCGTCCCCTTCTCCTCCCCAACTCGA
>SJYX01006487.1:73972-121572 GCA_006410675.1 Oreotragus oreotragus
CATTTTCTGCCAACTTTTTCACTCTCCTCTTTCACTTTCATCAAGAGGCGTTTTAGTTCCTCTTCACTTTCTGCCATAAGGGTGGTGTCATCTGCATATCTGAGGTTATTGATATTTCTCCTGGCAATCTTAATTCCAGCTTGTGTTTCTCCCAGTCCAGCGTTTCTCATGATGTACTCTGCATATAAGTTAAATGAGCAGGGTGACAGTATACAGCTTTCATGTACTCCTTTTCCTATTTGGAACCAGTCTGTTTTTCCATGTCCAGTTCTGTTACTGTCTGACCTGCATACAGAGTTCTCAAGAGGCAGGTCAGGTGGTCTGGTATTCCCATATCTTTCAGAATTTTCCACAGTTTATTGTGATCCACACAGTCAAAGGCTTTGGCATAGTCAATAAAGCAGAAATAGATGTTTTTTGGGGGAACTCTCTTGCTTTTTCCATGATCCAGAGATGCTGACACTTTGACCTCTGGTTCCTCTCCCTTTTCTAAAACCAGTTTGAACATCAGAGTGAACTTAATTTTGAGGAGATTTCTGTAAATTTATTTTTTATTTTCTAACCTATTTATGAGACATCAAGAGGTTACTCATAAGAATACCATTGCATTTGCATTTATTTTAGCTATTCCAAAGAAAGAAGATGGACTCCAGATCTAATTTATATTCACTTTGGATGTTAAGACTTGTTCTCTCCCTCTCTCTCTCTCTCTCACGCACACACATACAGGTACACCAAGACTGTAAGAAAAGATTTCTTACTTAGATATGAGATTTCCTGGGAGATCAAGTCATATCCTCCAGGCTGGCCTGAAAATAATCTGAGAAACAGCAATAAGTGACCACAGCTTTGAGGTTGTTATGGAGATTGTGTAGTGGGACTGGAGTTAGGGTTTCCAAGAAAAGGAAGGCCTTGTATGGTTTGCATCTCCTGAAGACCACAAAAGAGGAAATTACAGGTCTTTTTAATCATCAGCTTGAGTTTGGGTAAGGAAGGTATAGAGAAAGAGATGAGGCTTAAAAGATGTATGTAGTAACATAAAGAAATGGAGTTATACTCTTTTAGTACACTGTTATTAAACACACATAAAATACTAATGACTAATAAATGAATTATTGTTTTACATAAGCAAAACATTAAATTTATGAAGAAATGATATGAATATGTCTATAATAAAATTTGAAAAAAATTTGAAATTTTTTCTATGAAACACAAATAAACTCAAGAAAAGAAACTGTATATAATTAACAATAGCTAAAATGGGAAAAAAAGAAAAATATTAATCTAGTCCAAATAACACTATAACATTAGGTTAAAAGAATATTCTGGGAGTTTTCTACTAGATCTCCAAAAAAGAGATCATTGTTATGCTATTAACTTTTTCCATATTATGCATTAAAAAGTTCCCAATTTTTTGGGGGGAAATACATTTCAAGTAAATGAAATAGCTGACATCAAATTGGAATGAATTTGATAAAATAATTATAATTAAATAATTGAGGATATTTCAATTTCTTGAAGAAGAAAGGAATATGTTGTAAAGTACTTTTATGAATTTTCTCTTTAAATTCTCACATCAGTATGAGAAAATTCTATTGCTCCCTTTTCACAGATATATTATTCTGTATTACTTAGTTGGTAAAGGAAAAAGCCAAGATAAGAACATATTTCTGTATGACCCCCAAAATTGCACTGTGTATCATCTGTTATTGAATGAAAACAAGGTCTTAAATAATTTTATAATACACATTGGTTTATGAAAGATTTTTATAAAAGTATGTATTTATATGTTTATATAAACACATTTATGTTTAGAAGTTAATGCAGATACAGAATTAAAGTATGAATACTATATACTGAAATATTAACTGTTTTGGTGGATGTTGCAATTATTTAAGTTATTTAACTTTGATTTATTTATAATTTTATAATAAATTTTAATATTTTAACTACAAATTTCAGTTGTGCTACAGATTTTTACTTCTGTATAAATAGTGATCACCTCTAAAAATCAATAGCATGCAATTTTCCCCCAAATTTGAAAAGTAAGAAATACATTTTATTTTAATTTCCTTTCTTGATTACTATAGATATTAGATTCCTTAAAGTGTTCATTTGTTGTTTGTATTTCCTTGAAATATCTGTTTGTTATTTATATTTAGAGACATTTTTGCTTTTCTTATCAAATTGTATATTATTTTTATGTATAAGCAACAAGCATGTTTTAATATATTCTCATAATTATTTATTTATTTTATTTTTCAAATTGAAGAATAGTTGATTTACAATATTGAACTAATTTCTACTGTACAACTAAGTGACTCAGTTATACAAATATATACAGTCTGTTTTATATTATTTTCCATTATGGTTTATCCAAGGAGATTATACTTAGTTCACTTTGCTACATAGTAAGAGCTTCTGCTATTTATTATAAATGTAATACTTTACATCTACAAAACCAAAACTCCCAGTCCATCCCTCCGTCTCCCCCCGTCTCTCTTGGCAACCATAATTCTGTTCTCCGTGTCTGTGAGCCTATTACTATTTTGTAGTTAGAATCATTTGTGCCATATTTTAGATTCCACATAAAAATGATATATGGTATTTGTCTTTCTGATTTGCTTCATAAGGTATGATAATCTTTAGTTGCCTTCATGTTGCTACAAATAGCATTCCTTTGTTCTTTTTATGGCTGAATACTATTTCATCATCTATATGTACCACAATTTATTTATCCAATCATTCATCAATGGACATTTAGCTTATTTTCACGTCTTTGCTCTTTTCAATAGTACTGCTATGAACACTGGAGTGCATGTATGTTTTTGAATTATAGTGTTGTCCAGGTATATGGCCAGGAGTGAAATTGCTGTATCATAGAACAACACTATTTTTAGATTTTTGAGGAAATTCCATAATGTTTCCTATAGTAATTATACCAATTTTCTTTCTCATCAGCAGTATAGGAGGGTTGCCTCTTCGCCACACCTTCTCTAGAATTTCTTATTTGCTAACATTTTAATGATGGCTATTCTGACTAGTGTGAGGTGATACCTCATCATAGTTTTGAGGTGCATTTTCTGTAATCAGTGATTTAAAACTACATATTTATTTTATCTCATTTGAATTTACTAATATTTGTAATGAGTACAAAGATTAAAGTTTTGTAACACAACAAACTTAATTCAAAATCAAAAGTTAGCATGAAATAAAAGATACATGGCACTTGTTCAGTCTCAAAGTTGTGTCTGATTTTTTGCAACCACATGGACTGCAGCAAGCCAAACTCCTCTGTCCTCCACTATCTCCCTGAGTTTGCTCAAATTCATGTCCATTGAGTTTGTGATTCTATCTAACCATCCTCTTTTCTACCACTCCCTTCTCCCTTTGCCTTCAATCTTTCCTAGTGTCAGGGTCTTTTCCAGTGAGTCTGCTTTTAACATGAGGTAGCAAAAATATTGGAGTTTCAACTTCAGAATCCTTTCTTTCAATGTATATTCAGGGTTGATTCACTTTAGAATTGATTGATTTGAACTCTTTTCCATCCAAGAGACTCTTAAAAGTCTTCTCCAGCACCACAATTTATAAACATCTTCTTCATCACTCAGTCTTCCTTATGGTCCAACTCCCCTTCATGGATTGCAGCCTTGTCTTGGGGAAGGGGCTTACATAACTAAATGAAGCTATGAGCCATGCTCTGCAGGGTGACCTAAAACAGATGAATCACAATGAAGAGCTTTGACAAAAGATGGTGAACTGGAGGAGGAAATGGAAAATCACTCCAGTATTCTTGCTGTGAGAACCTCATGAGCAGTATAAAAAGCAAAAGCATAGCAATTGAGAAATTATTAAACTGGATTTTGTTGAATTATTAAAAAATGAATACATAAAATATGAAATCTAGCTGAAATACATTCATAATTTTCTAAACCATATCATCATGTGTAGTTTTATATTTAACATGTTTGTCATTTTCAATAACAGAAACATCCTAAAAGGTATAAAGGTGTTACATTGTATGAAGAATAATAAAACTGAAAGTAACTACTTTTAACTTCTGAACATCTCATTAAATTACGTATAGGATTTTTTTTTAATCCAATGATCTGCGTGTACTGTACCTGTTGAACAACTAAAGTACCAGTTACTTATAGACATTTTACTACAAAAAATCTCCTTTTACTGACAAAAAAGCACATTTCATATTATTTTTAATTCATCCTAACATTTTCTTTATCTGTTAAGGCTTTGACTTAATAAACTTAATTAACAATCTTCATCTTGAAGACTTCAGCAGGTTTTGTATAATAAAAATGATAGAATATATTTGATGTATTATTCATACACTTATTCCAATTAAAATTCCCTTATTGCTTTTAAAGAAAGTGCTTTTTATCCCTTCAATACCTTCTAGTAGGCCTGTATACCTGTGATATGCAGGCACAGGTTTTAATGAGTTATCACAATTTGGAAGGACAATACATGTAAAATTTTAGTTTAATCATGTATGTCATAAGCTTCAGAAATGTCAGTACAAAATAACAGTATCAAATTGGTTTAGCCTTCTCCTGAAATTTAGATGCCAGTATAACTTAAATTTTGTGATATTTGGCAAAGTTAATCCATGAATATTAATGACAGAGGACATAAATAAATGCTTCAAATTTGTCAAATATTTTAGGAAAAATGGTATAGAATAAAATCTGAAATGCTTATTATAATTGAACTCTTTAAAATGTAAGTCTCTATCCTATCTATATTTATTTCTCAGAAATGTAAAATTTATATCCTGCATTTATTCTTAGGTAAAAAAAAGGAAATAATTGAATAGATAAATTTCTTTTTCAATATCATAATTTATAAGTAAAATAAATGCTAACTTTTTAAAGATTAAGTAAGCTCTGAGCAGATAATAAGACCAACATCTATGGTATTGCATTTTTCTAATGTATCATTTTAAATAAGTGGTAATTTTTTTTTCAAGTGGGGTATTTTATTTACTCTTATACTCAGTTCTAGAGATGAACTGAGAGTCATGCATACAGTAGGAAATGCAGGTTGAAATCAAGAAGCTATTCAAATTTATTAAATAAGAGAGCAGTAAAATTTCTCACTGAATATTGAAATGTTAAGGAATGATGTCTCTGAGAAGTTTGAAGTTTATTTTGAATCTGGTATCAAATTCATTATTTTTTTGAGATACAGGCCTTTTTAATTGTTTTTCTATTTAATCTAGTACATGATATATTGTTTATTTCAGTGAAATATTAGGCCAATAAGTATGTGTAACTGTGTTTTATCAATTCTTCTTTCTTGGTTCACTAATTATCTCCATATGTGGGCCAGTTTTGGTGCATTTTCTAAGTATAAAAAGATTTGAATTTTTTTTGAAAGATTCATCTTTCTAAGTAACTATATATACCATAAATTTCCCCACATAATAGGTTTAAGATCTTTCAGTGCTTTCATCTGTTAGTCTTCCTACCGTTGAAGCAGTAGTGAATTTCCTGTAAATCCAGTTCCTCAAAGCTTCAACAACATAAAAGGGGACTTACCTCTGAAAAAGATTATAATGATCTGGATAGCTGTGATGGTTTGATCACTCACCCAGAGCCAGATATCTTGGAGTGTGAAGTTAAATAGGCCTTTGGAAACATTAGGAAGAACAAAACTAGTGGAGGTGATGGAATTCCAGCTGAGCTATCTGACATCCTGAAAGATGATGCTGTTTAAGTGCTGCACTCAGTAAGCCAACACATTTGGAAAACTCAGCAGTGACCACAAGACTGGAAAATGTCAGTTTTCATTCCAATCCAAAGAAGGGCAATGCCAAACAATGTTCAAACTACCACACAATTGCACTCATTTGAGATGCTAGCAAAGTAATGCTCAAAATCCTCCAAGCTAGGCCTCAACAGTATGTGAACTGAGAACTTTCAGATGTTCAAGCTGGATTTAGAAAGGCAGAGGAATCAGAGATCAAATTGTCAACATTCACTGGATCATAGAAAAAGCAAAAGAATTCCAGAAAAACATACTGCTGCTTTGCTGCTTCATTGACTTCACTAAAGCTTTTGATTGTATGGATCACAACAAACTATGAAAAATTCTTCAAGAGATGGGAATATCAGACTACCTGCCCTC
Organism: Oreotragus oreotragus; assembly: GCA_006410675.1. Taxonomy (NCBI): domain Eukaryota; kingdom Metazoa; phylum Chordata; class Mammalia; order Artiodactyla; family Bovidae; genus Oreotragus; species Oreotragus oreotragus. Next base: position 80,120 of record SJYX01006487.1, read on the forward strand.
TAAAAAACTTGTATGCAGGTCAAAAAGGAACAGTTAGAAGTGGACATGGAAAAACAGACTGGTTCCAAACTGGGAAAGGAGTACACCAGCGCTATATATTGTCACCATGCTTATTTGACTTTTATGAAGACTACATCATGAGAAATGACTGGCTGCATGAAACACAAGTTGAAATCAGGATTGCTGGGAAAAATATCAGTAACCACAGACATGCAGATGACAGCACTTTTGTGGAAGAAATTGAAGAGGAACTAAAGAGCCTCTTGTTGAAGGTAAAAGGGGAGAGTGAAAAAACTGGCTTCAAACTCAGCATTCAAAAGCTAAGATCATGGCATCGAGTCCCATCAGTTCAAGGCAAACAGTTGAACAAACAATGGAAACAGTGGCAGACTTTATTTTCTTTGGCGTCAATATTCACTGAAGAAATTGACTGCAGCCATGAAATTAAAAGATGCTTGCTCCTTGGAACAAAAGATATGACAAATCTAGACAATGTATTAAAAAGTAGAGTCATCATTTAACTGACAAAGGCCCTTATAGTCAAAGCTATGATTTTTCCAGTAATCATATATGGATGTGAGAGTTGGACCATAAAGAAGGCTGAGTGTCAAAGAATTGATGCCTTCAAGCTGTGACAATGTATAAGGCTTTTAAGAGTCTCTGGGACTGCAAGGAGATCCAATTAGTCAATCCTAAAGGAAATTAGTCCTGGATACTCATTACGAGGACTGATGCTGAAGCTGAATGTCCAATACTTTGCCCATCTGAATCGAAAGGCTGATTCATTTGAAAAGAACATGATGCTGGGAAAGACTGAAGTTGGGAGGAGAAGGGGACAACAGAGGATGAGATGGTTGGATGGCATCATTGACTCAATGGACACGAGTTTGAATAAGCTCCGGAAGTTAGTGATGGACAGGGAAGCCTGGTGTGTTTCAGTCCATGAGGTTGCAAAGAGTGGGGCATGACTGAGAGACTCATCTGAACTGAATGTGTATTCATGGGAAACTCCCCAGACTAATCACATCAGTAGCACTCTCTTATGTACAAAAGTTAAGAAAAAAATTACAGGAGATCACTTAAATCACTATATTCATTTGTTTTAATGTTTTTCAATTGATTATTTGACAGCAATTTTTGCCATCTATCTGTGTTTTATATTTTGAAACTTCCTTATCATGACAGTTGCCACTCTTAATGTGAAACAAAGGTTTTTTCTTGGTTACATTCCATAAAAAATGCACTAGTCCCATCCAGGTTGCCTCATAACAATGAGAATAGTTTCATGTACTATGTTGTAGGTCCTTGTGCAAAGATTTGGACTTGACTAGGCACAAACACACACACATTATAATACTATATATGTATATACTTATACATATATATACAACTTTGTATTTTACTTGGTTTATTTGTTCATAATTTAGTTTATTTTCTAATTCATGTCAAATTCTTGCAAACCCATGGACAGTGGCCTGCCAGGGTCATATGTCCATGGGGTTTTTCAGGCAAGAATACTGCAGTGTATTACCATTTCTTTCTTCTGGCAATCCTCCCAACCCAGGGATTGAACCCACAGCCAGGTCTGGCATTGCAGGCAGATTTTTTTATGGCTAAGCCACCAGGGAAGTCATTGGTTTATTTACAATATAAAATTTTTGTTCTGGGATTTACTGTGTTATATCCAGTAAGGTATAACTTTAATTTTTTCTCCAAATAATTAGCAATATCTGCACCATTTATCATAGCATCTATCATGCTGGTGTTGACTTTTAAGTGACATCTGTATTATATACTGAATGTACGTTTATGCTTAACTCTGTTTCTAGGCCTCTTATTTGGTTCCATTTATCTTTGCCTTTTCAGGTGATAGTACTACTCTGTTTCAGTAGCTATGGCCTAGAAGTAATATGTCATTGGTCTTATTTTTTATAAATTCATTATACTTTCATATTTTGAAGCATACATAAGTTTACTAATTTATTAATATTTTATTAATAGCTTCTTTATTTTTCTGTATTTTGTATCTCTGTCTACTTACCTGTCTATGTAAATGCCCAGGAGTAACCAGATACCAGCACTTGAATTTGTTTACTATGAAGGCTTAGTAAAAAGGATCAATAAATAAAATAAAGTTCAAAGGTTAAATAGAAGATATTTATGAACACCTCAAGATGTGAATATGTACAGTTGTGAGCATATTTCCTGGCTTATTAGGATTTTTACTGACTATAAAAATCAAGCCCTCAAGCCATCAAGTTCCCCTGGTAGCTCAGATGGTAAAGAATCTGTCTGCAATGTAGAGATCCAGAGTCAGATCCTTGGAAGTTCCCCTGTAGAAAGGAATGTCAACTCACTTCAGTATTCTTGCCTGGGAAATCCCATGGATAGAGGAGCCTGGTGGGCTGCTGTCCATAGGGTCACAAAGAGTGGGATGTGACTGAGTGACTAACACTTTCACTTTCACGCTTCAGAGGTATAAAATACGCCATGATTTTTGATGCTATCATATTATTTTGTAATATCTTTTCATACACTGTAATTTGAAAGTATGAGCGTATACACACACATATTGGAAATCCCATGGATAGAGGAGCCTGGTGGGCTGCTGTCCATAGGGTCACAAAGAGTGGGATGTGACTGAGTGACTAACACTTTCACTTTCACGCTTCAGAGGTATAAAATATGCCATGATTTTTGATGCTATCATATTATTTTGTAATATCTTTTCATACACTGTAATTTGAAAGTATGAGCGTATACACACACATATGCAGAAAGTGAGAGAAACACAACACAACATCAGGCTCTCCATTTTTGCCTGATGTTGACCTCTTTTATAATGTATGAGATTATAATATTTTATTAGAAGTTAGGACCTCCTAACAAAGGTCATTAAATTCTTCAAAAGAATTGCCATAATAAATTGGTATACTAAATTCTGAAATTTTTAGATGTATACTTATTTACAAAGATAAATAAAATTTTATTTTGCTCTTCTCTAAAATTTTATTAAATTTAGTACCATCAATGGCAATAAAATTGACATAGTTTCTAATATTTAAATCTTTTGAATTAAATAATAAATACACACACACACACACACAAAATGTCTATCTTTTCAAAGAGTTAACTTTGGGTTTTGTTAATTTTCTCTACATTTTTTCCATTCCATACTATTTCATTTATCTCTGCTCTAATCTTATTTTCTTCCTTCTTTTTGCTTTGGTTTACTCTTTTTAGGGTGGAAGGTTAGGTTATTGATTTAAGATTTTTTTCTAATGTAGGTATTTAACGCTATAAACTTCCTCTAAGCACTACTTCACTACATCTCATAAGTTTTAGTATTTTCATTTTCATTCATCTCAAAACATTTTCTAGTTCATCTCGTGGTACCTCCTTTTACCGACTGGTGATTTAGGAGTGAGTTTTTTAATCTATGAATCTCCTACATATCCTTCTGTTAGTGATGATTAATTTCTACATTCCCCAGACTCTACCAGAGCCTTTCAAAGTGCCCTGTGGATATCTCATTCTCAAACTTTTCCTTTTATATGTTGGTTGACTTCTTGTTTGTCTCAACTGCCAACACCGTCTCAGACAGCTGCCATATTAAACAACTGCCACTAATTGTTTCAAGCAGTCAGTGGGGTTTCCAGGGTCTACCACACAGGGCAACCAATGACATGTCAGGAGATGGACTTTTGGTGAGCTCCAAACACAATCTGTCCCCTCCAAGGGGTGCTAGGCTTCTGCCTTTCACGGCTACTTAAAATTTGAAGGTGCTGGTCTTCAGTACTGCAGAGGTGAATGGGGGAATGGGACTAGGGCAAGCTGAAGTGCCACGAAGCTCACTGTTCTCTCTGAGCTTCAGCTGTTTTCTTGAATAAATGTTTCTCAGATTGTTGCAAGCCTTTGGTTAATTTCCACAGTTCTGAAAAGGTTCATTTTCATAATTTTTTTGGCCAGTGTTCTCACTGCTTTTATGGGGGAACAGTTTTTTGGAAGTCCTTACTCAGCCATTCTGAAAGCAGCTATTCCTGCTAAAATATTGCCTCTCGCTAATTTTGATGCATGGCACCTCTCCCTGTCAATAGCCCAGAACTGCTGTTGGCTGCTAGCTCTCAGCCCTATCAATAGTGGTTGGCCTTGTGGAGTTGGGGGAAGGGGCCTGGGGAAGATGATGGCCCGTGGCTGTGTGTCTAGAGGTTGTAGGTCCTTCTGGCTGTCTTCCCGCTGGTGGATGATGGTCATGCTGGGAGCCCGTGAGAGTGTAGCTGGGCCGTCATGCTGCCAGTTTGGTGGCTGTGTGAGGGTCTGTCTGTAAGGTACCCTTTTCTGACTCCTTTAATGAAATCAAAGGAACATATCCCTAGGAGGTCCATCTTTTGCGCTCCAGGTGCACGTTGTCCTTTGGGAGAAGGATGTCTCAAAACTTAGCCCACAACATGCAAAACAAAGGCAGCTGCTAGATTTGGTGTTTGTTTGTTTGTTTTAATGACAATGAGGGAAACCCATCACCAACCTGGGAGTGAGGGACCATCATTTCATTAAGGAAGCCAGTAGATTTCCATCTTATTCAGAATGGGCTAAAAGCTGGAGCAAAGCAGTGGTGTTTTCAGCACTTTCTTTTTATGTGGAATGTGTCCCAAAGGACCTGCCATTCATTTTATGTTCAGATCAATTAATCCAAGATGAATTTTTCATGGGGTGCTTTTTCCTTCCTACAGTCATATGTAAGGCTTGAGTCTGGACTCTAGTTTATTCATTAGCACTAAAGAATTTGTTTTTTTCAGAAGTGGTTATGAACCAAAGCTGCGTGTCAGGAGACCTCTGGCTCTGCCATGGCTTGCAGGATGGAGCTATGGTTGGTGCTGGGGGAAGCCGCAGAGGTGCAGAGAGTCAGGCCACGCTCTGGGGTCCCCTCACCCTCCTCTGGTTCACTCTTCCTGGACCCCCACCCTCGTATCCTCCAAGCTGCTATGTGTACACTCTGTATATCTTTAACTCACACATTCCACCTCCCAGTGTTTTTATTCTACTTCGCATGTACTGAAAGAACCCTTCGACAGTCCCTTTCCCCTCCCTGTTTACAGGAAGCCAGAGTACAATGCTACCACACGTTCCCTCCCAGAGGGAAAATGGAGATGCTTGGCAGGTAGCACCCAAGACTCCCACAGAGAAGAAGCAGTATTTGGAAAAGGTTTTAAGGATTGGAGCCAATGCCAAGGCCCAGGAGTCACAAGACAGGCATGGAACCAGTAAATGTGCAGCAAACCACAGCTCAGACTCCATAACAATAAGATACACATCTGTGGAGACTGCACCACCCCGTCTGTTTATTTTCTGTGTCTGATGCTTTGTCACGTTGGGGCCTTGCTGACCCTGGAGGGATGGCCCTCCCCAGGTTAACTAATTCCTAGAGGCAGTGAACAACTTACCGTGGAGTGCTTCTTTCATATGTAGATCAACCAATCAGAGAGCTCACGCCCCACCCCCTCCTCTACGGGACCATCACTCTGGGCCACTGTCCCATGTCACACAGGGCAGGTACCCAATACTTGGGAACAGCCACTGGGCCCAGCCTGCTGGAGTGACTCAGGCCAGCTAGTCTCAAGCCTGCTGACCCCGCCTTGCCAGCTCCTTCCTGTGGAAAATGCCGTATAACTAGCTCTTGCCCACATTCTCCACTTACTCCTTCTATCTCCCTATGACCCTGGTGCCTGTCCATGGGGCCCTGCCTGCTCTGACATGTCTCCTGATTCCAGGGAGCTGTGTGTATAAACCTCATCCTTCCTGGCATCATTTCTGTGTCTGTGTGTCTTAACATTCCTCATTAAAACAAATCCTGAACTGCCTTCAAACAAAGGCAGCGGTGACCACAAATGTCCGAGCACAATGGCCAGTGTTCATTGTACTGGGCACTGGGGGATGGAATGAGCTGGAAGCGCAGTCCCCACTGCTGTGGGATTCATACTCCACAGGAGCACAGCTGATGAGTGAGAGGATGCTGAACACGGTGACTGCAAGCTGTAGATGTCACAGAGCTACCTGAAACCAGGGGTTCCTCCACTGCAGACCTCTGTCCTATGCTGAAGGTCCCACCTCAGGTCCTTACAGGGGACATTCACAGGCTCCAGGGGAGGTTCTAACAGGCCTGCTCTACGCCTGACACTTCTCACCGTGGCAGAGCTGCTCTCCAGGATTAGAGGCAAATCTGGTCTAGTTAAGTATAAACTGCAGCCTCCTTGTCCTGTTTAGGATTTAGTAAGTGAGCATCAGGTTTTGCTTCACAGCGTGAGCTCCTGGCATTTGAGCTGGGCTTTAATTTCCTCCTGGGTGTCTTCCTGTCTACCTTCTCTTTGATTTTTACCAGCACAACTGCGAGGTGGATGGAGGATTAATCACGGAGGCTATATTAATAACTGCGTTTCCTATTTAATGGTATATAATTATCATCCTTTCATTGTGGACCCAGAACCACCCATGCATGTCACTGGAATTGTGGATGGAAGCTAATTTCATCATGTGTTAGGAGCTGCTTCTCAGAAACAGGGTAACTGCCACAGAAACACATTTTTAGATCAAAAAATAAATTTTTAATTGAATAAAATTGGAGACATTCAGAAAACTAAAAAAAAAAAAAAAAAAGTAGATCAGTCTGACCACATAAAGACAATAATTCTGAGTATTTGGGCTGATACTCCTTCAAATTTTCCCCCAAATATGTAGAACTCTTTTTGTATTGTTGTAAGAAATTGATGCTTTTGAACTGTGGTGTTGGAGAAGACTCTTGAGAGTCCCTTGGACTGCAAGGAGATCCAACCAGTCCATTCTGAAGGAGATCAGCCCTGGGATTTCTTTGGAAGGAATGATGCTAAAGCTGAAACTCCAGTACTTTGGCCACCTCATGACAAGAGTTGACTCACTGGAAAAGACTCTGATGCTGGGAGGGATTAGGGGCAGGAGGAGAAGGAGACGACCAAGGATGAGATGGCTGGATGGCATCACGGACTCGATGGACGTGAGTCTGAGTGAACTCTGGGAGATGGTGATGGATAGGGAGGCCTGGCGTGCTGCGCGATTCACGGGGTCGCAAAGAGTCGAACACGACTGAGCGACTGAACTGAACTGAAGAAATTATTGTGGTGCTGGAGAAGACTCTTGAGAGTCCCTTGGACTGCAAGGAGATCAAACCAGTCAATCCTAAAGGAAATCAACCCTGACTGTTCATTAGAAGGACTGATGCTGAAACTGAAGCTCCAACACTTTGGCCACCTGATGTGTAGAGCTGACTCATTGGAAAAGACCCTGATGCTGGGAAGACTGAAAGCAGGAAGAGAAGGGGACGACAGAGGATGAGATGGTTGGGTGGCATCACCGGCTCAATGGACATGATTTTGAAAACAAACTCCAGGAGATAGTGAAGGACAGGGTAGCCTGGCATGCTGCAGTCCATGGTGGTCACAAGGAGTTGGGCACAACGGAGCAACTGAATAACAACAACATAAGCAACTATGTTTACAAATTTTAGCCTTCTTTTGTCATTTGAGATTTTATGGTAAGCACATCAATATTAATAATTCTAATGACTATATATTTTATTAAATTGATGAAACTATTCCTTTTTGATTTTCTGTTTACAATTTAAATTATCTGACAAACATCTTTGTGTATATTTTTTTTTGGAGATACTGATAATTTCCTCCAGGTAGAATCGCAAATGGATTTGCTCAGAGAGTCCAGCTTTGGCTGCCTGGCGTGCTCCGGACGTCTCCTCCAGGAGCCTGTCTGCCAACCCTGGGCCCTGGGTCTGATGCTAGAGCATCAGTCTACTGGTCTGCTACTGCCAGCCTGCCTGCTGCATTCCAGCTGTTTGACCTTGAGTCCCCTTGCTACTGTGGTACCTGAATGATGACCTCCCTCCTGGGAGTGTCTGCTGCCTCTCTGTCCCTCATGCCCATTTGGTTACAGCTGTGGGTGGTCTGAGGCTCGGGACGTCCCCATTGCTGCCAGCCTTGCCCCCAGACTCCAGCATCTACTGGGATTGTCTTGTTCATCCCTGGTCCCTGAACTCATCCGTTGTGAGAACAGAGCTTGCTCAGCAAATCTGCAGAGTGAATAAATGTCTCAGACAGTAAGAATAAATGTCTCAGACAGTTAGTGATTTGGAGAGAGAGGGCAGGTCAGAGTGATGTCCAGGGTTTGCTACACAAGCTCCTTGAGGATCAGGCTCCAGAGAGATGGTGGAGACCCTGGGACTGATCCAGTCACTGCCCCGCCTAAACAAACCTAGTCCCAAAGCCCCTCACACTGTGTGGTATTTGACCTCCTATCTAATTGTGAGAGTCCGGAAGATGTGGAAAGAGAACAAGAGATCTGAGCTGAGAGGAGCAGAAACTGTCTCCCCAAAGGGGAGAGTCCAGAGCTGGCCATGGTGCTGAAGTCAGGGCTTCAGGCCACCAAAGGGGAGCGTGGAGTGGAGTCTGCAGTAGGACTACCCTGGGACCAGGCCTGGCCAGGGCAAAAAGAAGCTACATCTGAGGTTCCGGCCCCAAGGAAGTGTCGATAATTGAAGTCTTCTGCTTTCCCCTGACATCCTGGTGGGCTTACCTGTTTACTTACATCCCAGGCACCAGCACCAAACCTCACTACAGGAAAACGCACAAGCTAAGAGACAATTAAATTTAATGGCAGCCTGCTGGAGCAGGTACTGTTCACAGCTGCCTTTTCAGATAAGGATAAAAATTAAAGCTTGGATTTAAATAGTACCTTCCCAGCTGCCCTTGAAGGAGCATCACATGGAATTAACAAACTAGTTAAACTTTCCTGAGCTGCACAGGAATTTGGGGGAACAGCTTAGAAGCACCCCCATGTTTCTGACATCTGATCTTCCAAATAGTTGCCCTATTATAGGAGATGGAATAAAAATGGAAGATCTGGGTTAAAGAGTCCACCAAATCTCTTCTATCCACCAGGATCATCCCAATATCACTTGAACCTCAGGAGGCCTACAAACCCCCAGCCCCCACAGGAGTGAAGTTCCCCTGTGGGATCTCCCAGGACAGAGAGCAGTGCCCAGTGCCTATGGTTTGTCCTGAGCCAGGCACCTTGGGCCGGGCCTGGCCTGGACTCTGGCCCTCAGTCAGGACCGCAGTTGAGGGAGAGATGGAATGCCACAGTGCATCTGAGGAGCTTGTTGTCTGCCCCTGGTGGGTCTTGGTAGACCTCCAGCTGACCTCCGTCTGCTGCTGCCAGGGGCTGGCAGATACTGTGGGCTCAGGGTTGGGGTGGGGACATAATGACTGGTCTGATCTGTCCCACTCCTTGTCACTCCTTATGGGCTGGAGTTAGGACACATGATGCAGGAAGCCACCTTGGATGTAAAAGAAGCAAGTGGAGGATTCGAGGCCTATGGCTCGGAGCACCCTGCATGGTTCTGCACAGCCCAGTCTCAGCATCCTGTGGACACGAGGACCCAGGTGCTCCAGCGCGAGCCCCAGCTGGAAGGGCCCAGCAGACCTGCTGCAAAAGCCCTGGGCAGTCTTCCCCAGAGGCTGGATGGATCCACACCCCGAATTAAGTTCTGAGGTGGAGACTAAAGATGCCACAGCTGTATCTGAGGTGGGGGGAGTTTCGTTCCTCACGTGCTCGGGTTTCATTCCTCGCAGCACCAGGTTTTCCGAGCAGAACAGAGCAGGCTCCTTAGCTGGTAGGAACACAGCTCAGAGCCAGGAAGGCGCTGGCTGGAGTTTACTGCACATGAGGGTGGGGTCCTGCTTGTGTGTGGACAGGGGCTTGCATGATTTCCACCTTCTGCTTGCAGGGAGAGAGCCCCTGGCTGCCCAGACATGGGGCCTCCAGGGCAGAGGAGGGGTAGGTGTGGACACCAGCCACAGCCGGAGCCCAGGGACTGTGGCTTGGCCCTGTAGGATCTGAGGGACTGGTTTCCTTTATGTGTTTCAGGCCAAACAATTCACTTCCTGCTGTCTCATTTCCTTTTTAAAGATCTTTCGAAACATGTTAGCAGAAATGAATCACAGCTCCTGTGGGAAACAGTATGGCAGTTCCTCAAAAAATTAAACATAGAAATACCATATGATCCAGCAATTCCACTTCTGGGCAGAACCCAGGAGAAGTGAGAGTGGAGCCTCAAACAGATATTTGTATACCCGTGTGCACAGCAGCCCTACTCTCAACAGCCAAGCAGGGGGCACAGCCCAGTGTCCATCAAGGGACAGGTGGACAGAGAGATGTGGCCCACCTTCACAAGGGAATAGTCTCCACTGTAAAAAGGAAAGAGGTTCTGACCTCTGCTGTGACAAGGGTGAGCCTTGAGGACCCAATGCTCAGTGACATAAGCCAGACACGAAAGGACAGATGCTGTGTGATCCACTTACCTGAGGTCCTGGAGGAGTCAGATCCGTAGAGACGGGGAGCAGGACGGTGGGCGCCGGGGGCTGGGGGGTGGGGTGGGGAATCACTGCTTCATGGGGGCAGAGTGTCTGTTGGGGAAGAGGTGGACAGCGGTGATGGTCACACGACAATGTAAATGGACTTAATGCCGCTGGCCTGGACACACCTCTGAGGAGATAGAATGGTAAAAGTTGTGTTAGGTTGTTTTGCCACAATAATAAAGAAGAAACAAACCCAAACAGCAGGTGCGGGGGAGGGGTTTCAGACTTTCGGGGCTGTGGGGTTTATTACCGTCCCCGCCCTCCACGTGGGGGAGGCCTGGGAGCCCCGACTCCTGCCCTCGGTCACACCAGCCAAGGAGATGGCGCCAGGCCTCAGGTGCAGGCTGTCTGAGGAAGAAGAGGTCAAAGTGCGGACGTGCACCCTGGCCCTGCCAGCAGGACCGTGGTGTCCCTGGGATGGAATTGACTCTGGAACCCCCTGGAACGGGCTTCCTGGGGTGGAACCAATCTGAGTCCCATTTGGATTACAACCGAGGTACAAGGACTGACTCTTGCCTAAAGAGTGGCAGAGAAAATAGAACTCCTTTTTAAAAAAATATCGTTTTATTCCTGTTGTCCTGCCATAATTTTGGCGAGGAGGGAGCTGCACCTTGACTCCTGTGGGACCTTAGTTCCCGGACCAGGGACCGAACCTGCATCCCTTGCGGTGCAAGCGCAGAGTCTTAAACACTGGACCACCAGGAAAGCCCTGAAAGTAGAGCTTGTGATTTCTCCCAGCCGTGGCCCCGCCTCCACCGTTTAATTTGAGGTTCAGAAGGTGCTTTCCCGCCCGGCACCAGCCCTTCTTCCCTGTCCCCAGGCCCTGAGGACATAGCCCCCTGTGCTCGAACATTCCTGGGCGTGAGTGACACGCAGCCCCTGAAGTTTTGGGCAGGAGGAAGGGGGTCACTGGCTGCCTTCTCACCCAGAGCCTGGTCTTCCCAGCTCACACGGCTGACGAGGAATCAGCTCCTCTCGGGCTGGCTGTCGAGTTCTCTGCCGAGTGGTGCTCTCTCTTCAAAGACAGGCACAGAGCATCTGGCCCTCCTCAGACCCTCTCACTTGTCCTTCTCTACTCCTCTGCTCTGGCCTCTGCATCTGGATCCAAGGGCCCTCGAGCTCAGGTCAGGCCCGCTGGGTGGATAAGCTATCTCCCACCTTATATCCCCAGATGTCAGGTGGGCAAATCTGGGGTCCCTGGATGTGAGATGGCAGAGCCCCCAGGCTGGGGCTCCTGGGCTCCTAGTACCAGAAGTCCCGGTACATTCAGATGCAGCTGGTTTGAGGTAGGGCCTGGGTATTTGTACCCAGGAAATCCTCACGGGCCCTGAGAGCTAGGCTGGCCTTGAGGACCGTGGGCATGAAACAGATGGCTAAGCACATCAGCTGGTCCTGCTGCTGCAGCGGAGCACTCAGCCCGGCAGCTCTAACAGTAGACCCTTATTTATCACAGTCCCAGAGGCCAAGTCCATGATCAGGGCTCTGCCTGGTGGGGGACTGACTTCTGTGTTTTCACTGGAGGAAGGGGCAGGGGCCTCTCGGGATCTCTTTTATAAAGGCCCCAACCCCGTTCCTGAGAGCTCCACCCTCCTGACCTGGTTACCCCCAGAGGCCCCAGTGTGACACCACCACCCTGGGCCTCTGGGTTATCCTGTGAATCTGGGGCCGCACAGACCTCCAGCCTGGAGCCCTGCCCAGGAGAGGAGAGCGGGGGAGAGGTGGCTGGTCTCACGGCTCTGGCCCATCAGCGGTTTTTCACGAGGACTGGGTGTGGGGTCCTGGAGACGCTGCCTCCTCAGCTTAGGCAGGGGTCTGAGATGTGTAGGACCTGGGCTAGGGTGGCTGGAAAACGACTGGACTCAGGGCGGCAGTCACTGGGCTTTGATAATTCAAAGCGGGAGGAGGTTACCTCGGGGCTTCTGTAGGGCCGTGGAATGAGGTTTATTTTTATTTATTTAAAAAAATATTTACTTATTTGATTGAGCTGGGTCTTAGTTGTTCCATGCGGGATCTTCAATTTCTGCATGTGGGATCTTAGTTCCTGGACCAGGGATGGAACCCATGTCCCCTGCACTGAGAGCATGAAGTCTTAGCCACTGGACCACCAGGGAGGCCCCAGAATCAAGCCCCCTTATCCTTTGATGTGAAAATTCTAGAAGCCTTGATGATGTTGGGAGCCACAAAGCGAGTGCTGAGAAACACAGATGGGAGTCTGGCTGTCCCCATCAGAAGGGAGGTGGGCCTTCCTCATGTTGTCCCCAAGCCTCCCCTGGACACGCCCAAGATCCCGGGGCTTCGTCAGCCCAGAGGTCAGTCCTGTCCCTAACATCGTTGTGACACATGTGGTCAGACAAGATCCCACATGGTCTCTGGGTGTCTGCCCCACAGCTGAGCCCCTCGGCTCTGGTGTCAGCACCAGCCAGTCTTGGGTTAGCTCTCTGCAGACATCCAGACCTCAGTCCGGGTGCCACATGCCCTGCGTGCTCCCAGCCAGCGGCCTTGCCAGGGCCACACAGGCATCAGGCCAGCTTAGTAGCAGTGACCCCCAAGGGGAACCAAGGGGCACAGGGTCTGGCCCAGACTCTGCCCTGCCGCAGCCTCTCTGACCCGGGAGCGATGAACCTGCCCTGTCCGGCTCAGTCCCTGGACGGGCTCTGCTGTCCCTGGGCCCAGGCTCTCCTGTGTCCTCTTACAGGCGGGGAAGCCCTTCTCCCCGAGAGGGGGTGCCTGGCTCCACCTTCCAGAGAACGGCTGATTTTTCTCTGTAAGAGGTTCAGCCACACGGACAGAATCACAGCAAACCAGCGAGTCTCCATTCACAGGACTTGGTCCATATCATGGGGTATTCAGACAGGAATATTCTTTGCTGGCTATAGGCATTGCCATGGAAAATCCACAGGGTATTGTCAAACCTACACACAAATCCTGGAAGTTCCAGGACATAATAGCACACGCAAAACTTCACTTGAAAGATCTGAGGACTCAGTATCAAGATTATATTTTATATTGGTCATATTTAGGGGCTGATTTTGGGATGACTCGTGTTGTTTTACAAAATTCTACCTTCCTAGAGTCGAGAGCGGTAAGAACTCTTGACAAGAGCCCTCACCCCTGCTTATGCCGCATCCAGGACTGCCACCCTGCCCCCCACAACCCCCGGAACAGCTTGGCTTTCACGAAAGCTCGTGGGGTCCCTGCATTTCTTTCTCCCTAAGAAAAAGCCGCCCCAGGGACCTCACCCAGCCTTTGCATCTGAGAACCTTCCCCGTGGGTGTGGATTCGCTCCTGGAGGACTGCCTGCAGCTGCCCCTGGGGCTCTCCCTGGGTGCAGAAGGTCTTCTTCCTTCACCAGCACGATGCTGGTCACTGGTGTGGACCGCCCCACCGTGAACTGGCCCTGGTCTAGACACAGCCATGAAGACCTGCCTTCCTGCATCTCCAGTCTGACGGAGGTGGGGTGGCCGTGAGGGGAGGTTGACCCCAGGGGCTGCGTGTTTACAAGGGCCCCAAGAACACAGGAGAGAGGCATGTGGGTGTGTGTACTTGTGGAAAATGTACTCTGGGAAGAGCACAGAGCCCTGTCTTCAGAGGCCTGGGCTCAAAGGATCCCCGTGTTGGCACTCACTGGCTTCAAGAGGTTAGGCAAGGTATGTCCACGCTTTGGCCTCCAATTCCTCAGCTGTCAGATGGGAGTATGAGAGTAACCACTAGGTAATAGCTACTCGCAGAGCTTCTGTGAGGGGCGTGGGCTCACGTCCACCCTGCTTGGTGTGTCTGGATCCACGGTCCTGTCCTAGTGTGCGGCAGGCCCTGAGCTGTGGGAGGGACTCCAATGCCCCCTCTTCAGCCTCCTACTGTCACAGGTTAGAGCACATGGGGCCCAGGGAGCAGTTTGTCACAGGCGCTGGTGGAGAGCGGGCCCTCGGCGTTTAGTACAGGTGGGACTGAAGTCCCCCGGCGTCACGTCCATCTTTCCTCCAAGGACCTTCAAGATAAACTCCTGCTGATTCAATTCCAGGAGAGGATTTTTTCTCACTAGATGTACCGTTTCCCCTTATGAAGTTAGGAAGCAGAATCCATGCAGCTGTTGCTGTTTCTCTTTCTGTCTTAGCTGCCAGGAAAGGCCCAGCCAAGGAAAATGCCCAATTCCTTCAGCTCAGGTCTCCTAGGCTTTCTTTACTAGAAACACTTCCTATACATGCTTTCTCTAGCACTTTTTCTTTTTGTTTTTACAGTTGTTGTAGCATCTTCACTGTTGGAAATGACAGGACTTTTTCAAAAAAAGTAATTTTTTTTATTACCCAAGTGGTACATAAATTTGTTCTTGTAAAAGTTTACAAGTGAACAATGGCAGATCAAGGAGAGACTGGGTTGTCTCCTTGGGCACAGAACTCCATGCTCAGGGTACTCAGACCTCGTCCTGTGTGTCTTTTCATCTGGCGACTCCTTTGTGCCCTTTGTAATATGGTTACAATGAAGGCTGAGCGCCAAAGAATTGATGGTTTGAATTGCGGTGCTGGAGAAGACTCTTCAGAGACCCTTGGACAGAAAGGAGATCAAACCAGCCAATCCTAAAGGAAATCTACCCTGAATCTTCATTGGAAGGACCGATGCTGAAGGTGAAGGCTCCAATGTTTTGGCCACCTGATGCAAAGAGCTGACTCATTGGACAAGACTCTGATGGTGGGAAAGGTTGAAGGCAGGAGGAGGAGGGGACGACAGAGGATGAGATGGTTGGATGGCATCACTGACTCAATGGACATGAGTTTGAGCAAACTCCAGGAGATGGTGAAGGACAGGGGAGCCTGGCATGCTGCAGTCCATGGGCTCACAAAGACACAACGGAGCAACTGAACAGCGACAACAATAAAGTGACAAAAATGAAAAAAACCCACAGTTACAAAGCAGAGTCGTAGTTCTTCTATCGCCCCCCCAGTCCTGGTCTCTCCACTCCATTATTTGAGAGCTTGGGTGTATGTTTCCAGGTCTTTCTCTCAGAGTTGACATAAAGATGGATACATAGAGTACATACAGTATTCTGCAGGCTGGCTTTTTTCACCCATAAATGGCATTGTATAACACCTATCATCTGGATATTTGTGTTTTTTTTCCTATTTAACTCCATGCTTGGAGATCTCTTAAACTGTCAAATACCAAATGATATCTGAAGTGAGGCCGACAGATTCAGCCCAGAGTCGAGCTCTCTTCTGACTTTCTGCTGCTCTGTCCCTGCGCACATGCACGGATGCGTCTCTAGGGTTGATGTCACCCAGCCAGCATTTCTATTTTGTCTGTTGCCCTGTGTGCATTCCTGTGGGATCGTACTCTGAGGGCCAGCACTGTCCCTAAATGCAAGAGCTTTCCTTGAACCTAAAAGAGACATTTGAGGGAAACGAGCACTGGGAGGAGGGCGACGTGCTCAGTGTACTTGAAGCTGAACTTGAGGGCCTCCGTGGTTCCCGAGGAGTGAACACAGGTCCACATCCCGCTGCGCGGGTCCCTCCTGGGGCCCCGAGTCAGGTGCTGGCAGGCGAGCACCTGTTGGCCGGCTCTGCACATCTCACCCGTGTCTCAGGGTGGCCCGGGAGGCCCAGACTCTGGGGACTGTGAGCAGACAGGCGGTGCCCAGGGCTTGACAGTCGCCATGGTGGGGAGCTGGGGGCTGAAGTCAGAGACCTGACGGCTGAGGAGCCATCTGAGAGTGCAGGACGCAGGTGAAGGGGCTGGACCAGGAGAGGGCAGGGGGGAGCCTCTCACCCCAGGGGGGCAGTGCTGGGGGCGGTCAGCGGGGATAAGAGGATGAGACTGGGACTGGCTGTGAGAACCATTCTTTCCAGGGACGCTCAGCACAGCCCACCATGGGGGCCGGCGGCCTGCATGTCTTTACTCTGCATCCCTGTGCTGGGACGCGCGGAGAAGGGTCTGAATCGCTGGGCCACAGCCAGCCCTGCCCCCGGCCGAGGATTGCTTCAGATGCTTGGCCAGACATCTGGGCCAGAGGGATTGCTGACTAAAGACCTCGCAGGCTGTCACCCCGGGGCTCTGGGTCCTGTGTGCGCTTGTTGTCACCTATGAGCACAGATGTGCCCTGGAGGCCCTGGAAGCCTAGGCCTGGGGTGAGGTTCACATGGTGAGACATCTACCACTTGCCAGGTGCTGGAGGTTGAACTGTGTGCCTGAGAAGCTGGGTCCTGACCCCTGTCCCCATGCCTGTGGCCTTATTTGGAAACTGGGCCATTGCAGGCATATTAGCTAAGATGAGGAGGGGCAGGGTGGGCCCTGATCCAAGACGGACTTCCTTAAAGGGTCGAGAGAAGAGGTGGACCCAGGGGGAGGCCACGTGATGATGCAGGTGAGCCTGGGAGCGAGGCAGCCATGAGCCATGGGATGCCTGGAGCCCCCGTACTTGGAGGGCCCCTGGTGGATTTCAGCCCTGTGACACAGTGGCTCCAAACTTTGGTCCTGGAACTGGGCAGAATGACCCTAAGCCCCAGCTACCGGTGTTTGCTGCAGCTGCCCCAGGGGATTCAGACCTCAGGTGATCAACCTTATGGGAAAGGCTTTTCTGGCATTTCCTCAGCTATCCCTGGGCCCTGAACATTCCTGGGAATGTTGAAGGACCTGATGGGCTTATCCTGCAAGCCTGTCCTGTTACCTCAAGGACACCAGAGTCGGAAGAGGCTGAACTGGAGAGAGCCAAGGAAACAGGCAGCCAGTGGTGTAGACTTGGACTCATGCCCAAAAGAGCCCACCTGCAGAGGCCTCCTTCCTGCCTTGCCAGCTGGGCTCCACTGGGCCCCTGGCTGGCGACCTTCTCCATCCTCAGCGGGCCTGGGCCCTGCAGACCCAGGGCCCCTACTTCCGCTGCCTTGCAGGCTGGTGTGGTATGGCTGAATCCAGCAGAGGGGACATGCCCTTTGTCTACACGGTGTAGGGGGGGTGGGTCCTGACCCCCCAGCACCAAGCTGGGTCACAGGTGATTTGTTAGGAAACTCTCCTCGGCCTTGAGGGGAGAGTGCTTTGGGCCCATGTCACCCCAAATTGGCTGGGGGCTGCAGAGATGGGGGATCTAAGGACACAAGTGGACTGCCAGTTGGGGAGGGGAGGCAGCATCCACTTGGAGCTGAGACAAGTGGGCCTCTGCCAGGAGCCGCATCCTAGTTGAGGAGACACCTTGGCCCTGGACGGGGGAAGGGGTTTACTTACTGTCTCCCCCGTGAGCCTAGAACCCTGGCCTCTTCCTTCCTGACAGAGACCACATGTGCAACACACAACTCAACTCCCCCTGGGGCTTAGGTGGGACCAGAGGACCATGACCCCAACATAGCCCCAGGATATCTGAGCTGCTCTGACCTTGAAGGGGCATCAGGCCGGTCACCCTAGGACATGAGCCCTCACTCCCTCCAGACACTGTCCTTGCAGCTCATGTCCACAGATGCCCTGGTGCACACACGCACACCCACGCATGCACACACACACATACACACATGCACGGCCCCCCCCAACACACAGACACACACACACAGACACACACACACACGGAGGTGAGAGCCTGGCCTCTTCGCTTTATCCAGCCTGGATGCGGTGCAGCTGTAGAGAAAGTTTGCACCACAACCCCTCTGTATCGAGTCCTTCTCTGGTTTCACAAGCGGCATTAATTACTTTAAACACAAGAATGTTTGTGAGAGCGGGTATCTAACAGAGATCTGTCATTTTATTTAGTTAAAAGCCATTTGTAAGTCGTTTGTGTTGTAAGTTCTGTAAAACAAACACCATTTCCAAGTTGGATTTTGTAATAAAATGAGACAAACGTCTTCACAGGCGACACCCACATGAAGCTTTGAGGCAAGAAGCTGGCGCAGATCAGCACTGACTCAGGGAACAGCTTGCAGTGCAAGTGGACGGGCGAGCTGTTCCCTGCTCACAGGAGAACCAGGTGCGCACGGAGCTCAGGTTGCTCTCAGGTGGTGTACCTGCGCAGGGCCGAGGCAGCGTCAAGCCCAGCTCGGGCCCTAGACCCAGGAGCGAAGCCCTTTCTCAACAGGCAGCTCCTCATATTCAGCTCCAGGGGCAGAAAGTCTAAATGAGCAGCCTCTGATCCCTCCTGCAAATCAGAATCCTGGAAACTCGCTCACAAAATAATAGACACCTGTGCATGGTCTCCGTCTCAACACGTCTTAAGGGTGGGTTCTGCTGGGAGTTATTGACTGAACTGTGTCCTTCGACAACTCACATGCCAAAGTTCTGACTCCCAGTACCTCACAAGGTGACCTTTGGAAATACGGTCATTGCAGATGTAAGGAGTTAATGTGAAGTCAGGCCGGGGTAAGTGACTCTGAGCCAACATAACTGGCGTCTTTATAAAAGGGGAATTTGGACAGAGATAGGAGTGCACACACAGACAAGCCAAGTAGCCCCAAGAATTGCCAGCAACCTCCAGAAGCTAAGAGAGCTTGGGACAGGTCCTTACCCAGAAACTCCAGAGGGAGCCAACCCTGCTGACACCTTGACCTGGGACTCCAACATGCAGACTGTGAGAGTAACCTTCCGCCGTCTCTGGGCCCTTGGGAACTCGGACAGGGCCACCGCAGGACATGTACCTGGGCTGGGGGCTTGGGCTCAGAGTGAGGCTGAGTGTGGGTATCTGTGATAATACAGAAAGCATCATGTTTGGTGTAGGAAGAGAAAGGACAGACGTTTCTGTTTTCTTGTGTGACCTAGGTTACTGAATTCATTTCTGTTTACTTTTGCATATACAGCCTTAAGAGCAGCAGCTCTCAGAACTTCTTAGGCTTGCACCGGATTCCCTGGAAGGCTTGTGGGAACACAGATGGCAAGGTCCCACCCCAGAGTCTCTGCTTCAGTGGGGCTGGGACCGTGTCAGAGACTTGCTTACTGCCCCGGTCTAGCTGTCGGGGCTGGGGCCCGGGGCCCACCTTTTCAGAACGATCAATGCGCAAATTATTCAAACCATAAAAATAACCTCCGGGTGCTTCCCTGGTGCTCAGGGGTTAAGAATCTGTCTGCCAATGCAGGGGACATGGGTTTGAATCCTGATCTGGGACAGTGCCACACGCTGCAGAGCAACCAAGCCGGTGTACCACAACTTCTGAACCGGTGCTCCAGAGCCTGAAAGCCTCAACTGCTGAGTCCATGTGCTGAAACTACTGAGGCCCAAGTGCCTAGAGTCTTTGCTCCACAAGAGAAGCCACTGCAATGAGAAAGCCAAGTATCACAACCGAAGAATTGCCCCTCCCTTGTCACAACTGGAGAAAAGCCCACATAGCAACGAAGACCCAGTGCGGCCAAAAATAAATACATAAATACATATTTTAAGAGTCACCCATGAACTTTCCATAACGAACAGAGGTGGGAAGGGAAGATACGGCCATCAGCCCCACCCCAAGCCTGGTCCACAAAGCTAGTTTTGTGCAGCGCTTACCCCATGCCAGGCACTGTGCAAGGCCCTATTGCCTGATGTCTTCTAATCTTCACAACGTTCCTACAAAGCTGGTACTTTTATTATCCCCATCTGAAATGAGAACACTAACGCGCAGAGAGTTTAAAAAACCTGCCTAAGGTCAGGTAGCTGTAAGTTACCAAGTCAGGATGCAAGCCCAAGAAACTGGTCCAGATAGGGCAGAAGCAGGTTGTTCAAGCTCTTGGGAGCACATTTCAGAGATGGTGCAAGTTAATTCTCCCTGGAGCCAGGAGGGAGGAGAGGACAGAGGGCAGAGGTAGCTGGGCGGGGTGGGAAGAAGCCTGTCTGAGTTTGAGGCCAGCTCACCCCTTGGCCAGGTGGGTGGAGAGTGCCATGTTCTTTTTCCAGATGCCAAGAGAAGCTCAGACCAGTATAATAGTGTTGATTATCTTAGTAAATAGATCATAATTATTTATAGTTAACATTTAAATTTCTGTGAGAAGATTGCTTCTAAACTGCTTCAACATAGTCCTCGAATATTTTAAACATTCCCTCAGCAGTTGTATTTACTCTATTAATCTATTAATTTGCAGTACTCTGCAACAAGTACATAAAAGTGTGTATAAACTAGAAGTACTCAGCCCAGTACCCCAGCGAATGATAACAGGACCCCTAGTCTTCAACCTGGACCATTGGCGCTGGGCTGTAACATGAACAGGGCAGGGCTGAGCTCAGCTGCTGGGGCACTTGGGGTTGACCCCTGGGTCAGTGGGTAAACAGTGCACCTGCAATGCAGGGTGCTGGTTTGATCCCTGGGTCAGGAAGATCCCCTGGAGAAGGAAATGGCAACCCACTCCAGTATTATTGCCTGAAAATCCCATGGACAGAGGAGCCTGGTGGGCTACAGTCCAAAGGATCGCAGAGTCAGACACAACTGAGCAACTGAGCACATGGCATTTAGGTCACAGAACGAGGATGGAGGAGGGCGGGCCTGGCCTGTCCCTCTGCCCACCCTGTACTGGGGCTCTGGCCTTACCTTCTTGGCCCCTGCACAGGGTTCAGTCCACTGTGGGTGCTCAGCAGAGAAGTGAGGGGGCAGGCTGAGGGCATTGCCCACTGACCCCAGTGAGGGGTAGTGGGCTGCCTGCCAGGCTGGGGGCAGGGAGGGTGGGGAGGCGGGCTGCCTGGCCGAGGACTAAGACAGTTAACACTTATTCTCTCATAGTCTGGAGGCTGGAAGTGTGAGATCCAGGGGTTGCAGGGTTGTCCCCCTTGAAGCCTCTCTCCTGGCTGCATGAATGGCTATTCCCTCTCCGTGTGCTGGCATGGTCATCCCTCTGTATGCCTGTGTCCCTGTTTCCTCTTGTCCCCAGTCTGGGCCAGGCTGGCCGTGCTCACCTCTAGTTCCACAGGCCAGGGGCCAGGGCTTTTGTGAGTGGAGGGAACCAGCCTTCACCTTGTAAAGATGAACCCAGCAGCAGTGGACACTAACGTGCTGAACTGGAAGCCTCAGGAGGCCCCATGGCCGTTACAGGACCAGGCAGGAGCGACAGCAGCAAGAGGGGACGGGGGAAAGGGGGGACGAGACTCGAGGGGAGTGTCCTGTGATGGATCTGAAGCAGACCCAAGGGGTGCATTTAACTCAGACCCGCTTCCAGCTGGGCTGCCTGGCCGTCCTGTTGGCTACGCCCTATCTGCCCACATCCTCTGTGGCAGAAAACACATTTGCTGTGTCTTTGGGAGAAGTGAGAGTTTATCTGTGGATAAAGTTCAAGCAGATCAAAGCACTCACGATGCCCCTCCTTGTGAGCAGCAGCTTTACATTNATGCTTTCTCTAGCACTTTTTCTTTTTGTTTTTACAGTTGTTGTAGCATCTTCACTGTTGGAAATGACAGGACTTTTTCAAAAAAAGTAATTTTTTTTATTACCCAAGTGGTACATAAATTTGTTCTTGTAAAAGTTTACAAGTGAACAATGGCAGATCAAGGAGAGACTGGGTTGTCTCCTTGGGCACAGAACTCCATGCTCAGGGTACTCAGACCTCGTCCTGTGTGTCTTTTCATCTGGCGACTCCTTTGTGCCCTTTGTAATATGGTTACAATGAAGGCTGAGCGCCAAAGAATTGATGGTTTGAATTGCGGTGCTGGAGAAGACTCTTCAGAGACCCTTGGACAGAAAGGAGATCAAACCAGCCAATCCTAAAGGAAATCTACCCTGAATCTTCATTGGAAGGACCGATGCTGAAGGTGAAGGCTCCAATGTTTTGGCCACCTGATGCAAAGAGCTGACTCATTGGACAAGACTCTGATGGTGGGAAAGGTTGAAGGCAGGAGGAGGAGGGGACGACAGAGGATGAGATGGTTGGATGGCATCACTGACTCAATGGACATGAGTTTGAGCAAACTCCAGGAGATGGTGAAGGACAGGGGAGCCTGGCATGCTGCAGTCCATGGGCTCACAAAGACACAACGGAGCAACTGAACAGCGACAACAATAAAGTGACAAAAATGAAAAAAACCCACAGTTACAAAGCAGAGTCCTAGTTCTTCTATCGCCCCCCAGTCCTGGTCTCTCCACTCCATTATTTGAGAGCTTGGGTGTATGTTTCCAGGTCTTTCTCTCAGAGTTGACATAAAGACGGATACATAGAGTACATACAGTATTCTGCAGGCTGGCTTTTTTCACCCATAAATGGCATTGTATAACACCTATCATCTGGATATTTGTGTTTTTTTTTCCTATTTAACTCCATGCTTGGAGATCTCTTAAACTGTCAAATACCAAATGATATCTGAAGTGAGGCCGACAGATTCAGCCCAGAGTCGAGCTCTCTTCTGACTTTCTGCCGCTCCGTCCCTGTGCACATGCACGGATGCGTCTCTAGGGTGATGTCACCCAGCCAGCGTTTCTATTTTGTCTGTTGCCCTGTGTGCATTCCTGTGGGATCGTACTCTGAGGGCCAGCACTGTCCCTAAATGCAAGAGCTTTCCTTGAACCTAAAAGAGACATTTGAGGGAAACGAGCATCGGGAGGAGGGCGACGTGCTCAGTGTACTTGAAGCTGAACTTGAGGGCCTCCGTGGTTCCCGAGGAGTGAACACAGGTCCACATCCCGCTGCGCGGGTCCCTCCTGGGGCCCCGAGTCAGGTGCTGGTGGGCGAGCGCCTGCTGGCCGGCTCTGCACACCTCACCCGTGTCTCAGGGTGACCTGGGAGGCCCAGACTCCGGGGACTGTGAGCAGACAGGCGGTGCCCAGGGCTTGGCACTCGCCATGGTGGGGAGCTGGGGGCTGGAGTCAGAGACCTGACGGCAGAGGAGCTGTCTGAGAGTGCAGGACGCAGGTGAAGGGGCTGGACCAGGAGAGGGCAGGGGGCAGCCTCTCACCCCAGGGGGGCAGTGCTGGGGGCGGTCAGCGGGGATAAGAGGATGAGACTGGGACTGGTTGTGAGAACCATTCTCTCCAGGGACGCTCAGCACAGCCCATCCTGGGGGCCGGCGGCCTGCATGTCTTTACTCTGCATCCCTGTGCTGGGACGCGCGGAGAAGGGTCTGAATCGCTGGGCCACAGCCAGCCCTGCCCCCGGCCGAGGATTGCTTCAGATGCTTGGCCAGACATCTAGGCCAGAGGGATTGCTGACTAAAGACCTCGCAGGCTGTCACCCCGGGGCTCTGGGTCCTGTGTGCGCTTGTTGTCACCTATGAGCACAGATGTGCCCTGGAGGCCCTGGAAGCCTAGGCCTGGGGTGAGGTTCACATGGTGAGACATCTACCACTTGCCAGGTGCTGGAGGTTGAACTGTGTGCCTGAGAAGCTGGGTCCTGACCCCTGTCCCCATGCCTGTGGCCTTATTTGGAAACTGGGCCATTGCAGGCATATTAGCTAAGATGAGGAGGGGCAGGGTGGGCCCTGATCCAAGACGGACTTCCTTAAAGGGTCGAGAGAAGAGGTGGACCCAGGGGGAGGCCACGTGATGATGCAGGTGAGCCTGGGAGCGAGGCAGCCATGAGCCATGGGATGCCTGGAGCCCCCGTACTTGGAGGGCCCCTGGTGGATTTCAGCCCTGTGACACAGTGGCTCCAAACTTTGGTCCTGGAACTGGGCAGAATGACCCTAAGCCCCAGCTACCGGTGTTTGCTGCAGCTGCCCCAGGGGATTCAGACCTCAGGTGATCAACCTTATGGGAAAGGCTTTTCTGGCATTTCCTCAGCTATCCCTGGGCCCTGAACATTCCTGGGAATGTTGAAGGACCTGATGGGCTTATCCTGCAAGCCTGTCCTGTTACCTCAAGGACACCAGAGTCGGAAGAGGCTGAACTGGAGAGAGCCAAGGAAACAGGCAGCCAGTGGTGTAGACTTGGACTCATGCCCAAAAGAGCCCACCTGCAGAGGCCTCCTTCCTGCCTTGCCAGCTGGGCTCCACTGGGCCCCTGGCTGGCGACCTTCTCCATCCTCAGCGGGCCTGGGCCCTGCAGACCCAGGGCCCCTACTTCCGCTGCCTTGCAGGCTGGTGTGGTATGGCTGAATCCAGCAGAGGGGACATGCCCTTTGTCTACACGGTGTAGGGGGGGTGGGTCCTGACCCCCCAGCACCAAGCTGGGTCACAGGTGATTTGTTAGGAAACTCTCCTCGGCCTTGAGGGGAGAGTGCTTTGGGCCCATGTCACCCCAAATTGGCTGGGGGCTGCAGAGATGGGGGATCTAAGGACACAAGTGGACTGCCAGTTGGGGAGGGGAGGCAGCATCCACTTGGAGCTGAGACAAGTGGGCCTCTGCCAGGAGCCGCATCCTAGTTGAGGAGACACCTTGGCCCTGGACGGGGGAAGGGGTTTACTTACTGTCTCCCCCGTGAGCCTAGAACCCTGGCCTCTTCCTTCCTGACAGAGACCACATGTGCAACACACAACTCAACTCCCCCTGGGGCTTAGGTGGGACCAGAGGACCATGACCCCAACATAGCCCCAGGATATCTGAGCTGCTCTGACCTTGAAGGGGCATCAGGCCGGTCACCCTAGGACATGAGCCCTCACTCCCTCCAGACACTGTCCTAGCAGCTCATGTCCACAGATGCCCTGGTGCACACACGCACACCCACGCATGCACACACACACATACACACATGCACGGCCCCCCCCAACACACAGACACACACACACAGACACACACACACACGGAGGTGAGAGCCTGGCCTCTTCGCTTTATCCAGCCTGGATGCGGTGCAGCTGTAGAGAAAGTTTGCACCACAACCCCTCTGTATCGAGTCCTTCTCTGGTTTCACAAGCGGCATTAATTACTTTAAACACAAGAATGTTTGTGAGAGCGGGTATCTAACAGAGATCTGTCATTTTATTTAGTTAAAAGCCATTTGTAAGTCGTTTGTGTTGTAAGTTCTGTAAAACAAACACCATTTCCAAGTTGGATTTTGTAATAAAATGAGACAAACGTCTTCACAGGCGACACCCACATGAAGCTTTGAGGCAAGAAGCTGGCGCAGATCAGCACTGACTCAGGGAACAGCTTGCAGTGCAAGTGGACGGGCGAGCTGTTCCCTGCTCACAGGAGAACCAGGTGCGCACGGAGCTCAGGTTGCTCTCAGGTGGTGTACCTGCGCAGGGCCGAGGCAGCGTCAAGCCCAGCTCGGGCCCTAGACCCAGGAGCGAAGCCCTTTCTCAACAGGCAGCTCCTCATATTCAGCTCCAGGGGCAGAAAGTCTAAATGAGCAGCCTCTGATCCCTCCTGCAAATCAGAATCCTGGAAACTCGCTCACAAAATAATAGACACCTGTGCATGGTCTCTGTCTCAACACGTCTTAAGGGTGGGTTCTGCTGGGAGTTATTGACTGAACTGTGTCCTTCGACAACTCACATGCCAAAGTTCTGACTCCCAGTACCTCACAAGGTGACCTTTGGAAATACGGTCATTGCAGATGTAAGGAGTTAATGTGAAGTCAGGCCGGGGTAAGTGACTCTGAGCCAACATAACTGGCGTCTTTATAAAAGGGGAATTTGGACAGAGATAGGAGTGCACACACAGACAAGCCAAGTAGCCCCAAGAATTGCCAGCAACCTCCAGAAGCTAAGAGAGCTTGGGACAGGTCCTTACCCAGAAACTCCAGAGGGAGCCAACCCTGCTGACACCTTGACCTGGGACTCCAACATGCAGACTGTGAGAGTAACCTTCCGCCGTCTCTGGGCCCTTGGGAACTCGGACAGGGCCACCGCAGGACATGTACCTGGGCTGGGGGCTTGGGCTCAGAGTGAGGCTGAGTGTGGGTATCTGTGATAATACAGAAAGCATCATGTTTGGTGTAGGAAGAGAAAGGACAGACGTTTCTGTTTTCTTGTGTGACCTAGGTTACTGAATTCATTTCTGTTTACTTTTGCATATACAGCCTTAAGAGCAGCAGCTCTCAGAACTTCTTAGGCTTGCACCGGATTCCCTGGAAGGCTTGTGGGAACACAGATGGCAAGGTCCCACCCCAGAGTCTCTGCTTCAGTGGGGCTGGGACCGTGTCAGAGACTTGCTTACTGCCCCGGTCTAGCTGTCGGGGCTGGGGCCCGGGGCCCACCTTTTCAGAACGATCAATGCGCAAATTATTCAAACCATAAAAATAACCTCCGGGTGCTTCCCTGGTGCTCAGGGGTTAAGAATCTGTCTGCCAATGCAGGGGACATGGGTTTGAATCCTGATCTGGGACAGTGCCACACGCTGCAGAGCAACCAAGCCGGTGTACCACAACTTCTGAACCGGTGCTCCAGAGCCTGAAAGCCTCAACTGCTGAGTCCATGTGCTGAAACTACTGAGGCCCAAGTGCCTAGAGTCTTTGCTCCACAAGAGAAGCCACTGCAATGAGAAAGCCAAGTATCACAACCGAAGAATTGCCCCTCCCTTGTCACAACTGGAGAAAAGCCCACATAGCAACGAAGACCCAGTGCGGCCAAAAATAAATACATAAATACATATTTTAAGAGTCACCCATGAACTTTCCATAACGAACAGAGGTGGGAAGGGAAGATACGGCCATCAGCCCCACCCCAAGCCTGGTCCACAAAGCTAGTTTTGTGCAGCGCTTACCCCATGCCAGGCACTGTGCAAGGCCCTATTGCCTGATGTCTTCTAATCTTCACAACGTTCCTACAAAGCTGGTACTTTTATTATCCCCATCTGAAATGAGAACACTAACGCGCAGAGAGTTTAAAAAACCTGCCTAAGGTCAGGTAGCTGTAAGTTACCAAGTCAGGATGCAAGCCCAAGAAACTGGTCCAGATAGGGCAGAAGCAGGTTGTTCAAGCTCTTGGGAGCACATTTCAGAGATGGTGCAAGTTAATTCTCCCTGGAGCCAGGAGGGAGGAGAGGACAGAGGGCAGAGGTAGCTGGGCGGGGTGGGAAGAAGCCTGTCTGAGTTTGAGGCCAGCTCACCCCTTGGCCAGGTGGGTGGAGAGTGCCATGTTCTTTTTCCAGATGCCAAGAGAAGCTCAGACCAGTATAATAGTGTTGATTATCTTAGTAAATAGATCATAATTATTTATAGTTAACATTTAAATTTCTGTGAGAAGATTGCTTCTAAACTGCTTCAACATAGTCCTCGAATATTTTAAACATTCCCTCAGCAGTTGTATTTACTCTATTAATCTATTAATTTGCAGTACTCTGCAACAAGTACATAAAAGTGTGTATAAACTAGAAGTACTCAGCCCAGTACCCCAGCGAATGATAACAGGACCCCTAGTCTTCAACCTGGACCATTGGCGCTGGGCTGTAACATGAACAGGACAGGGCTGAGCTCAGCTGCTAGGGGCACTTGGGGTTGACCCCTGGGTCAGTGGGTAAACAGTGCACCTGCAATGCAGGATGCTGGTTTGATCCCTGGGTCAGGAAGATCCCCTGGAGAAGGAAATGGCAATCCACTCCAGTATTATTGCCTGAAAATCCCATGGACAGAGGAGCCTGGTGGGCTACAGTCCAAAGTATCGCAGAGTCAGACACAACTGAGCAACTGAGCACATGGCATTTAGGTCACAGAACGAGGATGGAGGAGGGCGGGCCTGGCCTGTCCCTCTGCCCACCCTGTACTGGGGTGCTGGCCTTACCTTCTTGGCCCCTGCACAGGGTTCAGTCCACTGTGGGTGCTCAGCAGAGAAGTGAGGGGGCAGGCTGAGGGCATTGCCCACTGACCCCAGTGAGGGGTAGTGGGCTGCCTGCCAGGCTGGGGGCAGGGAGGGTGGGGAGGCGGGCTGCCTGGCCGAGGACTAAGACAGTTAACACTTATTCTCTCATAGTCTGGAGGCTGGAAGTGTGAGATCCAGGGGTTGCAGGGTTGTCCCCCTTGAAGCCTCTCTCCTGGCTGCATGAATGGCTATTCCCTCTCCGTGTGCTGGCATGGTCATCCCTCTGTATGCCTGTGTCCCTGTTTCCTCTTGTCCCCAGTCTGGGCCAGGCTGGCCGTGCTCACCTCTAGTTCCACAGGCCAGGGGCCAGGGCTTTTGTGAGTGGAGGGAACCAGCCTTCACCTTGTAAAGATGAACCCAGCAGCAGTGGACACTAACGTGCTGAACTGGAAGCCTCAGGAGGCCCCATGGCCGTTACAGGACCAGGCAGGAGCGACAGCAGCAAGAGGGGACGGGGGAAAGGGGGGACGAGACTCGAGGGGAGTGTCCTGTGATGGATCTGAAGCAGACCCAAGGGGTGCATTTAACTCAGACCCGCTTCCAGCTGGGCTGCCTGGCCGTCCTGTTGGCTACGCCCTATCTGCCCACATCCTCTGTGGCAGAAAACACATTTGCTGTGTCTTTGGGAGAAGTGAGAGTTTATCTGTGGATAAAGTTCAAGCAGATCAAAGCACTCACGATGCCCCTCCTTGTGAGCAGCAGCTTTACATTTGGACCTGGCTTTGACTCTAGTGCCCACGTGGTGGCAGACGTAGGGTGGCCCTGTGGTCTTTGGGTGGTTCCTGGAGCCACGCTCTGTCTTGGGTCCTTCTCGAGGGAGGCGCCTGGCCTCCTCCATCCCAGGCTCCAGGGGTCGAGTGCTGTGTGGTCCAGGCATGGAGCCCTGCCTGCCAGGGGAGGCTGGCTCAGGCCATGATGGCCGTGGGACTCGGGCCGAGCTCCTGAAGCCCGAGAGGATCACGTGAGCCTGTGGGAAGCAGGTGGCAGCCCTGGCTCTCTTTCATTCCTATGAGGTTGGGCCAGCAGGTGGGGGCAAGTCCCCTCCTGCAGACATGCCCCCTGCCCAGGAATGAAGGGGATGGAAATGTCCCCGGCTCAGAGCTGAGCCTGAGATTTCAGATGCAAAACAGAGGCTGCGGTTTGTTTGAAACGTCCGGAGTAGGCAAATCTATGGAGCCGGAAAGTGGGTGAGAGGTTGCCCGGGCTGTGGTGGCTGAGGGGACCAACATGGTCGATAATCAGTGGGCAAGAAGGACGCTCCCGGGGTGAGGGGACAGTTACGCTTGCGAAGGTTGCCTGCCTCGGGAGATTTATTTAAAAACATGTTTGAAATGGGGAAAACTGTATGATGCATAACATGTTTTAAATTTATAAATTTAATAAAATTATAAATAATTTTTAAAATGAGGCTCATCAGTGCCATCCTTGTAGATTCCACATATATGTTAATATGCAACATTGTCTTCCTCTTTCTGACTTACTTCACTCTGTATAATCAGCTCTAGGTTCATTCACTTCACTAGGACTCACTCAAACGTGCTCTTTTTTATGGCCGAGTAATATTCCACTGTGTGTATGTACCATAATCTCTGTGTCTATTCATCTGTCAGTGGACATCCAGGTTGTCTCCACGCCCTAGCTATTGTACAAAGTGTTGCAATGAGCACTGGGGTACATGTGTCTTTTTGAATTATGGCCCTGTGGCAACCTAGAGGGCTGGGATGCGGGAAGATGGGAGGGGGGTTCAGGATGTGGGGGACACATGTATCCCTGTGGCTGATTCAGGCTTATGTATGGCAGAAACCATCACAATATTATAAAACAATTATCCTCCAATCTTAAAAAAATCAGGAAACAAAAATGAGGCTACAGGTTTCAGTTCCAAACTCTCAAAGGGGCTGGACTCAGGGGGACAATGTTTCCTCTACTTTCTTCTTCTTCATCTGAGTGTTGGCTCCACATGAAGCTTCACACTCAGTTCTTTAGCTGCAAGGACAGGAGCCTGCCTGTCAGCCTCTACTGGTCTTAAACTTTCCTCACGTGGGAAATGGGATTAGTGATACGGTCCTCATAGGCCAGTGAAGATGGATGTGATGCAAGCAGGGCAGGGCTGGCCTGGCTCCCAGGACCCGGCACAGTCTCAGCAGCTCCAGGAACAGCAGCTATTGCTGGCGGCGTGAGCATCAGTGTGGTGGGAGGATCCCACCTGGACGGGGTCTGGGGCTCTGGTCCCTTGGGTGTCCCTGGTCCCCACTGCGAGAGCGGCGTGTGTGTGTGCATGGTGGTGGGGGGCAATGTTCATGGGTAAGGGAGGCCAGACAGCTGGGACCAGGGTGATGGAGAGGCCCTGAGTTGGCCACCCTTTGCTCCTGGCTTATTTCCAGCCATCCTTCGCGTCCCTCTTACAGGCCACCTTCCCAAAAGACAAGACCTTCTCTTCCCTGCAGACGGTGTCTGCCTCTCCCTGCCCTGCTCTGTCGCTCCTCTGTGCCCCTCTCTCTACACTTCCTGTATGGATGGATGGTGCATGTGCCCCGGATGGGATGGCACCCTCCATGCGGCAGAAAGCAGGCTGAGTTTGCCTCTTACAATTCT
Source organism: Oreotragus oreotragus (assembly GCA_006410675.1). Taxonomy (NCBI): domain Eukaryota; kingdom Metazoa; phylum Chordata; class Mammalia; order Artiodactyla; family Bovidae; genus Oreotragus; species Oreotragus oreotragus. Next base: position 110,756 of record SJYX01006487.1, read on the forward strand.
GGGCTCAGTGCTGGGTAGCCAGCACACGACCCCTGAGGGAGTGCTCCATCCATCTCACTGAGCGGGGGCTGTCTCCGGCCAGTGGGGGCGGAGGCAGTGTGGGCTGGCAGGGAGTCTGGGGCCCAGCTACTTTTATAGGAGCTAGAAACCCCACCCCTATTCCCCATGTCGTTCTCACTAGTACGCTGCTGTAAGGGAGTTATGGTCATTTAGTTCCGTGAGTTCTGAAAATCTAGCCCAGTTGGGTGTTTCTTACATTATCTTCCATAAAATTGCAATCCTCAAAGTGAGGACTCAGGCAGCCTCCCGGTGGAGTTAAGATAAATGAACATCACGGGTTTTCACATCCTTTTAGATCAACATCATGGGAGCTCAGATGCTTAGAACTCTTTGAAATACATCAGCTCATCACAGCTGTAAAGTAACAAGGAAACGTAAGCAGTAGTTATATCTTCTCCATTGATTTTGGAAGGAGAGTGGTTGAGACCTCTCTGATGTGAGCTAGTAGAAATAGGGTGATCAGCTGGTTATCGATTAGCTACAGCTGTGTAACAAACCACCACAAAATTTCACGGCTTAACCATTTATTTAGCCCATGATTCTGTGGGTTGGCAGTTAGTCTAGGCTCAGCTGGGTGGTTCTCCTGCTGGTTTTGGCTGAGTTTCACCAGCATCTGAAGCCAGCTGATGGTCAGTGGCCTCGTGACTGATGTTGGCTGGTGGTCGCCTGGGGGGATGGGTGCGCCTCAGCACCCACAGGTCAGCCGTTGATGTGATGAGATCACAGAGATGCCAAGAGAAGCAAGACAGCAGCATGTGCAGGTCCTCTTAAAGCCACTTTAAAGAATTTTATTCCTTTTCAGTTGTAGTAAAGCACACATAACATTAATTTTATTTTAGCCTCTTTAAGTTTTAGTTCAGTGGCATTGTTTAGAGACAGTTACCTTGCATGCCTTTGCTGTAGTCCTGCTGCCAAAACAGATCTCAAGAGCAACGCAGGTTTAAGGTTGTGAGGTCATGGAGGAGCTGAACCTTACAGGGGCTATTGGTGCTGAGGGCCACAGCGGGGCCACGGCAGTGCTAAGCGGGGCAGTGCAGCCAGTTCCCAAGGGGGTGGGTGGGCCAGGGAGCTGAGGGTCACTTTTGAGGAAAGGTGGCTCAGCATGGCTCTTGTGTCTGATAGAGACAGGGCAACAGGGACCCTGGGAAGTGACAGTAGATGGCTGCAGTGGCTGGAGGCATGGACCCTGGTCCAGTGTCCTGGGGAATAGGCCTAGTGAGGCAGTGGTCAGGGTGCCACTGGCTGGCCTGCTTCTGGCAGAGTGCGTCAGTCTGGCTGTGAGTAGTGGCTCCACTGGGGAAGGCAATGGCACCCCACCCCAGTACTCTTGCCTGGAAAATCCAATGGACGGAGTAGCCTGGTGGGCTGCAGTCCATGGGGTCGCTAACAGTCGGACAGACTGAGCGACTTCACTTTCACTTTTCTCTTTCATGCATTGGAGAAGGAAATGGCAACCCACTCCAGTATTCTCGCCTGGAGAATCCCAGGGATGGGGGAGCCTGGTGGGCTACCGTCTATGGGGTCACACAGAGTCGGACACAACTGAAGTGACTTAGCAGCAGCAGCAGCAGTGGCTCCACAGGCACTTGGTGAACACCAGCCACAGAGCAGGGCAAAGCCATCACGTGCTGGGATGGACGGAAGGGGAGGGGGCAGAGACAGCCATAGGGCAGAAACCCACCAGGGCACCCAGGCAGGGGTCAGAGTGTGGGATGAGGGTACCCGCCCTGGGGGCAGAAGTCCTACCTCATGGGCAGGCTCTGTGTTCCCTGGTCTGGGGGAGCCAGCAGACACACAGGCATTTGGTGAGTGCAGGCAGCTGGGCCACAGGGGGTCTTACACTCCAGACTTAATCTTCCNGGGCAGAAACCCACCAGGGCGCCCAGGCAGGGGTCAGAGTGTGGGATGAGGGTACCCGCCCTGGGGGCAGAAGTCCTACGTCATGGGCAGGCTCTGTGTTCCCTGGTCTGGGGGAGCCAGCAGACACACAGGCATTTGGTGAGTGCAGGCAGCTGGGCCACAGGGGGTCTTACACTCCAGACTTAATCTTCCTGAAGGCCACCCCCCCACCACACACACACAGGCTGAAGAACAGAGGACCGCAGGGCTTCCTGAGAGATGGCTGGACTCCCAGCTGGTGTCGACGTGGCCCTGGCTGGGTTGGCGGTCCCAGGGGCAGTCATCCACGCCTGGGGACTGCTGGTCTTCCGAGGGTCTGCCTCTGCAGACAGCCTGGGCGGGGTAGGGCTGCTATTTGTTAGGGGTTCTGGGCAGTGACAGAGCAAGACACTTCCAGTGGTCTTCACCCTCATGACCACTCCAACCCTTCGTCCCCCCAGAGGTCAAACACGCCCAGCTGTGAAACGGGAGCCCTGGCTCAGGGGGAAGGGCAGAGACCTGTGCCTGGGAGAGATGGGGGTGACATGTCCGCACCCCATCCCCGCAGGCATCCTGCTTGCCGACCAGGCACCAGCTCCGTCTGGAGCCTTGGGTCTGAGAGGGCCATCCAAACATCCAGGCTGACTCCCCACCCCCCAGCAGCTGGGGCTTCTATTCCTGTCCCCTCTGCCTGAAGTCTCCGTGATCAGCAAGTGGCCGGCCAGCTCTAACTGGGGGATGTTTTTCTGTCAAGGGTTGGAGGTTCTGTCCCTTCTCCTTTCATTCAAATGATCCACCAGGGGTTGAGCAAACAGGCTCTCCAGCCTAGGGGACCTGGTTTTGACACTAGCAGCTGTGTGACCTCAGGCAAGTTGCTCAGCTGCTCTGTGCCTCACCTTCCTCCTATGAAAACAGAACAGCAGTCCCTGCCTCATAGTGATGTTGGGGACAAAGGGAGAACACGCAGCACAGCGCTGCACGCGAGGCCTGCCAGCAGCATCATCGTTGCCGTCATGACACAGCTCTGATTCCTCTCGGCCCGTCTCCGACTAGCTGGGCCGGAGGGGCCGGGACTCCTGTTGAGGGCGATCCCTGGAGAATGTCAGAGTAATGCCCTTGGACTCAAACCATCTTTACTCATGTTCCTGTCTTCTCTTTCCTTCCAGATTCCCAACTCCCTCCGGATTCTGTTCCCCAGAGGGTAGCGGCCCCAGCTGAGTCTGGCTGCAGCGGACCGTGGGGAGGCCAGGATGGAGCGGAGGCAAGACCTGACCCGGCGGCAAGCATCTGTGTTTCTCCTGTAGAGCTGCTTCCACTTTCACAACACCAGCTCCAGCTCCAGCTTATCTCCTCTCAGCATCTCTGATCGCGTAAGACACGGGTTACTTTTAAGAAAATAAAAATAAAGCGAGAGAGGACATTTATATTTTGGGCTGAGTGTTTGAGGGGGCTGTGTCACCCTCAAATTCACACACTGAAGGCATGTATTCAACACATGCTGAATATGACAGTCTAGGGTCTCTGAAGGGTGATTCAGGTACAGAGAGGTCACGAGGGTGGGCCTTATCCGGTATGACAGGGGTCCCATGAGGACAGGAGAGGAGGACGCAGACATGCATGGAGGGATGACCACGTGGGAACACGGGGTGGAAACAGCTGCCCACATGACAAAGAGACAGGCCTCGGGAAGAACTGGCCTGCCCATGCCTGACCTCCGGCCTCTCATTTACAGAATCCCAAGAAGACACATTTCTGTCATTTACGCTGCCGAGGCTGTGGTGTTGCTGCAGTGCTAGCAAACCCAGGTGAGATGTGAAGTGAACAGAGCTCTTGTCCCCGTGGACCCCCATCCTGAGGTCTCTGGAGAAGGCCTGCTGCGCAGCCGCCCAAGCGTGAAGCAGGTTCGCAGCTGTCCACTCAGACCAGGCCCAGATGGTGGCTGGAGCTGGTCCCTGTCCCCCAGCTGAGCCGTCCCTGTGACAGCGGACTCAAGGTCCTCCCGGGACCACCACGCCCCTCCCCACCGGTTCTGACAGAGGCCACTCCATTTTACAGGGCAGGGCACCTGAGGACTCAGTCCCCCCAACTCTGCCCCCCACCACCTAAATCCTCCCATCCCTGAAGCCAAAGAACATAAACTGATGCCTTTTGTAATTACTCGGTTCCCAGGCTACAACCCATTCTGATGCAAAGAGTGGGCTTATTTTTTTTTTCAAGTTTCTTTTTTTTTAGGGGGGGATGTGGACCATCTTCAAATTATTTATTGAATTTGTTACAGTATTGCTTTTGTTTTATGTTTTGTTTTTTGGCCGCGAAGTATGTAGATCTTAACTTCCTCCTCAGGGATCTAACCCACACCCCCTGCGTTGGAAGGGAAGGTCTTAGCCACTGGACCCCAGGGAAGTCCCTGCGCTTTTTTTGCTGAGATGTTGTGACCGACGTTACCAAGTCAGCCAAAAGGGCATTTCCTCCCATGCGTTTCCAGGAAGCAACCCTGAGCTTGTCCTCAATGCGCTGGGTGCTGCAGCGACCTGCTCCTTTCCTGGGGCCCAGGGGACTATCCATGCCTCTCTTCTTATTTCCAGCAGCAACTCTTTTGTTATTCTGAATATCTAGGTCTTTAGACTGTTTTGTTCCCAGTCACGTCATGCCATGATCTTACTTGTACGCCTAAACCTCTATGCAAAAGGCATTCCACCCCCCCAAACCCACCCAGGTTCCCTTCCCCTTATACTAAGACAGTGGATGGCTTTTTCTGGAAGCATTTCCTTGAACCCACACAAAACATTACTCAAGTGGCCCATTCCCCCACTTCTCAGGAATCAGGTGGCATACTGGGCCTGTGAGATAAGTTAAGTTTTTCTGTGTATGTTAGAAACACCCAATCTGAACAGGTAAATTTTTAGAAACAGCGTGAACTTTAAAAAACAAAACAAAACAAAACCTCAGAGAACTAATTGGAAAACAATTTGATGCAAAGAAAAAAAAAATGAGAATTTTTGATTGAGGGTGTGTATCTGGGTAAGGGTGGGTGTGAGGGGCAGACTGACCTTCCTTGGAGAGGCCCTGCCCACCCACCGTGTGGACAAGCCTGCCCAAGGCAGCAGCTCCCACCCTCACAAGGAGCCCCCAGCTCTGTGTGGATCTGGAGGCCCGTGGCTGCAGGTCAGGAGGACGTGAGTGGGCACAGGACGTCCCCTTTGTCTTGGTCTCAAAAAAAAATCAATAATCTGTGTGGCCAATAGGCACTTCTACATCACTAATTATTAGAGAAATGCAAATCAAAACTGCAGTGAGGTACCACCTCACCCAGGTCAGAATGGCCATCATCAAAATGTCTACAAACAACAAATGCTGGAGAAGGTGTGGAGAAAATGCAACCCTCCCGCACTGTTGGTGGGAATGTAAATTGGTGCAGCCACTATGGTGATCAGTGCAGAGGTTTCTTAAAAAGTTAAAAACAGAGCTACTATTTGATCCTGCAATCCCACTCCTGGGCATATATCCAGAGAAAACAAAAATTTGAAAAGATATATGCAACCTAAAATTCGTAGAAGCATTATTTACAATAGCTAAGACACAGAAGCAACCTAAGTGTCCCTCAGCAGATGAATGGATAAAGCAGATGTAGTGTGTACACCGGGGAAGGCGATGGCACCCCACCCCAGTGCTCCTGCCTGGAAAATCCCAGGGATGGGGGAGCCTGGTGGGCTGCAGTCCGTGGGGTCGCCAACAGTCGGACAGACTGAGCGACTTCACTTTCACTTTTCTCTTTCATGCATTGGAGAAGGAACTGGCAACCCACGCCAGTATTCTTGCCTGGAGAATCCCAGGGATGGGGGAGCCTGGTGGGCTGCCGTCTATGGGGTCACACAGAGTCGGACACGACTGAAGTGACTTAGCAGCAGCAGCAGCAGCAGCAGTGTGTATACACAATGAAACATTACTCAGCCATAAAAAAGAATGAAGTAATGGCATTTCCAGCAACACGGATGGGCCTAGAGACTATCAGACTAAGCAAAGTCAGACAGCATAAGACAAATATATGATATCACTTTTATGTAAAATCTAAAAATAATGCAAATGAATCGGTATATAGAACAGAAACAGACTCACAGGCCTGGAAAACACTTATTACCGAAGGGGAAAAGAGGGGGAGGGATAAATTAGGAGCATAGGGTGAACACAAATACACTAAATATTAAAATGGATAAGCAATCAGGATTTCCTGTATAGCACAGTGAACTCTGCTCAATATCTTGTAACAAGCTATAATGGAAAAGAATCTTGAAAAGCATATAGATATTCTTATGTGCGTGTGTGTGTATCTGAATTACTTTGCTGTACACCTGAAACAAACATAATATTTTAAATCAGCTATAGTTCAACAAAATTAAAACATAATAAAAATAAATGATAGCTACACAAAAATAAGCAGTCTGTAATAAGAATGGAAGAAAGTTTTATTCAAGTCAAGAATTCTAGCCAGGGAGTGTAGCCTCCACCGAGGAAGAAAGCATAGCTTCAGGACTTCCTGGTGGTCCAGTGGCTAAGACTCTGTGCTCCCAACACAAGGGTCCTGGGTTCAATCTCTGGTCATGGAACTAGATGCCGTATGCTGCAACTAAGAGATCCTGTCTTATATATATATGAGATCCTCATATATAAATATATATATATTTAAAAAGCATGGTCTTTAGCAGCATTAGATTTTGTAAGAACAGAGAACACACATCAAACATGACAGGGGATGGCTTACTGGTAAAGAATCTGCCTGCCAAGGCAGGAGACAGGGGTTTGATTCCTCATCCAGGATATACTCCTTGACATGACGGGAATATACTCCTTCAAGGTTTCAAAGGAGACACAGTAGCATATACAGAGCAAGTCAGCACAGCTTTGACATCTGAACGGGAACCTTATTTTCAAATGAGGATCAGCTTTTATCCTCATCTTCCAAGTGGACATTCTTACTTCTAGGTAATGTGTTGTTTTCTTTAATGGTTAAGGCAGGTGTGAGGCAGGTTGGACAGGCCATAAACAGGTGTTCCAGCTCACATAAAGTCCAGGCCAAGTTCTGCATCAGCCAGATGGCTCCTCCATCCCCCAGTCAGTCTGCAGAGCTGGAGTGCAGGCCCCGAGGGTGCCCCAGGTAAGAAGCACTTCTAAGCAAAATGTGCAGGCAAGGTCTACGTATCGGGTGGGGCCTCCAAGCAGAACACAGAGAAGGGTTAGGGTGCGAGGGGCTTGGGGGCCGTTGTAATACCTGTGAAAAGGGGGTGGCGCCTCAGACCTCAGAGCTGCTGACTGAGGCTTGGATGGCCTGTTTCGGGTGTCTGGCCACCGGCACTCCTGCCCCAGCACCCGGCTGCTCGCACTGACTCTCTGGTCCAGTTGCCCTCCGTCTGGTGCCCTGACTCTCCCGTGAGACTTGCTACAATGATGCCCATGACAGTCCATGGCAGGCAGCTCAGCAGGCCCTGTGCTCAAGTCACAGAGCCTCAGTCCCCAGGACAGAGTGACCACACACAGCAGCCAGTGGGCCCTGGTTGGCTGAGCAGCGAGTACAAAGCGGGACCAGATTCAGCCCTGGGGCTTCACCACTGCAGCCGGCTTCCCCGTATGCTGGAGGTTTGCTTGAGGTCTGTCCAGGCTGGGCACTGGCTTCACCACTCTTGAGACCTCGACTTCGACTTGAGGGCTGATCAGGCCAGGTTTCTCCCTGGAGCCCCTCTGCATTGCGTTCCCCACTTGTCAACACTCTTTATTTAAGAAAATAAATTATTTATTTATTTTTGACTGTGCTGGGTCTTCGTTGCTCCACAGACGTTTCTCTAGTTACAGCAAGCAGGGGCTGCTCTTAGTTGCAGTGCTCAGGATACTCGCTGTGGTGGTTTCTCACTGCAGAGTATGAACTGTAGGGCATGCAGGTTTCAGCAGTTATGGCACATGGCCTCAGAGCACAAGTTCAGTGGCTGTGGCACATGGGCCTAGTTGCTCCATGGCAGATGAGATCTTCCTACACCAGGGATTGAACCTGTGTCTTCTGCACTGGCAGGCAGATTCTTTATCACTGAGCCACCAGGGAAACCCAAAAGCACTTTTTTAAATATTTATGTTTAATTTTCTTTATTTATTCAGCTGCACTGGATCTCAGTTGCAGCATGTGGGCACCAGGGATTGAACCTGTGTCTTCTGCACTGGCAGGCAGATTCTTTATCACTGAGCCACCAGGGAAACCCAAAAGCACTTTTTTAAATATTTATGTTTAATTTTCTTTATTTATTCAGCTGCACTGGATCTCAGTTGCAGCATGTGGGATCTAGTTCCCCGACCAGGAATTGAACCCAGGTCCCCTGCATTGAGAGCTCAGAGTCTTAGCCACTGAACCACGAGGGAAGTCCTTTGCCTTATAGACTTTCAAAAGTGCTTGAATTAGCCCCAGGGCTTGTGGCTCTCCTGGCACACTCTTGGGATCATGGAAGTCCTGGTGTGGATCTCCTGGTCTTACAGAGAAAGAATACTAAGAGTCCAGACCTCGGCTCTCAGTTCCCCGGCGGTTTGTCCAGCTACTTTAGGAGACACCTGTCAGGCGGTATGGCCCATCTCCAGACCCCCCTGGCCCCTCACCTTTGTTCCCGGCTCCTGAGATGGGCTTGACGGGAAGGGTCCCAGTGAGACTGTCTCAGAGCTGGAAAAATCCCTTCTGGGCCTGGGGTGAGCAGCTGTCTGCCATTTGATTTGGGATCACCTCTCAGGCTCTAGTTTCCTTTTCTGTGACATGGTATGCCAGCAAGTTCGTCTAAGAACTAGAGCAGATAATGACCAGGACAGTCCTTCTCCCAGAGCCTGGCTCATACCCATTTTCAGTGCTCAGCCCCCACTTTCTTTTGGCTTATTCATGGCAAAAATCCACCCCCCTCTCGCTACATACCTATGCCAAATAATATTCTAGGTGAGACTTATCCCTTCCCCATTTTAATTCAGTAGGCCAAGGACCTGAGTTTCTTTCCCAGCAAGATAGCATCCTTACTGTGCTCTTGAGAAGCTCCATCCCTGTGGGTGGGTTGGGGCCTGGAGCCAGGCTGCTGGCTCTGCTGCTGGCTGTGCACCTATGGAAGAGCCGTGCAGCTTTGCTGGGCCTCGGTTTTGCAATTGTAAAATGGGATGATAACAGTGGCCTTGTTGTGATAAGGAGGTGAAATAACAGCTCTCGGTAAACCGTAGTGGTGACCACATCTCCTGGTAACACAAGCAGGTCTGCTCCGCTCACTTTCAAGTTCCTTTTGGATGTTTGCTCTGTTCATGTGTTCAGCCGAGCTTTTCCAGAGGCAAATTTCTGCTCAGCTGGGGTCTGAATGATCATAGATTCCCACTGCATATAGATTCCCACTGCTGACAATTTATGCTGTTGAGACAAATATGGTGTTTTGAGTTGATCTAAATTCTCAGAGTAACTATTAAGGGGGCATTAAATGTCTAAGCGCTTCCCAGGTGGCCCTAGTGGTAAAGAACCCGCCTGCCAATGCAGGAGACATGAGATGCGGCTTTGACCCCTGGGATGGGCAGATCCCCTGGAGGAGGGCATGGCAACCCACTCCAGTATTCTTGCCTGGAGAATCCCNGGGCATTAAATGTCTAAGCGCTTCCCAGGTGGCCCTAGTGGTAAAGAACCCGCCTGCCAATGCAGGAGACATGAGATGCGGCTTTGACCCCTGGGATGGGCAGATCCCCTGGAGGAGGGCATGGCAACCCACTCCAGTATTCTTGCCTGGAGAATCCCATGAACAGCAGAGCCTGGTGGGCTACGGCCCATAGGGTTGCACATGACTGAAGCAACTTAGCACCCATATGCACAAATGTCCAAATGATGAGGTACATTTTATTCAGTTTTTAAAAAGTATAAAGTGTGTGGGTATGATATATTTAAACTTTACTACCTAGTTCACTGCAACACAGCAAACGACAGTCTGTTTATCCTTCCAGAAGTTTTCAGGATGTGTATATTCATCCATTGCTTTTGATACAGAAAAGGGATGGTCAGATACTCAATGCTCTGTATTTTGTCTACATCTCAGAGATTAGGTACTATCAGCAAGTATAGAATCAGTTACAATTTTAATGTTTTAGAAGAAAAATATTGCTAAATGAACATTTCAGTTTGTTTTTTTTTTAATGAGCTGTCTTTTTGGTTGTTTCAGGTTTATTATTTTTTTGGTAAATATATGCTGTGTCACAACCTCCTGGACACACATCTGCAGGTGCCTGTGGCGCTTCCACTGTGGTGTCCGGGTGGCAGTGCAAGGACCCAGGCTTCACAGGTATTAACTTCGCATGAACACTGCAAACCTATCTCCCTTTCCAAGGATAAAGGACTGCGAGTAGAAGAGGTGCAGGTCTGTTTATTTTATTTTAGTTGGTGTTTTCTGAAATAATTTGAGGAGGCTTAAAATAAGGCACAGCAGACAGCAACAGCACCTGGTATTGTAAGCAGTTTTCAGATGAAGCTCCCCCAAGCTCAGGAGGTCCACCTTGGACGTGGGGACTCAAGCAGAGGGCGGGCCACAGGGAGGTATGGAGCAGGAGGACGCGGTGGTAACGACCCTCTACCTCTGTGCAGCCTGGCCGCTCCCTTGGGCCAGTTGCCGGAGGGGACGCAGGCAGCCCTGTCCAGCTGCTCAAGAGAGGACAGTGTCAGTGACCAGAGGAGAGGGGCTGGGCTAGCAAGGCCGGGTCCGCGCCCCCGTGGCAAACCCCACCCCCATTCAGGGAAGCTTCCTCCATTGTCAAAAGCAGATGCAAATATACAACGTTGCCAGCCGGGAGCCAACTGTAAATAAGTCAGGGGGGCTCCACTTGGGTCTGAAACCAGTGGGAAC